>CM053578.1:83278627-83404021 GCA_028646485.1 Cryptoprocta ferox
ATGTCAAAAAGATCTAAATTATAACATTCTTCAATATTCCTCAATAGACTTTCTTCAATAAAATCAAGATTATTTCTTAAGTCCTTCTGCTTGAGATTAGGATACATTGTGATTCCAAACAGTCCACTTTTGACCACCTTTATCCACTTGTGTTGGTTAAATTCCTAACAGCAATGCTTGAGGGGAAAAGTTAATAATTAAATTATTCATACTAGTCCTGCCTACAGCATTCTTCCACTACTTACTGAGCTTCCCTATACTGAAGCTATAAAGAGCCAGTGGGCAACTATATCACATATCTCATATGTCCTTGTCATCCATGCCTGAAAGTATGTATCCTTCACTGCTATACCTTAGTATAAACTGGGTGTGTATATAAACTGATAATATGAAACAATCTTAGGAACAAAATAGAAGCCAGCAGAAAGCCTCTAGTTTTGTCAGTGAGATTAGTCTTTTATTATAATTTTTTAATGTTTATTTATTTTTGAGAGAGAGAGAGAGAGAGAGAGGAGGGGGTGGGGGAGGGGCAGAGAGAGAGGGGACACAGAATCTGAAGCAGGCTCCAGGCTCTAAGCTGTCAGCACAGATCATGACATGGTGCTCAAACCCACAAGCCGCGAGATCATGACCTGAACTGAAGTCAGATGCTCAACCAGTTGAGCCACCTAGGCACCCAAGAATAGCCTTTTATTATAAAGTGATTGTTTTACAATTTCAAAAATAAACTTTTATTTTTATACGATATTTAATTCAGGAATGAAAAATATATTTTTGTCAGCTTGCAAAAAAAAATGGATTTTTTGTCAGCATTGCCAGAGGTGAAGGAACCTTCCATAACAAAAGTAGAAAACTTATTTTAACTATTTTACTACCTTAAGAAAATAGTGTTAATTTTGGATAATAAATCACTTTTGTAACATTTCAAAGAGTAAGAAACTTGCTTATCAAAACAGAATTTAGTCATCACAATGTAAAGTCCTCAAGCAATGAGAACTACAGTAAAATATTTTTCTCCTTTTATAACTGGATCAATATTTTGAGTATATAAATACAGGCATTCATTGAGTCCTTTTTTCCTACTATATTTCATATTTGCTACAAATTCTTCAATGTCACAGGAGCCTGGAAGACCTAAATTAAATCTAAACAATAAACACACTGCCAAGTGGATATAAACATACATAAAGAAAAACTTTTTGATCACCATTCTGAATATCTAGCAATGGTTTGCTCTAGTTATAAAACCTAGAGATTTGGCTCTGTTCAGTTAATCCAGAGATATTTTAGCAGAGAATAATAGGAATATATTCTTCCCCAGATCTCTTTTCCTAGGATAATACGTATTAGGTGCCTTCTAGATTCCCTAATATATCTCTTGCCCCCACCCTGTTTGAGACAGCAACAAAGAACGTATGGACAATGATCAACCCCTTCTGCCAAAAGGTTTTTGCACATACTTTTCCGCCTGCTGAAAGGTACTTCCCCCCAACCCTTCCCTCTCCTCCGCCATCAAATCCAATTAGTGCTTTCTTATCCTTCAGTGTCCAAATAGTAATTTGTGGGGGAAAGCCTTTCTGACCTTCTTCACCAGGTCAGATCACTTAATTATGTAATCTACCTCTATATTTACCCTATTGTTATTGATTTGATTGGACAATTAATTTCTCACTCCCCACTATGATATAAGCTCTATGAAGACAAAAATCAAGTTTATTTTTCCTGATTTTGTATCTCTGGTTGCTAGCAAATAATGTGATACTAAAAGAAAAGTATTTCATATAGTTGTTCTGAAATAATATTAATGATCCAATTCTGAATCCAGTTTATAGTAGACTCCAACATTATCTCTTTACTTGTTAATAACAGAAGGAACAATTATATCTCATGTTCTGAGGGAACCATGGATCAGAAAATAGGAGCCATTTTTGAGTGGTGGTCTCTATTTTTTTTTAATATATACACTTGAGCATAAAAATGGAACTGCTTTGAGTTGACGGGGTCAGGGACCATAGGTCTGTAACAGCAAATCAGGTGTCAGCTGCTTGAATTGATATAAAAGAGCATATGCTCAAGAGACTCCAATAACTACTAAGTATAAAATAAGTATGTACTTTTCAGTTGATATATAAGCTATTCCTTTTATAATAAGACTATATTTGGTTAAAATTTACTAAAAAATTATTATGCTTGCTTTTTGGCAAATCCACAAAAACAATATAATCATAGATATGGATAAGAGGTCAGTCGCTTAATAACGTAGCAGCAGTCAGGTTTTAGAATGCAGGCATCTCAATGAGCCTCAAAAAGACACAGCCTCTTTCAATAGCACATTTATACCAAAGACACCCAGACATACAGACTCTATCATTTAACATCCACACATAAAGGTGCTCTTCCAGCTTCCATTCATACTTGTTGAACAAAGAGGGAAAAACAATCTGTAGCTGTCAAAATGCAAATAACCATTAAAAGTATTCCTGAAAAAATAATTACATTTTCTTATAAAGTCCCCTACTTCCTAGTTTTCCCTCTTCTATAGAAGAGAATCTTATTGCTACTGTCCTTAAGGAATCCATAACCCTCCTCAAAGCATCAACATTTAATTATACCTGACCTATACTTGGTCTATTACCTGGACTCCTTCAAAAAAGTTAGTTGTCTATCTTTTAATATCAGTAAATAATATTATATGACATACAAATTGTGAAGATAAGGATAGCTTAACTCTCTTGTTCACAGTATCCACATCAACGGTATCCATATCTAGTGTCCAGAACAAATAAGCCTCCAATAAATATTTGTTAGTAAATTAAGCAAACAAATAACTGTGATAATAGTTTTAAAATTCCCACATAAAAGAAATGTTTATTTAGTGCTTAGTGAATTGTTTTCTGGGATTATCATGTGTGCAGTGGTTTCACTATCTTTATATCCCCGCAGTTCTGAATAACTATACTATGACCTTTTGCTGCATTAACATTAATTCTTTATCATCAGGGACATTCACAACCAGGAATGGGAGGTATGAGTTAATGGTAAAAACCACTAAGAAACATTTTCAACATTTCTACATAATTACCATCCATATATTTTGCTTCAGTAAACCTCTTATTCACATTAAAAAAATTACAAAGATTACAAATTCTTAAGTTTTTTTAATCATTTTTTTAATGTTTATTTTTTGAGAGAGTGGGTGCACATGAGCGTGAGTGGGAGGGGCAGAGAGAGAGAGAGGCAGAGGATCTGAAGTGGACTCTGTGCTAACAGCAGAGAGCCCAATTTGGGGCTCAAACCCACAAACCATGAGATCATGACCTGAGCTGAAGCTGGATGCTTAACCAACTGAATCACCCAGGCACCCCTACAAATTATAATTTAAAAATTACTTAATATATTGGGGGAAAATCAAGAAATCAACTCACTCCTGTCTGGTTTTAGCTCTAACTCTGCTCTTGCTCAAGTCATCAATGATTTCCTCACTGTCAATTTCAATGGATATTTTCAACTCTTGTAACTATTTTTAGCAATATATAACACAAAAACATTTTTCTTGATATGCTATATAGTCTCCTGGCATTCATGACACCATATTGTCTTGGCTTTTTCTTACCCTCATATTTTCACTTTTCCCCCTTCTAGTCCCAGCTTAAATGTCACTTCTAAAATCTTGCCTGATGTTTCTAACCTAATTTGTATTTTCCTCTTTAGTAAAATCCTTCAGTTCACTTTCATAGTTGTGATGAATATTTTCTAACATTGTACGTTTTCTTGAGCAGTCATGTGTTTGATACCCCTACTCCATTCACAGTAGACTATAATCTCCAGCAGAGGAAATACTATGTCTATTTTGTTCAGAAGACCCTGCACATAAATGAAGAATATTTGTTCAATGATTATTGCATAAATAAATGGTCAAATTTCTTGTAGTGTCTTCAAAATATCCAAAGCAAAGATGCTTTTCTGTTTTGTGCTTATTTTTAAGTAGACATTTTTAAAGAGCAATTTTAGTCACAGCAAAATTGAGCAGAATACACAGATATCCCATGTATCTCTTGTCCCTACTTATGAATGGCCTTCTCCATTATCTACATCCCCTACCAGAGTGGTACATTTGTTACAACTGATGGACCTATATGACACATTATTATCACCTAAAGTCCACAGTTTACAGTAAGATTCACTCTTGCTATTATCTATTCCTCTGATATGCTTTCTTTCATCTCCTGCCCCTGGTGCCTAAGGCATGCCCCCAGTTTAAAATCACTCTTAAATGTCTAAAGTTACAATAATTGGGACATACTTACACAAAATAAACACACACAAATATATATGAGGAACATATTTATGTGTACATATATATGTGTGTAAGTTATTTAAATTTATGTCAAGTTTAAAAACATCAATTCAAGAATGATATCCAATTTTTCTCCTCATCTATATGAACTTCATTGTTCAAAGGTGTGTAAAGTTGAAGTTAAATGTCTTAAGTCAAGCCAAATCAACAAACTGTGACTTCATATTTGCTATTCTGTAGTTATCAAATAAGGAATTTTCATTAGGATCATGAGTTTGACACCTAGAAACAACTTGGGTGGGATCAACAGAGCTATGATATATTTATTTCAGGTGGGTAATAGAAATAATAAAGCCAAGCTTGCTGTTATAAACAAAAATGAAGCCAAATTAACTTCTGTTTCCAGCTAAGCAAACCACAGGAAAAGAGAGACCTATGTATTACTCTTCTGTTTACTCATTTACCCTCCGCACACACAAAAACAAACACACACAAAAGGTGGGGTTATTAAACACCTCTTGACAATATCCTGACAACAGCTCCAAGTAAACAATTAACCTCCCCTCAAATACACACACACACATACACACACACACACACACACACACACTGAATGGAAGCAGCAAACATGATGGCAGTCAAGCAACATGAAATTTAATAAGGCTTCAAAAAAAGCAAGAATGGACTTAGCGTTACTACCCTATTTTAATGGGAATTTGAATAAGATGTAAAAAATGGGGTAGCAAAATGATACAATAGAGTTTACCAGAAGAATAAGCCTTTTGATATTTGAAATAATATTTTGAATTTGCATTTTAAATTATAGGAATTTGGGTTACATTGCCCTTGTTCTTTGTCACATTGAAAAGAATTCTGCACTAATCACACTAATCAATTTTAATCAAAATTCAATTTTTCTGAAACACGTTTATTAGATTTATTACATTTATTAGGTGCCATTTCACTTATTGTAGGTATCTTTCAGAAGTCATGCAAAATTTTTCTGTCCCTTTTTCCCTCATAGGATTTTAACATGTAAAAACTTCTATTTTCAAACATTTTTTACAACTTTCATTTTTGGGAAAAAATGTAATAGTTTTATTACTAATTCTAAGTAACACATCAAGTGACAAACTTAAGTAATTGAAGTAATTTATGTTACTAGTTATTTTAAGAATATGTTAACTTAGTCTATAAAATTAAGTATATTATATTTTTAAAAACAGAATGATTTCTCATATTTGGCGATATAATTTCTTCACTGCTAACATTTACATGAGGTTGAAATAGAGTATTTGGATGTAATCTGAAAAGATTCATTCTATCATCACTATTCATGATATATTGAACTATGGAATACTGCATTGTCACCCAAAATTAAGAACATTCTCAATGTGACAAAAAAGCAAACAAAAGTCACTATAATATTTTGTCACATGATATGAAAATAGCTACCCTGTTTATGTAATTAGGATTTACTTAAAACAATGAATTTAATGTGTAGCTCCATAAAGAAGACCGAATGAATCAATGTGTATGTATTTCACAATAATGGGAACTTCACATTCAATATTTTCCTCTAAGATACTTTTTTCTCTCCATTGGTCCCTCTCTTACTTCCTCCTATTTCTTTCTTTCTAATTTCAAACTATTCCCAAAGTTACATGGTCTTTATGAAGGCAGAATTCAAAGAGAGCCCCAAAAATCCTGCCCCATGGTATAACCCCTTGAATGTACATAATCATATGAATACAATTTCACTCTCATAGTTATGTTATTTTTTGAATTAATAAAAAGGGAGATTATTTTGGGTGGGCCTCACCTAATTAGGTGAACCCCTACATATCAGAGCAGTTCAAAGATGGCCTGGGTCCAAACAGCCATATTATGGACTGCCTATGAAGGAAGCTACATGGCTATGACTTGAAGGTAGCCTGCAGGTTCTGAAATCAACCCTAGGCTGATGGCCCTAAGAAAACAAGGATCTTGTTCCTGCAGCTGCAAGAACGTGAATTCTTCCAACAACCTTAATGAGTTTGGAAGAGGATCTCAATCTCTAGATGAGAATTCAACACTGGCTGATATCTTTATTTCAGCGTTATGAGACTGAGCAAAGAGCCCAGACATGCTGTGCCTGTACTTCTAACCCACAGGAACTGACATAATAAATATATGTTGTTTGAGCCATTAAGCATGTGGTAATTTGTTACACAGCAACGGAAGATTAATACAGTCCAAGAACTGTATCGGAGTCAAAGGAAAAATTGTTCTCTACTGAATAAAACATAATTATGTAATTTTAAGAAAATTTACTAAATTCAACCTATTGAAATTTAACCAATGAAAAACATAATCACTGATAAACATATTTGCTGAATGATAGATGTAACTTCATACTACTTCTTTATATCAGTCTAACTACTGATATTTGGCAATATACCACATCAATCTATGTTGAGTACAACATAAACATATTTTTATTATCTACTTTATTTTATACATGTTATTGGATTACTCTTATACTAAAAATGTGAATGGAACACCAAACAAGTTTAATTCAGAAAAGTCAAGCTTGTAAGATCAGAGAGGTTGGAATTCCCATCAGGACTCAGACAATGCAGGAATGACAGGAATCTCATATACTTCCTTTAAGTCACTTTGGGATCTCCATAAGTATGAGGGAAACTAGTTCCCACATGGAAACTGGAAATAGCTTCTATGAATATATTTGCATATAGCAAAATGAAGATTACAAACAGCAACTAGTAGCAATATGAACTTGAAATCTGGCTCAAAACTTGAGAAAGTAGTGATTTCCTTTCTTGTTGAAGAAAGGGAATATATGATGATCCTTCTGTACCATGAGAGGTCAATCTCCCTTGAACTAAGTTTTGGTAGTTTTGGTAAATACATGTCCATCTTAGCATTTCTCTCAGCTTGTAGACAATCAATGGTTAATTTGAAAAGTCACTTTAAATTTTTTAAATGTTTTTTAATATTTTTTTATTTATTTTTGAGATACAGAGAGAGACAGCATGAGTGGGGAGGGGGGCTTTCAGAGAGAGAGGGAGACACAGAATCCGAAGACAGGCTACAGGCTCTGAACTAGCTGTCAGCACAGAGCCCGATGCAGATCTTGAACCCATGAACCGCGAGATCATGACCTGAGCCGAAGTTGGATGCTTCGGCTGACTAACTGACTGAGCCACCCAGGTGCCCCTGAAAAGTCACCCTTCAAAATAATAGTTTTATCTTGCTCTTTTTTTCCCTCTCATAACCAAAGATCATTAATTGAGCATCCAGAAGCTGCAGAACACCATAAAATGGAAATAAAGAAATGCATGACAAGTAATCAAGTCTTTGAATGGTGCTATGCAGGGAAAATGATTTCCTTACCTTTAGCTATAAAAAATTGGTTTTTATCAACTTGGATTCTTATATGATTAAAGCTTGTGGACAAGAGGGAGAGTTTAAATAAAACCCAGTAGATTACTATACAGTATAAAAGAGAAATCTTATGGGAATTTACTCTGAATGAAAATCAATGCGCACTCACATAGCATAAATAATAATGAGACTTGTAGTGATGAGACAGTATGCTTGGCATTGTGCTGTCAGAGACAAGGAGAATTTGTGGCTTTCTGCCAATCAAGCTGAGCTTAAAGGGCATGTCACAATGTTTGGATCATGTTGCCTAAATGAAAAGATTACACAAGAGAGAAACAGATATCTCTAACTTGTTTTAATATTCTACCCAACAATAAAAAACATTCCCTTTCACATTCACCTCTTTGATTTATGTGAAACTCATTCTGTTGGTTTCTTAAATATAAAACCAGAAATCCCCATTTTTTTAAAAAAAAAATCAGTGTTGGTTAACAATCCTATTTACTTAAAATGCAAGAAGCATAGACAATCATCTAAAAAACTTGTGATATGCAATTTGGAAGAAGACAACAAAACCAGCGTAAATATCTGTGGAGGATTTCCAAACACTAAACCTAACTTAGAGGATCTAAACATGATAAAGTGGTTAGGCCTCCTCAGAAAACTCATCTAGGTGTGCACTTTTGGTTATGATGTATGTTCAAGTACAATATAATAGAGGAAAGGAAATAATTTATAATTAAAGTCACATATTTCCAATAGATTAATGAGCCTTCAAGATCTTCAATGGATACTTTAATTCACACATTCATTCAGCAAGAATATTTTTATGAGGCTATCATATTCATAGCACTGCCCAGAATTACAATACTGGAAGGAAGAAGCAGAAAATGGAATTTTCATCCTTCAGAGTCTATCATGTGTGTGAGATGGTAGCTAATGAAAATATCAAGCAAAGACCCCAATAAACCCCACTTAGGTGTTACAAAACAGTGGCAAGGAAACGGGGAATGAGTCTCTCTCTCTAGCACTAGACATCTGGATAAATAAATTCAAATTCAGACAACCAACCAGATGGTGATATATACAATGGCAAATTGCCATAGGCACAAAAGCTTTCAAATATTTCATTTTTTCCCTGTAAAGTTTGGAACTGTCTAGACAATACACTTCAACTAATTGTATCAACTAAACCAAAATGTATGTACAAGTGAGTTTGCTCCCAAGTCTGTAATACCTATCTTAAAAGACTTAGAATCTCTGGAGTTGAACAATATTGACAAAATGCCCAAGGAGAAAAGGGTAGAATAAGACCTGTGTGTAGGTTTGGAATTGGAGATACCAGTATGAATTCATAGAAAGGTGGAGAGAGAGGGAGGGGAGAGAGACAATATATATATATATATATATGTCTGTGAAACAAAGGTGAATAATGCATCGTGTTTCAGTTACAGAATATATACTCTGATGTGCAATACACAATGAGGAAAACCTCACTAATCATAATATACGATGGGGGCGCCTGGGTGGCTCAGTTGGTTAAATGTCCAACTTCGGCTCAGGTAATGATCTCATGACTCCCGAGTTCGAGCCTCTCATGGGGCTCTGTGCTAACAGCTCAGAGCCTGGAGACCACTTTGAATTCTTGTCTTCCTCTCTCTCTGCCCCTCCCCAGCTCATGCTCTGTCTCTCTCCTTCAAAAATAAACATTAAAAAATTAAAAAATATATAGAATGATCAAGTTAGGAGATAGGGAAGCAGAAATTCCAATAGAAACATGTGATGAGATCAACTAAGTCAAAGGAAAGAAAAGATAAAAGAGGGGCTCAGGGATCATTTTTCCAAATAAGAAAATGATGCCTCAGTGGAGTCTGGGTGGATTAAATTTAAAGCTAAGAAAAGATTGGGGGTAGTTGTCTAAGGACAGCAAGGTGTCCTGAGTGTAAGGAGCCACATACATATGTAAAGCACACAGTTAAATTATACCATGGCCTGTTACATTTGGGACACCTCAGAGTGGCATCAGAGTGTGGACAGAAAAGTAACCAGAGAGATAGCAAAGGGCCAGTAAATCAAGCCCAAGTTTGTATTTTATAGTGAAGGCAAAGGAGGTAGTATGAATACTGGAACAGAGGAGTGTCATATGCAAGTGACACTCTAAAATGAGAGAGCTCTCTGGCTTTGTGTAAGAAAGAGTTAAGACTAAACACAAGGAGGTAGCTTTAGGATTGTCACAATTATCCAGATGATAAATAATGAGAATCTAAGGAATAATGAGTGGAATGGAAGGGAAAGGAGAGGAGAGGAGAGTTTTGTTAAATGTATAAAGTAAATTAATGGGATTTAGTGTTTGATTTCATGTGGGGATGAAAGAAAAAGAGCTGAAAAATGAGTACCATATGCCTGGCTGAAGCCAATGGCTGTATAGTAGCTCATTAATATGATATGGAATATAGAGAAAGAAGTTAAGATTATGGCTGGAGGAAGATTATAATGCTTGGCCAAAGCCCAAACACAATGTGATAGAAATGCACAGAATGAATAGATACCAATATGGGTTACCACATAAAAAAAAAAAAAAAAAAAGTCTGCATGTAGATAGGCAACAAAAAATACTTTATCCAAAATAAAACATGCAGTATCTACTAACTTACTTAATTGATTTCCAATGGATTTTATATTCTAAGATAAGCAAAGTTTAAATTCAAAATCCAGCTTATTGCCCTTCAGAGGCAATTGAGGTAAAATATATTTTTGTTTAAATTGCTAAGCTCATTATTGAACACCATCACACAAATCATCAAGAACATACTATCTTCAGGATAATTACTGTTTTTAAATACTTAAACAGAAAACATGTAACATACAAATGTATGTACCTTTTAAACAAGCTCTGCTTGTTGAATATAGTGCATACAGTTTGCTGAACTCATTCTGCAAATCTTATGTCTTAATAATATGAATTATACATACTCATTCAGGTTATCTTTTATCATCTATCTATCTATCTAAAATGAGGAGTCATTATATAAAAATTTGTCACTAAAGATGAGCATAATAAAAACTCTGGAGTCTCAAAAAGCCCGTAAGCAGTGACTTCCTAGAAATCATAGGGAAATAATGAATTTACTACAGAAACTTTAAATGAGATTATGCATAGAATTGATACCATTAGGTAAAACAATCACTGGGGTTTATTTTCATTCACTAATACATAAAATAATTTCACAAAAGACTGTCAATTTTCCCAAATTTAAGAAATTGATTTATTTTTCTTCATCTACTTTAGAAACACAATTAGAATGTGGCTATCAACAAAACTAGGGAAGCTTACCAAGATACCTTATTTCAATGATTCAATCTCCCAAAAGTAACTTCACTTTTCTGTTCCTCCATTTTTTTATCGAATTTTACAGAAAATTGAGCATTAGATTATTAACAGCTTTTGAAGGAATGATTTTACACTATGAAACAAGAAAAAATCCACTCATTCTAAATAGACAAAATCTTAGGGTGTCCCCGCAAAAAAAAAACAACTTGCAAACCTTTTCACTTTGATCTTCAACCAGTTATAAATCATTTGTCTGGACTCCTGATGGGCTTATACCTACAGAGGCCTGGAACTTAAAAAAGAAGAGGATCTTTTCCTTACATCTTTCATTATTTCAGATTGAAATGGCAAAGTGCCTAGATAACATAGGTAGGTGCCAGAAGCAGTATTAAAAATTTGGCTCCTGTTAAATGTCTTCGAAGAAACCTCTGTTTTCATCAGGAAATGGCAATTACATGGATAACATGGCCTGCCAAGGTTTATTCTGGAAAAGGGAAATGGTCCATAGTGTGGATATTTTCCTTATGTTTATTCACACTTCCTACATACTAGTTCTCACAGAAGTATATGATAAAAATTAATTAGATACAATCCAACATTATATACTGTTTATATTCCTTATAGGTTTTATCCTTTCTGTATATATACAACTAATCATGGCATTCATTTACTTATCTGAACAAGTCTTGCAATCAACTAGAGTAAAATTAATTCAGTTCATTTTTCTATTTAGTTTTCTCTTTATTTTTCTTTTAAAATTTGGTAAATGCTTCAATCTTTTTAAGAAAATTTTAAGCAAGGGTTTTTAATAATTACAATGGTAAATCATACAACTGTAACGAAGACTGTTATGTTTGTAGCAGTTTTTCCCCCTATTGTTCCTATAATGCATGTGAAATGGAATGGCTGAAAGAAGCCAAATGTAATATTTCAGTCTTGTACAGAGTGCTAAGTACAATCCCCCCTCCCCAATCTTCAAAAGAATAATGCAAAGGAAATTGAATTTGGGGTCTGGACTTCAAGTGTGTTATCAGTTTAAGCACTTATTAATTAATGGTCTTTATTAAATTATTTAACTTCTTGGAGATTAATTTCTTCACATGTAAATAGGAATACAACACAAATGTCCTACATACATTTCTGACAGGATTATGTTACAATTTACATCAAAGTGTTTTCTAGGGGGTAAATTACCATCCAAAATATTATCAAGAAAGTTATTTCTACGTCAGTCAGGGTCCCAAAGCTACTTTTGAAAGCAATTTCCATTGTCTTCAGGTTAACTAGTAAGATATCCTAAAAGTCTCTTCCTGTCCCTTTGCTACTTGTTATTTTCAGGCTATCTGGTTGAGCTCCAAAGTATTTGCTGAGGAGGCTTCCTTTTATTCATAACCTCAGGTTTTCACTCTACTTTAAAACACAATTCAACTTTTTGAGGAGGTTTTTATAATGATAATGTGGCACATTCCTTCAAACATAAAGAGATATGAAATAGAAAATTATGCTAATATACAAATACAAAAAACAAGTGAAAGATGAAAATGTTTTTATCTGCCAGAACTCTAATCCTAAAGGGATTGAATAACAAGCTTTTCAGGGGAGGAAAATCAAGTTAAACGGAAAACATTGTTACACATTAAGAGGCAAAGTAATACACAAAGAAATAAAATGGGGAAGGAGCAAAATCATCTAATCAGACGTTCTAAAATCCAAGTTTTAGATAAAAATGTCCGCCTTGATAGCTTTGTGGCCATAGTCAGATACCTTAATCTTGCTCGATTGTTTATTATGAAATCTTGAATTGATGCTCTCAGCAAATTAAAAAAGGCTTAATTGTTCTTCCATGGAGATGGAGTAAGAACAAGCATAGGGCATGAATATTTGCTTTAAACTATCACCTAACCATTAAGAAAACTGGCAACGGGGATTTGAATGGTTTCCTAAAATCATATATAAAAATGTAATTTTATTTCCAGGAAATTACTAGCAATTACGTTTATTTCCAGATAATTAATGAAATTAAAGTATTCAAACAGTAGGGAACAGAAAACCTTGGTATTTCATAATGCTATCACAGTGTAGCAAAGATTTCAGCAAAATCTAAAAATCTATCTATATTTTTAATTGTTTATGACTAATATATAGATGGTCATAACATTTTTAGGAGAACGGATTCTAGGTTTGGCAGGGAAAGTCATCCAGTTAACCCACAGATTGCCTAACAAGAGGCTATCTCACCTTTTACAACCATCTTCAGTGATCAGGAATATACCACTTTTCATAGTAGGCCATTTTATGTTCAGGCAGCTAAACATAAATTAATTAGTTAATTAACTTCTTCCAATTACTAGCCAAACTCTTTTTCTCTACAACTTCCACCCTTGTTGACTTTAAATTTTCAAAGAATTCCGTTCCCTTTTGCATATGACAAACCTATATATTTGAAGATACTTTCTTCTCCCTGGTTTTTCTCCCTCAAAGATAAATATTGCACTTTTTAAAAATTATTCTTCTGATGACCAGGTATCAGGTGCCTAAACCATCCCAGATCCTCTCTTTATTTATTTTTTTATTTTATGTTTTTTATTTATTTTTGAGAGACAGAGACAGACAGCGCTAGCAGGGGAGGGTCAGAGAGAGAGGGAGATACAGAATCCGAAGACAGGCTCCAGGCTCTGAGCTAGCTGTCAGCACAGAGCCCAATGCGGGGCTCAAACCCGCAAACCGTGAGATCATGACCTGAGCCTAAGTCAGATGCCTAACCAACTGAGCCACCCAGGAACCCCGAGATCCTCTCTTTAGACAAACTCCAGTGTCAAAAATGGCTCTTAAAACAGTGGCCACATCATTAGAGCACATCAAGAATATAAGATCTAAAACCATAAAACTTCAGAAAGAAAACACAGGAAAAATAGCTTCTTGACATTATTTTTGGCAATGGCTTCTTGGATAATAACATTCAATGAAGAGGCAACAAAAGAACAATAACAACAGATGAGATATCAAATTTAAAAGCTTCTGCACAGCCAAAGAAAGAATCAAGAAAATAAAAGGGCAAACTATGAAAGAAAGTATTTATAAACCATATATCTGATAAAGGGTTAATATCCAAAATGTATAGGAAATTCATATAATTTAACAACAACAAATAGCCCAATTTAAAAATGGGCAAAGAAGCTGAATAAATATTCTACAATGAAGACATAAAAAAATCATCAACTGGTATACAAAAAGGTGCTCAACATGACTAATTATCAAGAAAATGTAAATCAAAAACCACAATGAATATTATCTCACACCTTCTAGGATAGCTATTATCAAAATAATAAAAGATAACAAGGGTTCTTCACAAGGATGTGGAGAAAGAGAGCCCTTATACACTGTTGGTAGGAACACAACTTAGTACAGCTTCTATAGCAAACAGTTTACAGGTTCCTCAATAAATTAGAAATAGAACTACCACATGATCCAGGAATCTCTTTTCTGGATATATATCCAAGTGAATTGAAATCAGGATCTCATAGAAATATCTGCACTCCCATGTTTATTGCAGCATTATTCACAATAGTCAAGACATCAAAGCAATCTAAGTGACTGTTGATAGATGAGTGGATAAAGAAAATGTGAATAATGAAATATTTTTCAGCCTTTAATAGGAGGCAATCTTGCCTTTTGAGACAACATGGATGAACCTGGAGGACAATTTGCTAAGTGAAACAAGTCAGACACAGAAGGACATAACTACATGATCTCACTTATACAGAAACCTAAAAGAGACAAACTAACAGACGCAGAGAATAGAATAGTGGTTGCCAGGATCTAGGGCAATAGAGAAACAAGAAGGTATTAGCTAAAGGGTACAAAGCTTTAGTTATGCAAGAGGAAAAATCCTAGAGATCTACTATATAGCATAGAGCTTATAATTAAAACTACTGTATTATACACTTGAAAAGTTGATAAGAGGATAGATCTATGTGAAATGTTCTTATCTCAAATTATTATTATTATTAAGGAATAATAATAAGAGGTAAATTGATGGAGGTGCTGGTTATGTTTATAGAAAAGATTGTACTGATGGTTTTTCCAGTATATACTGATCTGCAAACTCATCAAGTTGCATATATTAAGTAGGTACAACTTTTCATATGTCAATCATACCCCAATAAAGAGTGATTTAAACATTCTTTAAAAAGCATGAGTAGATCAGTCCAGAGTAAATCTGAATAATCACCTGGTTAAACACTAAATTTTTAAGTCTTTATATTCATTATAGGATAAGTTCAAAAGTTTCAGCCTTTCACTATGCATGCCACCAAATACAGACGGGTTTTATATCTATCTATATTTTTTACCCAGTTATGTATAAATGGATAAGAACATCAGCAAAATTATCTTAAATTGTATAAGGTATGTATGTGAGTAGTTCTGAGATTTTACTGACTTACCTACACTTATTATTAAGAAATACTTAGTATGGATAATATCTACATTGTTTAATTTTATCTAGTTATTAATATCAACTAATATTTCAGAAACTGATACTAACACTGTTTCTACCCACAGAGACATATAATAAATTACAGTATAAATTGTGTTGTTTTTCCCACCGTTTGCTTTGATGTGGACTTTTCCCCTTGGTAATTTTTTACTAAAGTATTGTCAACATTTACAATCATTCCTTTTGAGTATTTGTCATATTGTCTAAAATAAATCAGTAGAGTAATCCCATTACGTTGGTGAATCTACTGATTATTTCTAATTTCCTCTTAAATCTCCCCAAAGAAAATGATTGCAGAGTGTATAGCAAAGTCATTTTATTTTGTTTTAATTTAATATATATATGTGTTTTTATGTGTTGTGTTTCAATAGATTGAAACCACTATTTAAAATAAGATATTCAAAGATATTGTATAAGCACTAAAGGTCAAAAACTGATCAATATGAATGAGTCTACTAGGAATAAGGTCAGTTCTGAGAATGAATAGAAAAAATATTTGAATGTGATTATCAAGCCATAAACATTTTTATATCAAGAAATTTTATAGGCTTCAGATTAAAATGTAAATTATCATAATATTGATCTTAAATTTCCAAGTAACAAACTTTGATCTTAATTTAATGATGTTTGGCCCAAAACATTAAAATTCTGCATATCTTATTTGGATCAGATTCAAAGTAGGCAAATTTCTCTGGTTACATTAAGTAAAACATTTGTTAAAGAATAGAAAGCACTGGTAAATATAAGATCTGCAGTATTATTGATCTGATCAAGTTGTTATGAGTTCTATCTGTATAATCTCTCATCTCAAGAAGGTAGTTTCTCCATAAATAAATCAAGACAATTATCCCATAAACTTGTTCTTATTAGTAGAAATTTCTAATGGGAAGATAAATATTAAGCAGGGTAAAATAAATGATTATATACTTATAAGTTTTATAAATTTAAAATAACAGATAATCTCCATTCAGTTATAAAATCTTACTATGATTTAAAAAAAACTTGAGTGTTTTACACTAAACTTTCAAATTATTTTTAAAGATGGCATAGCAGGTTGTAAATTTTAACAGAAGCTGCTATTGCATGGTTTTTTTGTTTTGTTTTGTTTTCTTTGTATAATTTAAATTGTGGCACTACAATTTGGAAGCTGAGCGGCTTGTTACTCCAAGACAAATCTCACCTAAGAGGACATGGCAGCCTTCCACATTGCGGTCTGATTGCATTAGACTGAGTACGGCTAAAGAAAGAAATATTTTGACAGGGGAGATTGCACTTGAACATATCAAAGTGTCAGTTCAGATATGTGGCATCTGAAAAGTACCCTCCCCTTTTCCCCATTGCATGAAATTTGCCACCTCTCATTGTCTCTTCCAGATGGTGTGCTGAGTTCTCTTCAGCTTTATTCCTAGAGAGCTTGAGTTGACATCAATCTGTTATGCCATTTTCTTGTAATACTAAAGTGGCTTATTTATCAATGCCAATTAATCAATGGCACAGAACGGGCTTCTCCTTAGCAGCTAATGTAGTTTCATTTTTTTTTTCACTATTAAAAAAAAAAATTAAAAGAGCAGTGACCAGACTGGCAAGCCATACATCTGGCAGACTATAGCCACTTAGGAAGCATTCAACTGATGTAAAGGTGAAAGTGTTTATATTTAAAAAAAAAAAAAGATTAAGAACCATATTTGGATGTTACGATTTCTAGCAGAAGAATGAAGATAATTCTGTAAAATAAGAGGGCCTTTTTTTTTGGTCATAGCAAACTCATGTCCTACCCCTTGTAAGGAAGAAAAAAGCCTTAAAATATTTGTGAACTTTAAGCTTTCTATTAGTCTTAGTGGTATTAACACAAATGTACAAAAGATACATGAAAGCAACCAATTCTACCACAGTTATAGTTTATGACTGGGTGATGTATTTTAGAGTAAATATACATGGAATAGGACTTGGATGTTGGAGCTAACAAGCCAAATGTCATGATATTACCAATTAATATTCATATACATATAAATAAGTGCATTTTTAAATTGTATTTCAAAAAAATGAAAAGAAAAATAAAGTGATGATTGTAATGCAAATTGAAAGCCTGAAATAGAGTAAGTGATATCCATCAGAATCAATTCATAGGATGAACCAGAGGGACTTCATGTCTTTTCAATCCCACCATAATGAATATATTTCTAAGATTATTATTTTTCCATTATAGAGTATTGTAGTCTTCAAGTACTCTGGGATTACTACAGTAGACACTCCATGAATTTCAGTTCTGGTGTGTAGTTATACACAAATCAATTACCTCTGGGCTCTGGAATTAAGGTAAAAAATACTATAAATATCAAATGTTGTTGCTATCTAGGGAATGAAATAATGTCTACAGAGCCAGATACCCCAGATACAAGCAAGAAAAAGAAGAAGAAATGGGAGGGGGAGCCCAGGAATTCTCATTACCAACTGGAATTCAATAAGCAATTTTAAAAATGAACTTAATGATCTCTGGCTCTTTCAAGTGGCTTCTTTATCAACCTCATTATAGTTAGCAAGCCCCATGTATGTATAATGAAAGGTGTGTTTTGAAAACATAAGAATGAAATATGTAATTCAAGCTAATTTAATGTAAGTGTTCTAAAGCCAGTATTTTGCACTACTTGATATTGATTATGTGTACAATCTTCAGGGGAGCACTAGCAATGTAAAAAGCTTAGGGTTCTAACAGTATGATAAAAGAAACGTAGGAGGAAAAAAGGAGAATGCTGTAATTCATTAAAAATCATCACATTAATAAAAATACCTTTGCATTATATGAGAGAAGTTTATGAAGTATATGGAAGAAAAGAATTAAGTAATAAAATACCTGTTTTTCCCCCCATGTATATCAACATCACAAATCCATCCCTTTTTCACCAATCTCTAAAAGCAACATTCAAGAAGCCTCAGCCAAAAGACCATGGGTTTTACTCCAGAAGTTTACATAGAATGGAATCCAGAGGCCATGTCTGAAGTATTCTGACAAGATGTACAGCTGTGATCTTGCCCTTGAAAACTCCACAAGACTGAATCTAAGATCAAAATGAACTTTGAAGGTAAAGATTGGGAGGGGGGCATTGTGAAAATAATTTCCACTTAATTTCTGCTTGATGGCAACCACACTCATCCTCACCTGTTTACACTTTCAAACTATGATAAAAGAGAGGAATAGGAGAACAGGTATTTGCCAGCGAATCATAGTTCACCCTAATATCTTTTATTCAACCCTGGTAAATTTCCTTTCTCAAACTGTACACTTCCTTCAGGTGCTAACACTCCTCTCACCTTAAGGCAAAATCAGAGAAAAGTATCTTTTCAAACTCTTCCATAACTTTTCTTGAAGATCTCAATAACCCCTCTCCATGTGACTTCCTATACCTATACCACTATTTATCGGTGCTGCTTAATCATTTGCAAGCTTGCACTGTTATTTGAGTGCCTCAAATATCTGTGCCTGGGCTCTCTCCTCTATATTATAATAATTATGTTCTAGCTAAAATTAATTAAGTACTTACTACATATCAGGCACTCACTGTTATAAGTGATTTACATATTTTTCCTCATATAATCTTCACAACAACCCAATATATTTGGATTGTTATTATCTCTGTTTTATAGATGTTAAGAGACTTGTCCAAGGTTAGACAATGAGTGCTGGAGCCAGGAACTGAACTAAGGTCATTTGACTCCAGAGCCATCATAAAACATATACTAACTATACTGCGAGAAAAGTCCCACCAAAATGACATCTTTCACGTCTAAAATGGCCTAAATAGTTCAAAGACAAAGTAGGTGCTCAATTCCAAATCTTTTGTTTGTTTGTTTATTATTTATTTTTGAGACAGAGAGAGAAAGAAAAAGAGAGAGAGAGAGAAACACATGAGCAGGGTAAGGGCAGAAAGAGAGGGAGAGAGAGAGAATCCCAAACAGGCTCCCACTGTCAATGTGGAGCCAGATGCAGGGCTTGAACTCAGGAACTTCAAACTGATGAACTGTGAGATCATGACCTGAGCCAAATCAAGAGTCAGAGGCTTCAGTGACTGAGCCACCGAGGTGTCCCTCAATTCCAAATCTTAGTCAAGAAACTAGAGATAATCTGGGATAGCTTCTGTTCCTGTCAGCCAGAGTTGCTGATTTGAGAACTGAAGCTACATTAATACAAATGGATAATCTGATAAAAGAAAATTTACAACATGGGGCAAAGGAAAGCTGTGACTTTCATATATTCAACTTTAATACAATGTGTGCTTTTCTACCTGTGCCATTAACAGTTCTTATCACTTTTATACTCTAAAATTATATTTTCTTACACAAGCTGCAAACCAGCATTTGGATCTTTCCCATGAAGTCGCTGCCTGCTTGCCAAAAGTTGAGTGTTGGGAGTTAAAAGATATTTATCTATACAGTAATGGTTCCATGATTTGAATATTACAATTTTCTATTTTACCAAAATAGAAAACCTGTTAAGACTTATAAATCTAAAGTTTATAAAGAGAGACAAAGTTAAAAATTATTAGGGTGGCTGAAAGTGGCAAAATCATAACTTCAACCAAATAGTCACTCTTCTTGAGCTCAACATAGAAGGGATAAGTAATTTAAAGATGAATAAATTCTCAAAAGATATCAAAATACTATATAAAAGTTTAAATGTAATCAGGAATTTAAAAATATTTATTAGATCCTGAGAAATCAAGTAAAGTCTATATGTAACTACTAAGTTCAGCTTTGTGCTGGGGTTCAAGAAAACATTGCTATATAAGAAGAAGTTATCAGGCTGCCTTGTGTGGAGTCTCTCATTTACTATTGGCACAGAATTGTCAAGTGACTTAACTTCTCAATATATTTCCCTTTCTCACTGTGTGATAAGATTCTTACGAAGATAAAAGGTAAGAGGCATTTTAAAACATTCTATATATGCATGTGTACACTATTATTAAATATATTATAAATGACCTCATTGCTTATTGAGTACTGCTACTTTCATGACATATAAAATGTCCACTGAGACCTCAGAAGTCCAGAAGTTATTTCAGTAAAAATATAATTTAAAAAAAATAAATACAGAGGCACTGTATTATCTTTTAAAAATAACATTTTCCTCTTGTAAAAGAAATACATGCTTATTACAGAAAATTTGTAAAAGTATATAAGAAGATTTAAAAAATAAAAGTTATTTATAAGTCTTTTCACTAGTACTATGCCAGTGTATTTCCTTTTGGGTGTTTTTTCCTGTGGATGTACACATGCCAAACTTTGTAAAATGTTGAATGTATCCTGTGTTTCTTTAATATTACCTTGGTTTTCAATAGTTTTGAAATATATATTTTTTAACAATTGCATAGAAGTTAACCTACCATCATGGAAAATGAATAAATCAAAAATTATAAGTGGTCTTTCTATATAGTTTCATTCCAGTGTTACGGGAAAGTATTTTGGAATACTGCAAACACCAATAATAATGAAGTCCATATCTGGTACAATCTCCTATAATTTACAATCTATGACAATAGCAACAAGAAAAAAAATCATGCCTGAGCCTTCAAAGAAAAGAAAAACAAAACAAAACAAAAAAACTCCTTCAGATAACTATATTTGGTAGTATCATTTCCATTGCTTTTGTGATTTTTTTTTACCTTAGATTTAATTCCACTGTAAAAAGTGAAACTTTATTGTAGAAACAGAAGTTTCCTATTACGCAAAAGCATCCTAAGGATGGTGTGAAATCTGACATTGATTGTTGTTTCCAAGAGTTTAAGGACACAACCACTACTACTCCTATCTCGAGACAAATCTAGATGATGCCATCAATCTTATAACCAGGCACTTAATTTACACCCTCAGTTCAATCTAATAATACCAGCTTGTCAAACAAAGAGAAACAGTCGAGAAAGGCTTCTCATCTTCTCATACTCTCTGAGATACTTTTCTTTCCTTCTGACTATTTACATAAGGTGGGTGGGAGAAAAATTCAGAGGCAGATATTATATTAAATATTTTCTATGGCCAAGCTAAATGTTATATGGCTGTGATTTTTATAGGATACAGGCATTCAGACTCAACAGGCTTTGCATCTGTCAGTGTTCTTTTGAAAACCTCAGGAGAGCCATTAAGATTGGAAAGATGATCCTCTATCAGAGCTGGCTTAGATGTGTGCTTTCTCAAAGAGCTCTGCAAATGTAGATTAACTGACCTCTCTAGGTCCTTCTCTAAATCCCATTCTCTGAATATGGAAATGCCAGTTCACATGTATCTGCAATACACTACTCAAAGAAGTTTAACATAAAACGACTAATTTATGTTAATAAGACCATTTCAGCAAAGAAGAGAACTGCAAATTGCTTTGTTTTAAAAGCTCAAATTAATTAGATTAATATTTCATTTTAAACAGCTTGAATGTGGCTACATGACTAATAAATGTGCATGGGTGAAATATATTCATTGAGTGTACTATCTCTCCTTAGGAAAAAAAAATTAATGGGAATGTTATCTACATTTGAATAACAGAAATCAACACCACATCCCATTCGCTTATTCAACAAATATGTATTGAATATAATTAAATGACTCAGCCAAGTTTATAGGAGCTGAAAATATGAATGAGGTAATAACCACTGCCTTTAAGTAGCATAAAGTCTGTGTAAAAACACAGAGACTACAGATAAACCACAAGATAGAAAGAGATGTTGTAGGAGACATAGTTAAAAAATTACTGGTGTGCAGAGAATGAGAAATAATTGACAGTTCTAGAATTAGAAAGGGCCTTGAAAAGAGAGTGGTATTTGAACTGGGTCTTGAATGGAATTAGGAAAGTGAAGAGGAGAAAGAAGAGCACAGGAAGAGAAAATAGCAGGAAGAAAAGTACTGAGGAAAGAAATCTTCAGTGTAAATGTAGCAGCAGCATGTTTACTTTCCATGTGACTAGATTTCTGCAGGTGCTTGGTCAGTTTTCACAAGATTTACCCCCCAAATTCCCTAGACCACAGTTTCCTTCACTGAAAGAAACTGATAGATGATTTATAAATTTTCTTCTGGCTCAAACTCTGAAAATCTAAGTCACTTAAAAATCATTTTGGTTAAATTCTCTAGCAAATACTTGGTCATAGAATTTTACATATCAATACATTCCTGGAAGTCAAATGATTCATAGTTTGAGAAAAGAAAAAAAAAAGATAATTATTGGGCCACTACTGTTCATTTAAATTCTGAAAAGTTATGATCTATCCTATCTTCTAGTTACTATCTGACATTTCTCCACAACCTGTGACTGGAGTCTAAACTAAAGCATTCTGCTGTAGAAAACATTTGGGATTTCACCTGTATGTCATAATTGTTATTTCTAATGGAATGTTGTGTTTCTCTTATCAAATATTAGTGTTTTATGATTAAACTATTAACATTTCAAAATATTTTCTCCCATCCTGGGGTTTAAGAGGACTGTGGCTGAAAGTTTCTAAATATTGTCATTATTTCTAGCATTTTTTTAAAGAAATAGAAATTAGTGTGGTAAAATTATATTCTCCTCTTTCTCTCCTTAAATCAATGAAACTGGAGACTAGTCTCCAAAATTCTGTGAAGAAAATATAATAGTGAAAACAAATACACATACAACTATACTAATAATGTGTCATTGCAGTAAGGAGTGAGGTAAATTATTGTAATGTACTTTTTTTTTAACCCTAGATTTAAGGCCAAGAACAAAATTTGTATATATCTACCTGGCATATTTACTGAGCACAGGCTGTGAAAAGCATGGGGCGACTGTAATGAAAGAAACAGAGAAGGCTCTGCTCTCATGAGATTTTCATTCAGTTTGGGAGATGGGTAAAGATAATAAACATAACAAAAAAGATCAGGTAATGATGAGAATTAGTTTGTATTGGAGGACTTGGCATTTAAAGGGAGAGCTTAAAAACAAAAAAGATCCAGCCTTGGGACGATCAGGAGAAAAAGTGTCTCAGATAGAAAAGACAGCTAGCATAGGGACTGTGGTCTCTGCTACCACCTATTAAATACTTTTTTTTCTCCAGAATGTTTTGGATACATTTATTCTTTATCTTCAAATTTAAATGTACTATGCATATAATCTGGGAGTGGGGCATTCTATTGCACAAACACCTGATTTCTACAATGTGAATAAACAAAAATGAACTGTATGAGCTGTTATTTTAACAGAGACTAAGCCAGCAACTGAATTTCATTTACTCTCTGTTAACACTCAATGACCTGGCTTATTGTTTACAATAAAGCATAGTAATTAAGTAAATCAACTGCATTGCTGATAACCATAAAAATATTAGTGTATTTTGATCTCCTGCCCAGAAAAGCAGGATATGTACAAATCCATCACATGTTACTAAGGTAGTTCTGTAAGGTAGGTCATCTGTAAGTACATTTGTGCATCATATATACATATACACATAGTTGTGCGTGTCTATTCATATAAAAACAGAGACTGGAAAGAACTTAAGAAGTAGAAAGCCTTCCCCATAATTAAATTTATATTTTGGAAGAGATTCTGACAATCAAAGGGGAAATCATCCCTTATGACATAGAGAAGAAAGGTGGAGACATATGCTTAGCTAGAGGGGGAAAATAGGCATTTTTTGTTTCTTTTTAGCTTCATGTCATTTTAGAGTGAGAACAATAAGGCAACAAATGGAACTGATGACATTCTTAAGGAGAAAACTTTACTAAAAGCAAAATAGAAACTGGTGCTCCAAGAATGTTTTAATGAGAGGAAACTTAGTGAGCTACTGAAAGCTGCTGCCTTCCACTGGGGATCAAAGAACTGAAACTTCACACTCACAGTTTTCTCCATTTGTATAAAATTCAAGAAGCTCAGAAGCCACTTATGGGTTAATCCACAAACTAAAAAAAGTAAACATTTTATTGTTTTTGCCAACAGACATGACCACAAGCACCACCGCATATAAAAGGAATTGATTTGCTAAGATGTATTATTTACAGTAAATTGAACACTGATTTATGCATATGCGTATAGCAAAGAAGTCTTAAAATTTCAAAGAGCTTACATGCAATTAATAGGCAACTGAAACCAGTTGCATAACCTAAAAGTCCATTGCATATATACTCAACTAATATGGTGTTATGTAGTTCCAGATAAATATGCATATTACTATCTGTTTAATCATTGCACCTAACCTCTGGTCAACAATTGCATACAATGATCTATTCAGTTGGTAAGGGTTTAATTATTTCAACATTTTATAATTGAAAAGTATTTGGGATGCTCTCCTGCCTTCGTAAACCCAATGTACTGAACACAATCCAACCTCTCCTTGATAGCTTGACAACTGATGATGACCATATAGAACAGGAATAATTATTTGGTATGGTAACACAATGATGCTTTTTGAACTTCTGAGTATATGAGTCATTCTTCCCACACAAATGACTCTAAGGTATTTTTTCTTTCCTTTTTTTTTTCTTACAAGTATATGTGCTAGGGGTTTTCTATTTCATCATTTGCTGCCAGCTGATATTTGTCTTAGCTGTCAATGTTTCTATCTATAAAAGGTAATTCTTTACATGTCTATTAATTTACATTTCCAGATGTGTATGAAGTTTGATGCCTTTTGTAATTGTAAAAAATAAATGTGTACATTAGTTCTAAGGGAACTGTTGAAACTACAGACTGCTTGAGATTTCTCTCAGTGATTTTCTGATATCAATTCTGACTGCTCAGGAGACTCCTAATCTGTTTCTTTCTTTATTTATACTCTGTTCTAGATGGATAATATTGCCAGATATTTAAATTCCAGCCTACTGTGTAGTAAAATTATATACTGAATTTGGAACACCATGATTAGTTTCAAGAAACATAGACAAATGCCAAATGATACAATCTGACCTGATAATATTCAAATAACATTCTATCTAAATTCATGCATTTATTTATTCTTTGTTATTACACAATCAATATCTGAATTAATTCAGTCATCTTCTCTTCGTGTTTTAGCTAAGCACACACAGCAGCCTTGTTTTTTGTTTTGTTTTTGTTTTATTTGTTTTTATTCAAAAGGATAATAACCTTATCGTGTTAAAATATTATCGGTTCAGAAATGTTTGAAGTAAAAGAGAAAAAGCCCTACTTCCCTGCTCTCTCATTTCCATTCCTCAAAAGTAAATATTATTTTTAATGCTAATTTATTTATTGAGAGAGAGCACAAGCAGGGGAGGGGGAGAGAGAGAGAGAGAGAGAAAATCCCAAGCAGGCTCCACACTACCAGCATAGAGCCTGACACAGGGCTCAAACCCATGAACTGTGAGATGATGACCTGGGCCAAAACCAAAAGTTGGACACTTAACCAAGTGAGCCATGCAGGCACACTGATAATTAAATAGTAGTACAAACTTAAACACAAACTTTAAAAAGATGTTGACAAATAAAGAGTTGTGTAATCTTCAGATTTTGAGAGATTTTGAAACAGAAGTTCTAAATTCTCTCTCTCTGACTATATATATAGTCAGAGAGAGAGAGAGTCATATATAGTCTATGACTCTCAATAGCAGTGCAGCTTCAAGTTGATAGATATAAAGTTCTTCCAAATATTCTAAGTTCAAGAGTTGTTATTATGGAGAGAGTATGTGTGACTCTATTTTAAATCTCTTTATATTTTTAATTCCAATAAGGAACTCAATTTTTATTTAGGAAGAATTACATATACGGTTTACTGTTTTATTTTCAAAAGAGCTTTTAGTAGAAGATTATTGAAAACCTGCATACTAGCATTTGATAAATATTAATTGTGTACTTATTTGTACCAGACATTATTCACCTGGAGAACAGCCAGGGACAGGGGAAAAACAAAAACAAAAGCAAAAACTTTACCCTCAAATTCCTCAAATCCTAGTGAGGAGAGAAAGACAAGCAAGTAAAATATATGTTTGACACTAGTAAAGAATAGGGGAAAATGGAAAGAAAATGGGTTATATCCAGGAAGTTACAATTTTTGACTGGATAGTCAAGACAAGAACTTGTTTGGATTTTGAGAAACTATATGAAGAAAATGAGAGACAGCACCATTCAGACATATGGAAGAAACGTACACAGGCAGAAAAAACCAGCAAGTGCAAAAGTCCTGAGGCAGGGGTGTGCCTGATATGTTCTAGATATAAAAATGTCACTGTAGCAGGTGAGAAGAAAGTGAGGGAAATATGGTAGGAGATACAGTTAGAAAAGTGATAGTAAATGGGCCATGTAGTTCTTTGTAGATGCAATGTTGACTTTTTGGAAGCCATGGGATGTTTAGAGCAGAGTATCATGGTCTGATTTACATTTAATACTTTGGCTTTTGTATTAAGAACAGACTAATGAGGGTGTATGGGTAGAAGAAAGAAGACTAGATAGAAGGTCATTACAATAACTCAAGGAAGAGAAAGAATGACTCAAGTATACAACACTGCAGGTGTTAATATGTCATTGGATTCTAGATATATTTTGAAGATAGAACCTCAGAATTTTTGGCATTTGGATGTGCACCCTGATAGAAAGAAGTCAAATATTTGGCTTGAGCAATTGGGAGAATCTACTTGCTATTTACTGAGATAAGGTCTAAATTTGAGAGTCATTAACAAATTGCATTAAGTACATCATGAAGAAGGATATTACTGCAGATAGACAAAAAGATTTCCTAAAACTCAGCCCTCGGGTGTATGCCCAAAATTTGGAAGTAGAGGAAGGGAGGGCAAATGAACAAAAAAAAAAAAAAAAAAAAAAGGAGAGAGAAAGCCAGAAGTATTGTTTTGTATTGTTTTGTTATGAAAGCCAAGTTAAGAAAATGTTTCAAGGAAAAAAAAAATGACCCTCTATGTGAAATACTGCTGATATATTAGATAAGATGAAGACTAAAATTTTGAGCATAATACATGGGAGTTATTTTTGACCTTTATAAGAGCTATGTTTGGAAGATAGCAAGTTCAAATGCCTGACTAGGATGGTTTCAAGTAAAGATGAAGAAAAATTACAGAGAGCAAAATGTAGCCATACTTCTAAGAAGTATTTTCCTGCTAAAGGAAGGAGAAATAAGGGTGGTAGCCAGAGAAAAAAGCAGGGTCCAAAGAACCTTTTTAGAGATAGGAGAAACAATTAGATCCTTGTTTTCTGATGATACATCAAAGAGGAGAGAATTGTTAGGCCCATGTCTTTAGGATAATGTGTGAGTAGACGGTATCAGACAGCTAGGTCAGAAGCATGAAAAGTTGATGTTTTTGCAAGTAGGGGCATGGATGACAGTGAGTCTGTAGGTGTGATGGTGGGAATACCTATTCCAACACAGATAAGTATATTGTAAAAACTGAAAAGTTGAAAACTATAAAAGTGAGGCAGGATTGGAGCTGTCACTTTAAAGAAAAAATAAATGTTTTAAAATGCTGAAGTAAATAAAAACTGAATGGACATCTCCAAATTCGATTCAGGTAGTTGTCTATGACAGACTGAAAGCCATGACTGGATTCTAATGCATTCTTTCTCATTAGTTCTTCTATTATATACATTAAAACTCAAGAATAAGTAAATTAGCTTCTCTTCTCTATTGAAATCAATGCTTTTCACATGTTTATGTACATAGTAATTACCTAGGATTTTATTAAAATGCAATTATGATTCAACAGGTTTGGAGTGAGGTTTATCATTTTGCAATTCTAACAAAGTCTCAAGTTATGCCCCTGATACAGGTCAGCAGAGCACATCTGAGTAACAAGGTTGTTACTCCACTATGTCTTTTGGCATTTCCACAGAAGTAAAGATAATAACTGTTATTCCACGCTTGATTATTTGGGTTTCCTTTTAAAAAAATAGAGTTAAATAGAATTGAAAAAAATTATCTAGTTGATTATAGCTATGTATATTTCTGAAAAAGTGTATCAATATAAACATATAATTCCAAAGCCTCCTTAAAACGTTATAGCCTCTAATTAAAAACAAACAAAATTCGTAGCAATCTCTCAATACAAAAAACTTGCTCCTTATTTTATTTACCAGATTATTACCTGCAGCACAGAGCCTAATTTCACACCAATCCACTCATTAAATAACAAAATCAAAGGAAGAGGAAGTTAAAGTTAAATCCACTCATTAAATAACAAAATCAAAGGAAGATTAAGTTAAAATGCAGACATCTATGTTGGATCCAACACTGAATCACGCTGCACAGGGAAAAAACAAAACAAATAGCATTATTTAAAACTGCAATTCTGTAAGTGGCAATAAACGCTTTGTTATGACTCTGCTGTGCTGTTTTTCCCACACCTGCTCCCACTTGCCAGGTTAGACTGGCTCAATCTGCTCTACTGTGGGATCACAATCATTTGAACAAACCCCCTCAGGGCAGCAATATCCAGGCAGCCAGCACTGTCTCAGAAGAGCTCCTAACACGATTCTCCATGAATTTGTAATTTTGTTTGTGTATATTAAAAGCATAGCATAGGAAAAATATAGCATACTACTGACGGGAAAACTTTCTATCCTGATTTCATAAAGCAATTGGATTTGTCTGAAATATGTCAAAACTCAGGACACACAGTGTTTATGTATTAAAAGAGGATAAGGAACAGGTCATAAAGGTCCAATTTCAAAAGAATTGTCAGTCCAAAGGGCTAGTTCCTATAAATCACCTTCATAATTTAAGATGCAAGTAACAGACTGTACAGTAAATATTTTGTCATATGTTGTCAGTGAGAGAGGTGCTCTCTAAAAAGTCTAATATATTAGAATGTTCAGTGTCTGTTTAGGAGTGCAGAAAAGAGGAATCCATTCTACCTTAGATGATTTAATATTATAGAGCTACATCTTAATCTACCTTTACACACATACATAACACACATAACAAACATACACATATATAATTTATTTATGGCATTAAATAAGGTAAAATAAAGAGTTCAACATTTTATAATACTTTATATTAATGACATTTTTTCATTGTTTTACATTATGTGTATTCATGATAATGACCATATAACTAATTATCTTCATTAAGATGAACATAAATAAAAATAATGCTTTACCATAATGACCAAAAAGGCCACTATCAAGAAGATTTTATTTATAAGTAGATACACAATACAAGAAAGTCAATCATTCTGCTGAGGGTAGAGAGTTATTCACCATTTAATAAAGTAGCTAATTCAGTAAATTTTCATTTTTTAACTAATACAATTCCATTCTTTCCCCCTCCCCCATAATATAATGCTATAAAGTGCACAATTTACTTAATCTGCCAATTATCTCTAATGTACACATAAGAAACCTAGAGCAAATATATGAATGAGTATTTTTGTAGTATTAAATCAAAATATACGGTCAGCTCTTGACTCAAGAATATTTAAGAATATGTTAACTCTTCCACATCACTGGGTATGAATATACAGAATATTTTGTGACATTTAATATACATTGTGTGTATTTTTCTAAAGAGAGCATTGACTTCTTTCCCATATATTATCTCATTTGTTTCTCACAACCGCCTTCAAAAAATAATGTATAAAAATTTCTGCAGTAACTAGCAATTTCTATTAACAGATAAAGTGTTATTATTTTTGGTTTTCTGAGTCAAATAATTTTCCTTATTGCCACCACTGCAATCATCATCGTCGTCATCGTCATTGTCACCATCACCATCATCACCATCTTATTATTTAAGGAATGATATCAGTTGCCCTTTGTTGTTGGATAGGTTAAGTCAAGAGAAAATTAGTTTGTCAGAAACAAAGAAGAATTTTAGGTAAGAGTGTCAATGAGGTAGATAGAGCTCGAATGTATTATGCAAAGGAAAATAAATAAATCAGAGAAAGACAAATATCACATAATTTTACTTATATGTAGAATTTAAGAAACAAAACAGATGAACATATGGGAAGGGAGGGGAGAGAAGAAAGGAAAACAAACCACTAGAGACTCTTAACCACAGAGAACAAACTGAGGGTTGACAGATGGACATGGGTGGGAAATGGGCTAGATGGGAAATGGGTACTAAGGAAGGCACTTGTGGTGAGTACTAGGTGTTGTACGTAAGTGATGAATCAATGAATTATACTCCTGAAACCAATATTGCACTGTATATAACTAACTAAAATTGAAATTAAAAATAAAAAAGTGTCAATATGGGAATAAAAAAGAGAAGAAAATTATGTTTCCCTTGAAAATCTCTTCCAGGGTTGGAAGAGCAGTAAGTTATTATTAACTATTTATTGAGTACCTACATGTATTAAGCACTAGTTTACCTAGTAATGTCCTGAGGTAGCTATTGTTATCCTCACATTGTCACATTGTCACATTATCCTCTGGGCTAGAGGCAGAACCAGGACTCCAACCTGGATTTACATGACTTAAAAACTTAAAGTCCCACATTTCCCACAACTAAATAAAAGGGAGGATAAGAAATTCAGCAAATTTTGCAGATAAAACCTTATAATAGCTTATACAAATACCACAAAATATTACATTTGTGTTTAAAAAATGGGGATCTGTAGTAACCTGTATTCTAACACCTTAGATACAAAGCTTGTCGATGCCATAAAGACTAAACCAGAATAATTTTGCTTCCAGTTAGCTAAAGATCTAGATTGATATTGTTATCCTTTATGATATGGAATCTTAGATTAAGTTTGGACTTCATGGTCACTTTGCTCCTATTATTTCATAAGTCTGAAGTAATTAGTATTCACTTTTTCCCAGTTGAGGTCAAGATTTTTCAACAGTTGATAGAATTCTAATGACCAATCATTAATAATTAGCAACCCAGATATTCTAATGTTTAATACTTCCATTGTTTAGAATTTAGTTTCTCTAATTTAGAAACCAAACTTCAGCTCTCATTTTCAGGTTCTTTGTAAGTATATTTTTCTTTATATTCAAGGAATAAAAGAGGTTTTATTCAAGAAATAAAACTTACTAAAACCCCAGTACCATAAACACTAAGACCCAGAAAGTTAGCTACCTTGGCTCAAAGTTGCATAAACAAGCAGTGAATTGTTAGGAATTCACTCTAAATGCAATATCATGCTTCAAACATAAAACTCAATTCTCTTAATGAAGCACACAAATTTCTCTGCACCTTGTACTATGTACATATTATCTACTGTGGTAATCTAAGGAAAAATACATTAAGTTCCTAGTTATAAACAGAATCTCATTAAATGCATGAATATGTAGAAGAAATGTGAAGAAAGCATGGTCTGGTAATTAATGGACTAGATTGTCAGTCAATAAAAACGGCCCCTAATCTTTCACTAACTCAACTATTTGTCCGCAAGAAAACATCCTCACTATTCCATCAAACCTCAATTCATTCTGCTAGGAAGAAAGAGAAGAGAGAGAGAGAAGACAGAGAGAGAGAGAGAGAGGGAGAGAGAGAGAGGGAGAGAGAGAGAGAGGGAGAGAGAGAGAGAGGGAGAGAGAGAGAGAGGGAGAGAGAAAGAAAGAAAGAAAGAAAGAAAGAAAGAAAGAAAGAAAGAAAGAGAAAAGGAAAGAAAGAGACTTAACAAATAATTCTGATTCAGTATGTGCTTGAAAATATTTCAACATCCTAGGGAATAAATTATTACTTGTGTACAAAATTGTTTTATAGGAATGTTAGTATCAATATAAATTTAAAAAATAAGTGTACAGTTATGATTTCTTTCTTATTCTTAGTAAACAATAGATTTCTTTTACATTTTAAGGGTTTCAGGGGCACGTTGGTGGTTCAGTTGGTTGGGCTTCAGACTTTGGCTCAGTACTGACAGCTTAGAGCCTGGAGGAGTCTCCCTCACTCTCTGCCCTTCCCCCACATATGCTGTCTCGTTCTCTCTCTCAAAAATAAATAAACATTAAGTAAAAATTTAAATTTTAAGGGTTTCACATACTGTAAGCCTTCGGTAACTTCATACACTAGTTGAAAAATAATATTTTTGTTTTACTCTTTTCAAACCTTTCTTATTGAAGATTCCTCTTTAGTTATGTTAGCAAAAGCCAAAGAATTTGAATATATGAACACCTCTTAAAAGGTTCAAAATTTGTTTGCCTAAACAAAACAGTATCATAAAATTTTAACAATGAAAAATACAACCCACCATCTCAGGAAGAAGTGAGTATTAAATGATAAATAGCTTACCTTTTAAAGGGGTAAAAATAAATATTAATTTTATCTGAGTTATAATTTCTGAAAATCTTTACAACATATATATCTGTAGATTATTTAATAACTCAAAAAGTATAGTGTCTATTCCCTGAATGTCTTCTATATTTACTCTGTAATCATACCACTTCTTCCCCAAACTTCAAAATATAAATAAATGAATAAATATAACTCCAAACAATATATAGCATTAAGTTGCAGCTATGCTAAAATACTGTCTTTAAATATATATAGGTAATAAAAGGTAAGTTTAAAAGGATTTAATATAATGAGCCAGAAAAAAATATTCACCATTTTCTCTTTAAAAGTAATTAGGCTTGAAACTAGCTAGTCTAATCTAAGGTAAGTGTTTCTGGAAATTATTTAGCTTGTACACAAATAATGCTACAACCTGTATTTCTAGCACCTTTTTTTTCAGGGCATTGTAAAACTCATGAGTTGGCATATACAATTTTGATGAATACTAAAAGCATTTATATCTTCCATTTATTACACATCTTACCTATGCCTCGAATAATGATTATCTGAGAGGAAAGTCATGAGGAAAGTCAAGAAAATCAAGAAACAAAATGAGAGTTGGAAGCCTACTGACATTTTCACCTTACAGTGAAACACATCAAAAGAACAAAAGGCGGATTTATAGATGGATAATGAACAACGGCAACTGTAGTGGCATTTAGAAAATGGGTACATTGGTATTTACTGCAAAATTCTTTCAACTTTTGTAAATATTTACATTCATGATAAAATGTTAGAAAAATGGAACTCAATTAATATTCTTTACCAGATCATTAAACTTTGTAATATATGAATGCCAATACTACCATTAGTATTTGTTACTGTCTTTAAACATGGGATATTAAAATAGAAAAAAAGACTTTAAAATTATATTAAACAACACTTCCTCTCTGCACCTTATAAATTATACTTTAAAATCTATTCTGAGACAAGTACTTGGCAAGTCAGTGGGTCCCTTCTCAACACACACCCACACACACGTAAGTTGAAAAATTCCAGGTACAGCCCATTAAATGCACTGACCCAAACCTAAGAAACCAGCCCCTTGTTTAAACAATGACTTTTATCCCTCTTACTGAAAATTAATGAGTCAATCATGTGAATATATTTATTGGAAAGAGGAAACAAGGGCACAAATATGGGTATGTTGCCTTAAAAAAATACAATACATACTGTGTGATTGAACCAAAAGAAACTCTTTTAAAATGTCTTCATTAATTAACAATTTAAATATTTAGTGAGTTCCAGTTTATAGAAATTACCAAAAATAAATAAATAAATAAAGACACTATTTCCGTTTTTAAATTTACATACCTTTTGTTCAACTGCTCAAAATCAATAGTACTATCCCTCTACTGTAAGTTATGTTTAAATGTTATAATTTGAATGAATGGGAAAAATAACAGTGTAGAGTAAAAAATCCACTTCTTCTACAGATATATGAAAAAAAAGGTGCCTTAAAAGAGATAAGAGAAAATTAAAATTTTATTTGTTTTTAAATGAAACTATCTAGAAAATGATGCGGGAGAATAAGGTATGCTAGAGAAAGCTAGAAAATGAGGAGACCAAAAGAATACTTGTAAAGCAGAAATAAGAAACAAAAGAGCAGAAAATTGGAGAAAATAAGATAGGGTTAATTTGGTACTGCTATTTAAAATTAGTAGGGTTTTATACCTGAAGGACTATATACATTATTGGAGTTAGGAAAAAAAAAATTAAAGTTTAAGTCAAAGTTTTATACAAATTCGCAGAGGACAAAAAAATCAATCTATATCATTAGCTTACTTTAACATGTTCATAGTGCCATCAACAGTTGTTAAATAATGACAGGGATTAAGAAGGTAGACTCTCTTCTTAAGTGTTTATACAATTGGCTTCAAGTGGTTATTTGAAGAAAAGGGTGACAGAGAAATGGAAAGTTATTATTTTGGAAAAACTAAAAATTGAAAATTAAAGCCCAAATATGGATATGAGTAAATTTCAAGTATTTGTAGCAAAAATTAAAGCATACTAAATTTGGGCTGTAACTGAGAAAACCTAGGTTCTAATCCTGACTTTGCTTGAATAAACAAACTCTCTTCTTTAAAACTACTTCCACCTCTATAGCTATTTTGTATGAATACTCTCAATGAGCCTTTCTGCATGTAAAAATTTCAGGTTTCTATGTACCAGAATATCTGGAACAGTTTTTTGTATGGCCAGGATGCTTCTTGCTTATACACAGAGATCATCTCTAAGAGAGAGACAGAGAGAGAGAGAGAGAAAGAGAGATTATATAAATGGATATATTTGATTATATGCAGAGATAATGAAAAAAAAAAGACAGGAATCAAATGAAATGGAAATGAGATATTCTTGATGGGTTAAAATCCATATGGTAGTGAGCAATTTATGAAGATTATTCTTTTTTTACCTAAATTTTTACCTAAAAAATTTTTTTAGGTAAAATTGAGTAAAGAAAGTTTAAACACAGAGATAAAGACAAAAATATGTTAACCTGTGTCTTCTCTATATACCTAAAAAAATAATCTATAAAAATATGATGATTCAGCAAGTAAGTAGGTATTCCCTTTGACAAAAGAAATCCCCAGTAAAATCCAAATTAATATTTTCTTTGTATTAAAGACATTAAAATACTGTCCAATAATTCTAGTCAAAGACTATCTGAGGAAAAGAAGTAAGAGAGAGAGGCAAAAACAATCCACATATGATGATTTAATTTTTGAGGAGCAAACAGTTGTTCAACATTCAGATGTTTTAATGATATAGCAAAGTTAAGAAGGGTAGTAATAAAAGCACAACTTCATAAGAGCTTTGCATTTTAATCTTAGTTTGCAAGAGACAAAGGTATTAAAAAAACTCATATTTTGGTAAGTGGGATTTTTGTTTTATAGAAGAAAAGATAGAAGCAAAAGTGGATTCTATTTTTTGGGGGGACTTTAAGCTTGTAAAATATCTTTATTTTAAGAAAAGAGGATAAAATTAAATTTACACAATGAGGTACAAATGTATATATTTATTTTTAAGGACAGTGTAAATCCCATCAAATCACTTATTTTATAAATCCAACAAATGCCAAAAACATATATTCCATCTGGTAGATCTTTAATTACTGATGGATACAACGCTATAATAACTTTTTTTTCTGGGGCACCTCGGTGGCTCATTTGGTTAAGCAGTCGACTCTTGATTTCAGCTCAGGTCATGATTTCATGGTTCGTGAGTTCGAAGCCCGCATGGGGCTCTGCACTAACAGTACAGAGCATGCTTGGATCTTCTCTCTCTCATCTTCTCTCTCACTTTCTCTCCTTCTTTCTCTCTTTCTCCCTCTCCTTCTTTCTCTCTTTCTCCCTCTCCTTCTTTCTCTCTTTCTCTCTCTCTCTCTCTCAAAATAGATAAATAAACATAACAAAGATAATATTTTTTCCTATATTTTTGGCTGTATACTCTGATCACCTCTTCATATGACAAAGATTTTGCAACATCATTTTCCTGTAGAAAATCTAAAGGGATAATTCAGATTTTCCTTTCTCCTATAGACAGTTTTATAACTTTCTTTTAACTCCACAACCTATTATTGGTAATACCATGAAAATTGTTAGAATTGCTGTCAACCTTGGAAAAATATCTATCAAGATTTTTTCCATATGAGCTGTATGATTCAGAATTTCCCACAGAATAGCTTCTGCTCCACACATTTCAAGTCTTGTTTCTTCTCTACTGCCCACATATATCCATAGCAAGGCTCCATTATGCATATGAGTAACTCTCTACCACGTTTGGCCCTGCACTTCTGTAGTATAAAGGGAAGTGTTTGGGGGGAAAAAAAAACTAGACTCGAAAGCAAGATCAATGTTACCTAACAACGGTTAAATTATCTTTCTATTGTAATTTTTTTTAAATCATAATTTTGTGAATCCATTGCTAGAGTCCCTCCCAAAGCTTTGAAAGAAACTAGCCCAAACAGTTTAGTGTCACAATCAACTTGCCTCTGAATACAAGTAGCTTTATAGGATAAGAAATAGAAAGGGTCAAAAACAAATTTCATTTTAGAACCATACAAGGGTAAGTGTGAATTACAGTGTAAAGTTGGATACATAGAATCATATATTTTGGCCTCAATTTTCTCTGTATAATTCTATGTACAAGTAACAAGGAGACTGTTAGCTATTACTTATATCTAAAGGCATGTCAGAAACCTTAAATTCCCATCAAACAAGAAATAAATTAATACTTCAGAAATCTCCTGGTTAATCATACCTATTCACAATTACAACTCGTAGTGGGTTGAATTTTGTCCCCTCTAAAATCATGTGACCTTATTTAAAATAAACTTTGTTGCAGATTTTATTAAGGTAGGGATTGGGATAAGATCATAGTGGATTAGTGTGGGCCCTACATCCAGTGAGAGTGTCTTTATAAAAAAGAAAAAAAGGAGAAGACACAGAGATGCAGACAAGAAGGCAATGCGAAAATGGAAGCAGAAACTGAAACAATGCATCTACAAGTCACATAATGCCTATGATTGCCAACAACCACCAGAAACTGGGAGAGAAATGTGGGGCAATATCTACCCGAGAGCTTCCAGAGGAACCAACCTTACTGGTACCTTGATTTGAGACTTCTGGTTTCCAAAACTGAGAGAATAAATTTCTGTTGTTTCAAGTCATTCAGTCAGTGTCAATGCTGTATGGTATCACCAAGAAACCAATATACTATCTTTATATAGAAACATTGCCAAGATGGTTACCATGACAATAGATTTGTGAATTGTATGTTTATATGGGTCTATGACCCATAGAATAAAGGGGTTCCTCTCAGGATATGGCAAAAACATTTCACAGAGGACTGCCATGCTATAAACTGTGTTTCCTCAATCCTTCTAAAGTTAAATGTTTAAGCAACTGAAATATCAAATAGGAAAATGACTGATGGTATTGTTTCTGGGAAAAGCTAACAACTGTATAAAGTAAATTCCTTTTCTATGAGCAATAGTATAAAAACATTTTAATGAAGTGTGGTGCTTGATTTCATATCATTCTTTCATTTTCAAAATCATTTAATGTGCCATAATAAATAAGTGCCAAATACCATGTTAACTGCCCATTCTGGGGAGAGAAACCAACACAAATAATACCTGATCACTGGAATCACCTTTCTGTTTTTTTCTTCTGTAATTATATTCCCTTACATTTTCCTTTTTACTTTGCTTTTCAAGAATTTAACAGTATCTTAATGATTACTTCTGAGATGCCAGTGTAATTGCTAAACCTTTTCATTGGTTAGTAAGTATCTATGGCTTGTCTACCCTGCTAAATGTTAATGTCATAGAGTGCAATGGCTAAGTCCTGTGTAATTTTTTTCTTTGCTCACAATGCCTAGCATAGTGCTGGATATGTTTTATGTATACTGTAGATGCTTATTACCTTGAGACAAATTTGTTACACCAATAATAATATTGATGTCTCCACAGAAGGGCACTCACTTTCAGAATTCCTTCAACTGTAAAGAACTACAGAGCAATCCATGTGAGAATATTTTCACTCATGTTAGTTCAAAATTAAATCTATATGTAATTTGTTTACATAGAGTTCTATAGCTGTACTAGTGGCCTTCCTTTCATCAAGGAAAAGCTCTAGTTGGTCATATTTAACTGTGCTGGTGGAAGGCCAAGGAAAAGCTCTTCATTAACATATATTCAGTAATTACCAAAGGCACATAGACACATCTCATTTCTACCCTGCCATTATGCTCAGTGGCCTGGAAAATGTGTTTGGGCCAAGTGGAACTGTCCCAAGCACACGCACTGTGTATTGCTGGAAGGAAAATCCCACAGTGTGCTCTATGGACAAGGAGTCTGTGTCCATTAGCAACTCTCCCATGGTCAATTTCCATGGAGTCCCTGGTCACAGTTATCAAGACAGTCTCACTACTATAGTTTCATTCTTCTTTAAAACATTCTGATTATATACAAGAAGATTTTTAAGTTATTCAACCCATAAATATTAGGAAATAGGAATTAATCCTCTTTCTCTCATCTTACATTTTATGCATCAATCTGAGATGAATAAAACTCTGAATATTTTTGTCATTTAGAAACTTTTCACATGAAACTTTAGTTCATTAAATAAAAATAGACAACAGAAAAGTAGCCTCCATAAATCACTTTATGAATAAACAAATGGGTGTTTACAGACTCATTATAAACTCTTTGTCTGCAACAAACTCTGGGTAGCTCCTGGTGGTAATGTTCCCCCCATCATGTTTCTATTTAGTAATAAAGTAAAACTGGATTATTTTTGGCTAACTCCTATTGGCTCTAGGTTTCCCCTGAGTATCACCATTGGGTGGGGGCACTGAGGGTTTATTGTGCAGAAGAGGCACAGGGTAAATGTGTGTCCTTACTGGTTCATTCTGTCAACACATATTCAGTGCTCAGGACACTCCATTTAGATCAGTAAAACAAAGATCAAAAATACCATGCCTCTACCCTTGAGAAGCTCAAAATCTAGAGGACAAGACCTCATATATATCATATGTATTTTCTATGGTCTCTGTGCCATGCCATGCACATGTGTGGCACCATGGGAGTGCAACAGAGATAGATAAACAGACAAAAGAGACAATGATTTTCTAGTGTCTGAAAGGTTACATAAACTGTCATTGAGGAAGTGAATTATTACATATATACAGATATCTCATATAATATGCCTAATTCACATTTTTAAAATATTGCTTTCTATAATAATCAAATTAACAGGTACACACCTGTTGGTTACATCATTTCTAAGGCTGTGACAATATACTATAACATATTCACATTTATTTTGGCAAGTAGGTATTAGAAGACCTTTTTTTATATATCAGAGTATAGATCTACACAGTGAAGCCTGGCTTTCCATTACTCTCCTATTTTAAACACCAGGATGACCCAAGACACGAAGATTTGGTTTCAGCAAGTTGACAGTAAAGAAATTGGGGCAGGGATACAGATGGGCCTTACTGTCTCTTGAGCCAGCCTGGATGGTGAAACACAAGATTTCCCACTACTTCTGTTATTCAAAAGAACTATATGTTAAAAGTTCAATCCACTATTCTTTTACAATGAAAATGTTTTTGATGTTGTTCCAAGCAGAGTATTCCATCACAAGGGCTAGCCAATTAAAGCATGTTTCCTCTTATAAGGTTTTTGTACTAAAAAATAAGACTATGATAAATATTTTTGCTTTATCTTTTATCAGTTTAATAATGTACTTCTTTATTCTCAGTTTAAAATCTTTTATATATTAATTGTGATTATATATCTATGATCACAGTCACTTTCCAGTAGGAAGATTAGTACCAGGTGGTACAAAAATAATTTAAGAGATAAAAGGTCTCAGACAGGGATCCTAAAAAAAGCAATCTGAGTACATATCAGGATATCAATTATCATCTTCCAGGATATAATCTAATAATAGTAAAACCGAGAATGCATGTCCTAAGAAATATATTTACAGGTCCTATCCCAAGCAGCTTACTTACCACATAGGGTAAGAAAAATGTAAGGTTTAAATCACTGGCTGTAGGGTTTCTAATGTTTCTTTAAAATATATTATATTTCTCACTGCTCAAAGATGACACCAGCCTCTGAATTTCATTCAATATAAAAAATTATAATTAGACACTTGGGTGGCTCAGTCAGTTAACTGTCTCTTGATTTCAACTCAAGTCATGATCTCATGGTCCTGAGATTGAGGCCCTATGTCATGCTATGCACTGAGAATGGAGCCTGCTTAAGATTGTCTCTCCCTCTCTCTCTCTCCCTCTGCCTCTCTTCTGCTTGCTCTTCTTCTCTCTCTCTCTTTCAAATATAAACAAAAATAAAATTAAGAAAATATATGAGTAGATCCTAAAACTTATTAATACAACTTAAAAGGCAGGAATGGGGGACTGAAAACTGAATTTGCAAAATATACTCCATGATGTAAGAAAACTTTTCTCTGTTTAAACTGCAAACCAATAGACTATATCTAATCCATCAATTACTTTGTGTCTTTGTGAATTAGGTTAAAAGTAGGTGGTAAATGATCAAACACATTTTAAATATAAAGCCAGCAGAGAGTCACATGAGATTCTTTTATGAATCAAAGTTTTCACTTCTCCATGTCCCATGTGTTACTATAACCACCGAAGCGGCATATAGTATATAGGACACAGAGAGCCACTCTGCTAATCGGTCCCCACAGACCTGATGGTGCACTTTGCTTCAAAAGCAATTTTCATTTTGAACTCCAATACCCTTTAAGAGAACACCAGTGCTTCAAAAATAATCATATCATGGTTTGAGTGACTTAGAGCCTCCGTTTCAATTGCACGCACCCCCTCTCTTCCTCTGTCTCTCTCCTTTCTCCTTCCTTTGCCCTTAACTTTATGCCTAGAGATGAAATTCCTTTCATTTTTCCCCCTGAAAACTAATACTAGGAGGAAGGATAATGTTATAGGAGACATTAAAGGAATATTTCTTTTCTCAATTACCTTTACTTTAAGATTAATATATAACCATCCAAAGGGAATGATTTTTAATCAGATATTTCTGTCCCGAGGCAGAAGAGCTTCCCCTTTGAATGGGGACAGTTCTACCAGGAAAGTCTCCCTAAAAATCATGCAAGTACTGTTGTTACAAAAGGGAAAGCTGGAAGAAGTTCCAAGGTAACTTGCTGGTTTTCTTGGGCCTTGCTCAGTGGGTTCTAAAGAGACTTTCCATTTTGTAAAATGAGATCTCAAGACAGTTACCTGTGGAAACTACTACTGCTGTTGAGGATACTTCCAAATGGAACCACACTGCCTCTTGCACTAGGAGATCATCCTAGAGATGAATGAGGTGCTGAAAAGAAAAAGCCTAGTTCTCCACCTGAAGAGTAAAATTGGTGACAGGATTGTTATTTTTAGTGAAGTATTTTCAGAATATTTCTTCAGGATAACAGAAACCATTTAAAATTAAAGAGAATACCTGCCAACAGGTTTGAAATTAAAACCACAGCTAAAGTCGATAGAAATTGGGCTTTAATTTAAACTGAAAAAGGGAAAGAAAGAAAGAAAGAGAGAAAGAAAAAGAATGAGAAATTACATTCAGCTTCGTTTGTATAGCACCAGATATTATTCCCATAAATCTTTTAATTTTGGTTTGTTTATGTCAAACTTAATGAAAAGACCTGTACTAACACATAGTTTTGTACCTAGTATCTACCTGAAGTCTGGAGACTTTGAAACCCAGATTTAGCAGATAAACAAATGCCTAAATATTCAGTGTAGATGATTAAATGCTAGTCAGAGCTGTTCTAAATTACAGCTGTGCACACACTGGGTATAAAAATGACAAAATATTACATACCACAAAATCGGTTGCCTCTTGCTCAACAAGCCTTAATCAAATGGGAAAAGCTAAATTGAAGAGCTTCTTTGTGAACATGCATTTCAATAAACCATAATGTTTACGAAATCAGAACATGGAAAAAGAAGATATGACTAAAAAAAAATAATTCCCCATGAAAATTACCCATTTATCATATTTCAAATACAAATTTAGTAAATATTACTGCATACAGATGCATAATAATAAAACCAAACTGATAGGTAACAAAGGTCCCTGATTTTACTTAGAAAAACAAAAAACCCAAAACCTTAGGAACCCATATTTGAATAGGTCTAGGTTGCCGCAGGTTTACCTTAGCTGATTTCAATGTATAAATTCCAGGTAATTGTTTTAGTAGATATACTTGGGATTTGAATAACATGTTTTCACAGATATTTCAATAAAATGCACCCCCCAAAAATTAACCCCAAAACACAATATTCTTATTCACTCTCATTTCTATACTTGGCACCATTAGATCCCATAGAAGAAAATAATTACAGCCCAATAGCAATTTAATAATCATCTTAGAGAATTGTTAGTAGGTCAGGGATATATTTTGTGATAACCTTGTCAAAATACAGGGTTTTTATTATAAATAATGTAAATTACTACTTATAATTATCTGAAAATCAACAGCGTGCTATGCCCAATATAAAATTAATCTTGCCAGCAGAAAGGGCTTGAAACATCACCATCATATCAACTCTCAAATGCAATTTCTAGTTAGCGTGCTCTAGGAGAGGGTGGGAACCTCAGTAGATGATTTAGAGAGTATACAGAATAGTGTGGTTAAAGTTATCAAATAGCCAAGGAATTTCACTATAATTCTTGGTACAACATCCTGAAATTGGCGAGAAATGAAATTGTTTTGATTATACTCCCAACTTTGATCCTCTAATTTAATAAGATGAGAAAGACATTTTTAGAACAATGGGATAAAATTTAATATCACAAAAATCAAGATCTCATAGGAAACAAGTCATGTAAATCTCCTTGTAGTCCTTTGTAACATTAACCTTATTATATGATATACTCACATTGGTGCAGTACAGTCCAATAGAAGTATGTAAAATATCTATGTATTTTGGCATATCTATAAAAATATGCAGGGACATATCTAAAGATTTGGTTTTTTTTTTGAAATAATAATAGTTACTACTATTATTGGAGTTAATTCACATATGCATTTAATTCTCCAATATGGGTATCAATAAACTGTTCTGCTAAAGGTCATATAGTAAATCAAGTATTTTAAGCTTCGCATGCACAAAGCTGCACACCTGACTCACCTACCCAATTCTGTGTTGTGGCATGAAAGCAGTTACTGATAATACATAATCAAATGAGTGTGACCATTTTCCAATAAAACTTTAGTTTACAAAAACTGAACAACCAATGAGTTAATGAGGAAATCACAAAAGCAAAATCAATAAATACATTGAGAAAAATGAAAATGGAAGTACAACATACCAAAATTTATGGGATGCAACAAAAGCAATTCTAAGAAGGAACTTAATGCCTACCTTAAGAAAAAAGAAAAGCCTCAAATAACCTAAATTTACACTACAGGAGCTAGGGAAAATAAGTTAAGCCCATGGTTAGTAGAAGGAAGAAAATAACAAAGATCAAAGCAGAAATAAATAAAATAGAAACTAAAAAAAAACAGGTAAGATCAATGAAACCAAGGGGTGGTTCTTTGAAAAGATAAACAAAATTGAGAAATCTTTAGCTAAACTCACCAAGAAAAAAAAGAGAGACTTTAAATAGGCTCAAGAAAATAAAATCAAAAATGAAAGAGACCTTATAACTGATACCACAGATATACAAAGGATCATAGGAGATTACTATGAACAATTACACATCAACATATTGGGCAACCTAGACAAAATGGATAAAATCTGAGAAACACAACCTTCTAAGACTAAATCATGAACAAAGAGAAAACCTGCACAGTCCAATTACTAGCAAAAAAAAAAAAAGTTTAAATTAGGAATTTAAAAACTCCTTTCAAACTAAAGTCTAGGAATGATGGCTTAACTGGTGAATTCCGCCAAATGTTCAAAGATAAATACCAACCCTCTTCAAACTCGTCCACAAAACAGAAGTGGGGACACTTTTATTTTTATTTTATTTTAATTTTTTAAATTTTTTTTTACATTTATTTATTTTTGAGGGACAGCGCATGAACAGGGGAAGGGAAGAGAGAGAAAGAGACACAGAATCTGAAGCAGGCTCCAGGCTCTGAGCTAGCTCAGTTAACACAGAGCCCTACGCGGGGCTTGAACCCACCAATCGTGAGATCATGACCTGAGCCGAAGTCAGACGTTCAAACGACTGAGCCACTCAGGCATGCCACAAAACAGAAGTGGGGACACTTTTAAATTCATTTCATAAGGCCAGCATTACCCTGATACCAAAAGCATACAAGGACACCACAAGGAAAAAAAAAAAAAAAAGAAAAGGAAAAAAAAAAGGATTAACAGATTACAGGCCAATATCCTTGATGCAAAAATCCTCAACAAAATATATGCAAATTGAATGCAACAATACATTTTAAGGATCATAAATTATGATCAAGTGAGATTTATACCAGATGCAAGGATGGTTCAGCATCCACAAATCAATCAATGTGATACACCATATTAACAAAATGAAGGATAAAACTCTTATGATCATCTGCATAATGAAAAAAAAAACATTTGACAGAATGCAAGACCCATTCATGATAAAAAGTTCCAACAGAGTGTGTATAGAGAGAACGCAACTCAACATAATAAAAGCCATGTATGACAACCCCCCAGCTACTACCATACTCAATGGTAAAAAGCTGAAAGCTTTTCCCTCAAAATCATGAACAAAACAAAATTGCCCATTCTTACCCCTTATATACAGCATAGTATTGGAAGTCTGAGCCAGAATAATTAGTCAATAAAAATAAAAGTTATCCAAATTGGAAAGGAAGAACTAAAACTGTCATTATATGGAGATGACATGATACTACATTGAGAAAACCCTGAAGACTCCACCAAAAAGCAGAGTTAATACATGAATTCAGTAAATCTACAGGATACAAAATAAATATGTAGAAATGTGTTGCATTTCTATACACTAACAACAAACTATAAAAAAGAGAAATTAAGAAAAAAATCCATTTATAATTGGATCAAAAGGAATAAAACAACTAGGAATAAATTTAACCAAGGAGGTGAAAGACGTGTACACTGAAAATTGTAAAACACTGATGAAAGAAACTGAAGAAAACACAAATAAATTGAAGATATGCCATTCTCATGAATTGGAAGAATTAATATCATTAAAATCCGAATACTCCCCAAAAGAATCTACAGATTTAATGTAATCCCTATCAAAATCCCAATGGCATTTTTTACAGAAATAAACAATTTTAAAATTTATATGGGACCACAAAAGACCCCAAATAGCCAATCTTGAGAATAAAGAACAAAGTATTATGTTTCCTGATTTCAAACTGTATTAGAGTGCTATTGTAATCAAAACATTAAGGTATTGTAATAAAAACAGACATACAGAATAACAGAATAGAGAACCCATAAATGAACAGATGCATACATGGTCAATTAATTTATGACAAAGATCCAAGAATGCACAATGGGGAAAAGACACTCCCTTCAGTCAGTCAATGGCACTGGGAAAGCTAAACAGTAACATGTAAAAGAATGAAACTCAACCACTATTTTAACACCATATACAAAACTTAACTCAGTTTTAAATCTTAAATGTAACACATGAAACCATAAAGCTTCTGGAAGAAAACATAGAGGATAACCTCATTGACACTTATCCTGGCAATAAGTTTTTGGACTTGACACCAAAACAAAGGCAATAAAAGCAAAAATAAACAAGTGGGGCTACATCAAACCAAAAAGCTTTTGTGCAGTAAAGAAAACCATAAAAAAATGAAAAGGAATGGGAGAAATATTTTCAAATTATCTGAAAAGACATTAATATAAAAATATATAAAGAATTCATACAATTCCTTACCAAATAATAATAATTTTATGAAAATGAGTAGAGGATCTGAATAGGTATTTTTTTCCAAAAAAGACATACAGATCAACAACAGGTACATGAAAGGGTGCTCAACATCACTAATCATCAGGTAAATGCAAATCAAAACCACAATAAGATATCACTTCAAATCTGTTAGAATGAGTACTATCAAAAAGACAAGCAGTAACAAGTGTTGGTGAGGATGCGTAGAAAAGGGAACCTTTGTGCACTATTGCAGGGGTGTAAGTTGGTAGAGCTGCTATGGAAACAGTATAGATTCCTCCAAAAATTTAATATAGAACTACCATATGATTCAGCATTTCCACTTGTGGGTATTAATCTGAAGAATATGAAAACACTAACACAAAAAAAATATATACACCCTTATGTTCATTAGTTACAATAGCCAAGGCATGGAAGCAACCAAAGTATCCATTAATGAATGAATAGATTAAAAAATGAATGGATGGATGGATGGATGGACGGACGGACAGACAAGTAAAATGGAATATTATTCAGCCTTAAAAAAGGAAAGCAGTCTTGCCATTTATGACTATATGGATGGACTTTGATAGCATTATGCTAAGTGAAATAAGACAAGTACCATATGATCTCACTTACATGTGAAATCTTAAAACAAACAAACAAAAAACACAACAAATGAACAAGAACAACCAAGGTTACAGATAAAGAGCAGATTGGTGGTTGCTAGAGGCAAGAATGAGGGGTGGGGGAAATGGGTGATGGGAGTCAAAAGGTACAAATTTCAAATTATAAAATAAGTCTAGGATATATAATACACAGTAACAATGTCTTGCATATTTGAAAGGTGTTAAGACGAAATCTTAAAAGTTCTCATCACTGTATGGTGGCAGATGTTAACTAGACTTATGCTAATTATTTTGCAATATATACAAATACAAAATCATTGTTTTGTACACCTGAAACTAATATAGTGTGTGTCAATCACACCTTAATTTAAAAAAATTATTTTTTAAAAAAAGTGACTACAATTTTAAAAATAAGATCTTTATATACAAAAACAGGTAGCAAGACAGGTTTGATACCTGGACCATAGCTTGCCAATCCCTGGTCAGTTTCCATAGCTCACAGTGATGCTGAGTTGAAAAAAATATATTTTATAAAGTGTTGTAAACTATTTACATCATCATATTTTGATCTTTTTTTAAAATTGAACTAGCATTTCAGAAACAGTACAGGTAAATTTAAAGAATCCTAGGGACACCTGGGTGGGTCAGCTGGTTAAGTGTCTGATTCTTGATTTCAACTTAGGCCATGATCTCATGGTTCCTGAGATCGAGCCCTCCATTGGGTTCTGTGCTGGTAGTGTGGAGCCTGCTTAGGATTTTCTCTCTCTGCCCGCTTCTCCACTCTCTCTCTCTCTCTCAAAATAAATAAATAAACATTTAAAAAAATCCTAGAAAGTTGCTGGAGGGGAGGTGGGCGGGGGATAGGGTAAATGGGTGATGGGTATTAAGAAGGGCACTTGTGATGAGCATTGGGTGTTACAGGTAAGTGATAAAACACTAAATTCTACTCCTGACACCAAGATTACACTATCTGTTAACTAATTAGAAATTAAATAAAAACTTGAAAAAAAAGAAACAATCCTAGAAAGCCTCATTTCTTGTCTTAAATTTCTCATTCAGATATGGAATTAGCTCAATTTAGCTAATTTATATTGACCCTTCTGTTTTTTGACAGTCTTATACAAAGATTTAAACACCCATTGAACAAGCTATTAGCACTTCTGTTCTTACAATAAGAAAAGTATGTAAAGTGTGGGCAAAAAGAAAAATGTGTGTGATTTTAAAATCCTTTCTGTTATATAATGTACATGATTAATACTGAAAAGTCAATATCAACAGGCATTCAAAAGAAAGAGCAAAAATGCCCAGAAAACTATGGGGATCTGTCACCATATCACCGCCTGAATTTCTACAGTTCATAAAACCCACTTGCCTTTTCAATGTGACTGCACTTTAGCAGTGCAGTTGGAAATTACACTGACTACTTGTAATACACACAGTTTAGATTTTTTTGTCTTTAGAAATTATTTGTGTATTTAATAATAGGTACTCAATTTAATTCAATGTGATGATTAGATTAAGTACTTGGAGATAGCTGAGGCAATACAAAGAAACATGGGCCCAGAAATTTCAAGTTTTGGCTCAGTGTTAACATGAGATTCAAGGGACCAGAGTCACAAATTGTAATATCTAACACCAGTTTCTCTCTGACTCATGAAAGCTTTTTAGAAGTAATATCACAATTTTATACATGCTCAGCTGAACTGTGATGGTTCACTAATTCATTACTTACTCTTTGCTTTGTTTTCCTCTTCTGTGGCATGGGTACTGATTTCTTTATCCATAACTGAGTATCAAAACACCAAATGCCTCTAAGTATCACATAAAAAAAACACACAGTATTTTTTCTGTTTCCTCTTCAGGGTGTTTGTTATTATTGTTGCTGCTACTGTTGTTGATATTATTTGTTTTTGTTTGTTTAGTGACTACAGAATAGAGAGTAAGGCACTATTCTTTACCAGAATTCCCCAAGTTGGCTGAGGAGTTGGGCCATTTGCTCTTCCCATTGAGAAGTATAGAAGGAGATTCTCTTTGACTCCTGGTTGTGCTGTTGTGACCACATTTACTAGTGGTAAATGACACTCTGTCAGAAATGACACTATGCCAGTTTTGGCCTACCTTTTAAGAGGACTGGAACATTCCACTTTTCTTTCTCTTGAAATATTTGCTCTTGGAGCCCTAAATAACAGGTAAGAAGTGTGGTATCCCTGAGGCTGTCATGTTTTGAGGAAGCTTAAGGTAGCCATTTGGAAAGGCTTGGAGAAGGAAAGATGGGAGGCAGGAGGGAAGGAGGGAGGAAAGAGCAAGACAGAGAGTGAAGAATCATTCCAGCTGAGGTCCAAGGCATTGTAGGGCAGAGACAAGCCATCCCTGCTGTGTCTTCCTCAATATCTTACCCTGGATAATTAAGAAAAAAACCTATCATAAACTGTTTTATGACAATGAGTTTTTCAGCAGTTTGCTATGCGGAGACTGATAACCAGAATTCTTTCTGTATTTCAGTATCCTATTTATTTCCATGAGCAGTTATTATAATATATGACTAATATTTTAAAATCTTCATTTATTTATCTAGAGCCTATTTGTTCACAGAGTGGAGAAACCTATGAAGGCAGAAGAACTACCTGATTTAGACTTTCAGCATTGTTATAATGTCTGAGAATGAATTAATACCCATTAAAGGAAGGAAGGGAGGGAGGTGATTTGATTAATAGTGATGTCTGCTCTTTTTTGTTAGTCACCACTTTATCATGCTTATTACACAAGTGAGATGCAGGTTGTTAGAAAATAGTTATAAAAGTTTTTTTTTCATATTTGATCTTTTCTAAATTACGTTAGTAGTATGTTCTTCTGCTACTTTCAGAATATTTTTTGAAAATGAATCCAAAAGTTGTCATAATTTACAGTTACATATTTATAGATTCCTCACAGTATCTGTAATTATGTTCTTACTTCTTAAAATTAGTTTTCCAAAGTCACAAAACAACATCATAATCTCAGTGATTGAAAATCATCTCTATGAGCTATGCATTCCTTCTAAAATGATATTTTTTACAATTGTCAGTGCACCTTCTTTTCCTTTAGTGCTCTCTCTTTTTCTAAAAAGCAAGTGCGAATCAAAGAGTCACTTCCCAATAGACTTTTCCGGACAAAAGCCTATTCTCTTATCTCACAAATATGAACTCCACATTTAGATTTGGAATTCTTCCAGGTACACTTAGTAATAATACTATCAAATGTTTGCGGAGAATGCTGCCAGGTTGATAGATATCTACATTTTCCTTTAGAGGGAACAGAAGCCAAGTCAAGAGAAGCAAAGGCCAGATGTTCTAAAAGTTTCACTCAGATAAATCTCCTCCTGAGGTTATTCAGATAAATCTCCTCCTGAGGTTATTCGGCAAACTTAAGAGTCCAGTTCTTTCTAAGATTTGAGATTAACTAATTCCCTATTACCATTTTTTAAAAGACCTATGCTTGAAGCAGAAAATACAGATTGTGAAAAGCAGAGCCTCACCCAGTATCTATAACTCTTGATTTCAGCTTAGGTCATGATATCACAGTTCCTGAGATTGAGCCCCATATTGGGCTCTGTCCTGACAGAATGGAGCCTGCTTGGGATGCATTCATTCACTCATTCATTCTCTCTCTCTCTCTCTCTCTCCTCCAACCTCCTTTCTCTGCCTCCCCCTCCCCCACTCATGCATATAAACATTTAAAAAAATAAATAAAAATACACATATATATGTGTGTGTATACCCCCAGACATATGCACACTTTGCCAAAAAATTGTTGAATTTGATTCTGACATATAGCTATGGTATCCGGATCATTTTAAACTTAAAAAAAATGTATGCACTGGGTGATGTATGTGGAATTGTTGATCACTATATTGTACACCTGAAACTAATATAACACTGTGTTTAATTATGGAGTTAAAATTAAAAAAAAAGTAGTAATGGACAAAAGTTAAAGGATCTTGAAGTACATGATTAAATGTTTAGCAAATTCTATTTCTTTTTCCTCTTGTTAGGAACACAAGAAGACTTTGTTTTTCACTCTTCCATAAAGTTAGAGGTGGGATCATATGATTAAGTTGTGGCCAGTGAACTGGGAGCAGATGTGATGTGGTCACTTCCAGTCCCAAAGATGTGGTTCCCCATACCTTTACTTTTCTCCTACAACAACCTTAGAGTCATCCGTTACACCTATAGCCCCAGGTTGGTGGAGAGTCCCCTGACCAACATCAAACTATAAAGTAAGAAAGAAAAACACTTTTATTGGATTACACCACTAGGAATACATGGGTTGACTGATGGGTTACCTTGCAGTAATCACCATAAATGACACTAGTAATTTAAGTTTTAAAATTTGGTTCAATACCCTATAATAGCATGGGATAATTTTGTTTTTTTTTTTTTTTTGGTTGGGTGGAAATAATTCCAAGTTTTTAGAATTATAGATTAACATTCTCCATTTCTCTATATGAAGCTAAGCTACAAATTCATTGAGCTTAGAATTTATGATTTCTTTCAAAAATATAAAATGAGATTTGAAAACAATGCTTTTGTTTACAACTCAGCCATCGAATATATATATGTAAATATTTAAATTATTAAATAAAAGCATCAACGTAAAAGCTATACATTTGACTTACTTGGCAAGTTAAAATGGCCTAATGTTTACACAGATGTGTATGTTGCTTATTGAAATATTTACATATATTCATTGAATAGTGAGGGCCATTATTATACTTTATATATGTGGATTTCTAGCCAACACGGTATCCCTCCATGGTGTTCCTTTACCTTTTCTGGAAAAGGAGAGAAAAATGTGATTCTCGAATCCAGATTCATTAACAATTGGCTTATTATAGAGACATGAGGAAGTTTTATTAGTATTTGTTTTTTTACCTAGTTATAAGACTATCATATGATGTATTCAACATTTTTTATTATCCAACTGGTGGTCTTATAATCATACCTATTCTTATAGTTAACTCGCATTCTTTCATAAAATAAATAGCAAATCTGTAATGCTACATATTTGATACATTGAGTTTTTGAATTCCAAGGTTCAAAATGTTTGCAAAAGCAAACACACAGAAGTACATTGTGAACTAGTGACTTAAGAAGAGTCCAGATAGGAATAGCAAATACCCTATATAGCATTTAGTATGAATCAACTTTTGACCCATATGCTTTTACATTCTTCCAATATCCTTAAAATAACTTCAGCAGATCAGTAATATTGTTACTCATATTTTAAAGATGAGGAAATGAAGCATGCAAAAGTGAACTAACTTATCAGAGATCTTATAACTAGCAGATGGTGGGGGCAGGATTTAAACCTAAGAAATGTGGTTCCAGGTCTATATAATTAATCAAACCATTGTTCTCTCAAATTATTTCATTACATACAAAAGATTATCTTTATCCCAAGCATCTAGAGTTTGGCTGTTTCTTATTCATATATCTACCTATGTTGAGCAGAGCCCTTAGAACATAGCAGCCATTCAAAAAGGAGTTTTACTTGAATTTAAAACTCAGGGGAAGATGCCAATTTAGGTATCTGTTCCTTCATAAAAAAGCGTATTAATATCTGGAGAGCAGAATCAAAACAAATCATCACAGATTTTAAAAACCAGGGCAATGAACTGTTTTTATTTCAAATTCAACAAGGGACTAAGCTGGAATGCCATTTGGAATGTAGATGGGGACTTTAAGCAAAAATAGATGAGGTAATTAAACACCCATGTAGGACATATGGCTTGGAGATAGCTTCCCCCTGGAAACTAGTCATTCACAAAGGGAAAGGAGGATAGAGAGAAAGGTTTCTGAGAATGTGCACATGGATCTTGGCCAATAGCACACATGAGGAGCCTTCATTCTTAAAAGTAAAGAAACCTCATAATTATTCATACTTGAGATCACCCAGAGCCAAAAGTTTCCCTGTGATCTGGTGCATAACTCATTGCTCAGAGGAAAATCACTACAGAACACAGAGGCTTTTTTTCTTTTTACTCTTCTGATTATAATTCAAAACCTTCTCTTTTTCAGGCACTTTACCCCTAATTTTTGTTTTCATTATTTGTTTAATTTAATTTCTTGGAAAAGCTATGTCATAAGCCATCTGATGACTTTGTAAATGCAAAGAGCCAATGTTGTGGAACAGACAATCTAATGACATAGTGTTTAGTGTTCCCTAAAGCAGGAGACAGATGAAGAGAAACGGTGAACCAGCAACCTTAGCATAATTAAGACAAGCCTGAGTGCTTGCCATGGTGCCATTACATTAATCTCACATCAGTGGCACCTGGCTAAAATTTATGAGATATGTAAAAGGGGCCTTTCCAACTGACCTTGATAAGGCAGAGTTATTTATCACGTGAGAGAATAGTCAGCAAGCAAGGGGGAATGAAGTATATTAGCAGTAAGTTGGCAGAGAGATTTAAGGGCAGTGGGCTGCAAATACACTTTGACTAAAAAGATCAGGAGAAGCATGTCCAGTACTCTGAAGCATCCTTGGTAAGTAAAACATAAAATCATACATCATGTTAATAAGCAATCCATATGAGAAGGGTAATAGTAAATGCCAAGTTTTAAACTGATGCCAGTTTATTCATTTAATATGTTTTAATGTGTGTTTATTGAACAAATGGGACTTTGTGACCGCAATGGATCCCAAATGATCTCATCCCCAAATAAGTAAGAAAAACATATTCATTGTGAGCTCCTTGAAGGCATTATCTCATTTCATTCCTTATTGCATTTCCAGGGCCTACTATAAAACCTGAAATATTTTGGTCCTAATAAATCACCAGATCTTTTTATGGCTGGCTGCTTCCTGTTCTTCAGGTCTCTGTTCATATATCACCTCCACAGAGAGGTCTTCCCTGATCACCCCATCAAAAGAATGCCCACTATATGGAAGTTTTTTGTGTCCTGCCTACATGTTTATTACTTGCTTTTCCTCCCTAGACTCAAGGTCCTTTGTCTTTACTGTTCCCCCTTTTTATGCCAACATAGACCCAACACCTAGAATAAAATACGGGTAGGTTCATTTCATTTCAAATGAATGAAAGAAGGGTCGCTTATTGAATTGTACAAATTAATAAACAGAGGAGTAATGGCTATTATGCCATTACTATTGTATGCTATTATGCCGAAGTATATTTTGGAAAATATATAATTTTAAATCATCATGCTATCAGTAGTAACAAGTTGAAAAATCTGATGACTATTCTTCACTAAGAACTTCATGTGATAAAATTAGTAACACTATAATCCATTCTTCATTGTTTATTTTTAAAAACCTCAGACCTTTTGAGCAGTTGCCATTAATGTTAAATATGACGAGCCTTCTTAAGCCATGACCAGATTTGTACTTCAAACACTGCAATGAGAAATACAGAGGGAAAACAATCGTGTGTATTTTGTTGGAATTTTGTCTATTTTACGTCTATATAACATCCACCACATAAAATAGTAGTAGTGCAATCTATAGAAATTGCCATAATGTAAATGCCATTTGATTTCTGCTCATGGGCCAACTAGTCAGCACAAGGGTCCTTTATTTTATTTTTGTGTATTGGACAATTTGAAGATTTCTTTTCAACTTTATCAAACATAATTGAATTTATACTTCTACTAAAATGGGAGATGGATGGATACGATTCTATCTTTACACAATGAAAGCCTTATGGACTTTCCAGGGACAGGGAAAAGAAGCACAGCTTTTGAGTTTTACGTAGAAAAACCACATTGAGTCAAGTAGACCTGACTGATTTTAGGTCACACCAGGAACAAAATGGCTTTGTACATTTAAATTCTGACTTGTTATCACTTCATATTGTCAAATATGCAAATATGCTTCTATGCAAAAGCACAGCCTACCTGAAATCAGCAAATCTCACAGAACAATTTTTCTATTCTTTTACTACACCTTAAAAGTGAAAGAGTTAAAAGTTAGGCACATTTGACAGCTGCTATTTGACAATGAAAGTAAAAAAAGCAATCTTTATTTTTAAAAAAGCCCAAATTAATAAAATTAATATACCAATATTTGAAAAAAAGTGTTGACTTGCCACACTTCCTAGCATAGTTGTTCATTTTAAAAACCCATTTAACATTCATATCCAGACAGAAAATTAGTCACCCTTAACATTTGTTTGGATTTTGGAGCTCTATTCTGAATCTATGTCAGAGACAGAAGATATAACTATACTTCAGGGGTCATAAAAATTTTGGATGATTTCTTTTTCATATACATTGCAGATTATAAATTCACACCTTTGTGAGGAAAGGTTTTTTTTTTTAATTAAGCATATGAAAACAATTAAACATAGCTCATTTAATGTGAATTTGTATACATTTTAGTGTGGCATAAATTGATGAATTATTTTATAAATAATAAGTTATAAGAGTGGAAGAGAATGGGATAATTAATAAAATTATCTCTACACTGAATGTCTCCCTTAAATTTCTTTTGATTTCTAGAACTTTTGCAGATAATAATTTAAAGGTCTGTAAAATATCAGATTTAACATTTGCTGCCAAACCTACCTATGTCTTTCAGCTCTCTATTTAAATTTATATACCTGAATTATTAAAATTTCATGAGGAAAATATTAAAACTTCATGCAAATAATAGAATGTTGCTGATTTCTATTTGTTATGAGAATGCGAGAGAGGATGAAAGGGGAGATACAATTTATATTTCATAATTCTGTAACTTAATGATCCTATTTTATTAAAGAAAATCAGCTGCACATTTATCTCATAATTATCATCATCAAAGCAGTAAGTGTTCATAATGAGTCAAAGGCTAATTCTAAGACTATCATATTTTATTGCTGTTCATCCTCATCCTATGAATTTTTCTTAAAATCTGCCTTTATATTAATTTCATGAGATAACTTTTCTTTTGCTAATTAATCAAAGTATATATAGGATTATCCTCCCTCAACAAATATGCCAATGCAAGACACTTACTTTTCTTTCAAAAGTTGATGAAACTTAATCATTTTTATTGTTTGTGTTGAAATGCGAACTTTTCCCTTTAAAGTTAAATTGGAATCTTATGAATGTACAGGTCATTAGTTTCTAAAGAGAGTACTTAAATTAAGGACAATACTTTAATCTAGTAAAGGGTATAAAAAGTCCTTGCATGAATAGGCTAAAAATGCTTAATTATAAAAGAGTAATGTAATTATATTTCAAAGTTTTAGAAAAGAATGATCTCCTAACAGAACTTATTCATTTTTAACAAAGATCAAACAACATTAAAATAATTTTGGTGTCTGTAACTGAATTACAATAGAAAGAAATTTTCTTTAAAAAGATCTTGAAAATCTGCCTCATGAGATGGAAAATAAATTATTTGAAAATAAAATAAGGTCCTAAATCACCATGTGATGCCAACACAGACTGAATAAACAATGAAAGGTGTACCTCATTACCTGTTTAAATAGTAGGCATTCAGTTTGCTTCCACAAATGTAGTAGTTGTAGGATATACAGGCAGTTTTCACTAGGAGCACATGTTCATTAATCTGTTTGTATAGCAACCAACCTATTTCTAAGGTAAGACTTAAAAACCCATTCTGTCAAAACCAAGTCCCTTATGTTAGGGCATATGGTGTCCCCTTGGAATGGTCAATTTACTATACATTTATGAGGGAAAGAAACCAAAAATCTTAACAGCTGCCAGAAGTTTGATGAAGAATAAAGTGATTCATAAATAGTTTTCCTCAATGACAAGAAAAATTCAATATTTAATATCAGAATTTTTTATAATAAGTTAGGCCAAAATTTGACAACACTTTAAACATAAAAGAAGTTGCTCCTAAACATGCCTTAAATATCTTTGATACAATTTTTTTTTTCCTGAAGTGAGCAACATTTTCCACCTTAAATGTCACAGTCAAGTAACTTTATTTATGCCAGAGTCAATTCCAGAACAACGAAATTAGATGATAGAAGTAAAGCAGAGTGGAAAAACATCCAGAACATATAATGAAAGCACACTGAACAAAATTAAGCTGAAAGATAGACTGAAAACTTGAAATAGTTGTTTAGAATTGAAGAGGGGTCCTGTAAATCTATTCATCCAAAGCTTTCATTTCAGGTATCAGAAACAGGAACTGGAGAAGTTATTCTCACGATGAAAAGAATCAGAACTGGTCAATGGACCTGACACACTCAATTGTGTAATCTAAACTTGCTTGACCCTCAAACAATGAAATTGAGGGGAAGAATGGTAATAAAAAATGGAGAAAAATTACATTCTTTCAGGAATTATTTATTAAAACTGTTCTTCCCATTCCCTCTAAGTAATATCAATAGCCCCTCATTTTTCTTGTTCTAACATGCATAGTTTTAATTTTGAAAATCACTTGAAAGAGTCATAGATCTCAATTTTTTCTTCTCTATACTCTAATGAGTTTGCTAGTTTCATTAACTGATTTTATTTAAAAGATCCTGGTGAATTTGCCTTCCTCTTCTCACAATATTTAAAGCAGTATATGAATTACATTATTTGTAAAATATAATTGAGAGGTGTTATAGGAATTAGTGTATAGTTTAAAAGACACACAATAGGTGAAATTTTTTCTTTGAAGATGTAAAATCTATTATCAGACTAAAAGATTTCCTTCTAAATAAATGCCATACCCAGACAAATATAGATATTTGGAAAATGGAAATTATCCATCTCATCATTGGTTCCTCTGTAATCATACATTAAAAAAATTATTTGTATTAGTCAGACTTACCCATTTCATTCATATCACTTGCTCAAGCTCTCCATGTTCCAGCCATCTGGATCACTCTGGTTTCTTTCAGCCCCTTGCCATCTTGTTGTCTCCTTACAAGGCAGTGCATTGTTTCTAGAGAATTTCTGCATTTAAAGCTCTGAAGTCTCTATGGCACATTATGTGGTTCATTAAATACCACAGAGCTTAAATTAGTATATCAATTTTCCATCATTACTCAAATAGTATCTTTCTCTTCATTTAAATTCTGTGCCTATATGTGTGGCATAGTAGAATTTTAGGTCTAGTAAATAGCAACAAGGGTAATTTGTGAAACTCTGATACAACGTGGTATAAAGTGCTATAGTAAAATCAATTGTCTAACACAGACCACAAAATATATACAATTTGAGTATGATGAATTTATAAAACCACAAGTCCAAAAAATCATATATATATATATATATTCATGAATTGTACATCAAGGTGTAAAATTATATTTAAGAGTCATTTGATGTCATACCTAAACTTACAGTGAATAATTTGATCATTTATAAGTTACATTTAGGACAATGTCCAATCTCTCAGGTAATCATAATTTTCACTGATGTTCACTAAATAGCCCTGAAGTTGACTCTTCCACCATTTGGACTAATTGCAGAACTTGATGCTGTCCATATAAAAGATTAACCTGGCAGGACTTCAGGGGTATTTTTCCCCCAATCCCATCATTTTATAGATAAGGGAAGTGAAATTCTGAAAGCTAGAGTGATTGTAAACTTGGTTACACAGTGACTTAGTGACAGAGCTGGGACTAGAACCATCTTCCAAATTCCAGTCACAGTTATTACTAACCATCAATGCTAAAGCAGCTCTTTGAGCTCTTGAAATCACAATTTTTTTCCAAAATCTCTCTTTCTCATAACAACATCCTGTGATGTGGTATTATTACCCTAACTAATTATGGAAGGACACAGGCTCTGGGAGATGCTGTAGCTAGTATGCAGTTACATACATACCTTGAATCTGTCCCTTACATTTATTTCAGAAACATTTCAGGGCAAGTTAGGGTAAATTATATATTTGTTATTTATTATGAACCCATGTAAGTGGAATATATTTTATTCCATTCCATGAGTGTTTTCCCAAGTTGGCCAACTTTGCTAATCATTAGATTCACTTGAGATTTTTCTGGCTCCACCCCAGACCCACTGAATCAGAATCTCCAGGGAAGGCGCCTGGGAATTTGTATTTTTAAGTGGCTCCCCAGGTGATTTTGATAATTAGCCAAGATGTGGAAACACTGGCAGTACCAGTGAAAGTTAAGAGGATCCTGCCTTACAAGTTTAGAATGTTTAGAAACAAAATGCACCTACTATTAAAATTGACCCAATCCAGTTTCTCTATTTTATAAATAAGCAAGATAGATGTCTTTGTCACAAGTGGGTAGACAAACTGCCAAATACCACCTATATTTCTGGGTCAGAGACAGATTGGAACTCCACCAAGAGAAACTGGGCATTCGTACTTGGTCTCTTTCCATGGCAAGGACAAAACAATCCTAATCTTACTGATCTTTTCATTAAAGAATAAAGCAATCTCAGGGCATTAACTGCTGACAGTAATGCAGATCATGGATTTCACGGATTAACGAAACCACAAACAATCTAGAACATGTCCACAGAACAATTTGTGTAGTACAGGAGGCAAAAAAGCAATCGGTCTGACTTGAACTATTGGGTTTAATTACTTAATAGAACATTTGTCATTTAAAAATCCATATGCATACCAATACTTTCTCATAAATGCTTAGAGATTCTCTGTTAATGATATCACACAATGTGAACAGTACTCCACCATTTTCAAAGCACCTTCACATATATTAGCCCACTTGATACTTACAATATAGCATCAGGCACAGAGCAATTTCTCAACAAATTGAAAGATTATAATTAAAATGTATTCTTAGCAGAATGCAAATATCTTGGAGGTGTATCTGACTTACTTTTGGTTTCATGCAAAACAAGATATATACCACCCTTTACACTCCATGAAAATAATTTTAAACCCTAACACATTCATTAAATTCTTTTTTTAATGAAAAATGATTTATGCAATGCTAATTTAAATGCTGAATTTGAAATTTAAAAAGGAAGTGAATCAAGTAATCAAGCCTTACTACTTTAAATATCAAGCATATGAATCCTGATTTATTTCATCAAAGCAGTTTCTCAGCTATACCAATGGCTGGATTATTTTCCCTATACAATGGCTCAGCTGAAAAATAGTGACTATAGTGAAATACTATGAAAAGAGTTTGTTGACAACACATTTAACTTAAAAAAATATTTATCCATGTGCTAATTGAAACTCAAATCCAAAGTTGTTATTCCTTATTTTTATTGTTTGTTGGCAATTTAACCCTTCAACCTTCCTTACAAAAACCCCAAATTTCTTTGTCTTAGTGTTATTCTTTCTTTTAGAAAAACTTCAAAGATATTTTTTGTTAGAAAAATTTCAAAGATATACAAAGACATCAAATTTTTTTTCTGGATAGAGTAAACATAGCTAGGAAAGTCACCACATGAAGAGAGTGCCATTAAAACCAAATATTCAAATACCAATTATAACAAAGAACTACTCGGACACACAATAATTTATCAAAGTTATTATACAACTTAATATTATCAACAGGTTCAGATAACAATATAAGTTTTTCTCATGGGAGAGACTCCATCTGAGTTTCTAATTAAATAACTTTTGTATAGTTCCTTTTCTTCCCTTCACAAAAGGTCTTTTTTTCCCCTCCATTCTTGCTCTCTTTCTTTCTTTGTTGATACTGTTTACTTCCAAGCCTGCCTCTGAACTCTGTCTAATTAGCTCTTGATAGATCTGCTGCCCTGTTTCCACAAACATTTAATTCTGCCGTCAGTCCATTTACATTACAGCATGTTGCATTGTCTTTTACCAGCCTAATTTTGTTTGAGTGAATGTAAATCCCATTAAACAGTCACCTATTAGACTGTGGCATAAAAACTCCAAAAGCCTCTTTATTATAAGAGTGAACATAAGGCCCAATTGATAAAAGATTTCTGGGGCGTTTCAATTTGTGGTCTACTTCAAATATTCTGTCTGTTTTAAACTTGGCAGCTCACTTGTTCAAAGTATTTGACAGAGTATATGAGTATCTTTCAACCTCTGTATTCCATACCAAACATACATAAACATTACTTGCTTCTTGTCTTTGGAAAAAAATATAATTTACTTATACCGAAACATATGTGAAATATGTATTTTACCCCTTTAGTTTATTTTCCCCTAGGTAACCTGACCACATTATTTTCAAAAGACTACATGAAGTGTTTACAAAGATTAGGATAGCTTGCAGATCACTCTGGAAAGAGCTCTTTTTGAATATTAAACAACAGTGCAGAATTTCAATAATCCTTGGTGTTTCGTGATGAGTTTTCTACAGAGGAGTAAGACATAGCATCCTGACATGTAGCCCATGCCGTAGCAACTAGATATTGACAATCTAGTTCCTCTTATAATGTGGATCTAATTTGATAGCCCAAAACAATAAAAACAATATGTAAGAAATAGAAGTTCTAGGAAAACAAGGTAGCCAATTATTAGAGTTGCTAATATTTATATCAATATATTCAATCAGATGAGTTCCAGGTACTGGTTTCTATCTAAGAGGGCTCAGTATACACTTTCCTCAAAGCTGTGTCAATCATTCAACACCATGGTCATATAATTATTGGTTTAAGGTAAGGGTGAGAATGGCTTTCTTTCCATTTCCTCCTAGTAATAAACTCAGAAAGACACCCATGAAGTGCAAACCCTCACACACAAAATTATTTCTCACCCCTGCAGGCTTGTCAAAGCCAATATTTCAGGAAAGCACAGGTTGTTGAAGGGGACTGTGATTTTTTGCCTGCTGTGAGTCTCTAAGGACAACAAACATTCCAAAAGAGACTGTAGCCAAAATTGTTAATAACTTCACATAGCTTTTTTGCCATGACGACAAAAATCCATGAGAAGACTGAATAGGTAAAGGGTTAGGCATTAAGCCACAGCTATTTGTGTAGGAATCAAAATATCTACGATCTCAAATACCAGTTATAGAGTCAACCTAGATTAAGAATCTAAACAATCATGAAAATTATTTTGATAAATATATGGAATATATAGTGAATAATTATTAACAGACATCTAGCTTGTTGTAATAATTGTGAAAGAAAAATCAGCTAAGTACTTAAACTAGTTTATGTTATTTTAATAGCATAAAAATTATAAAACAATGAGCATGAGAAATGGATTTATCATGTAAGACTTTGCATCAATACCTACCCATATTTACAATATGCAGCTTTTGAAGTAGATACTACATAAATCCAAAGTCTTAATATTTAGGCTCAAAAATAACCAGGAGTGCATGTAAAAATAATTTTCTTAAATGGTAGGCTCCTTATTTCTGTCTACGTGTTTCCATGTGGGTTAATTGCTTTATCATATATGTGTAAGTTTGACATTATTGCTTATCTTTCTTCACGTTTCGTAGTATTAAGGACGTTTTTATTAAACTTTGATATATTCAAATAATTCATAATGGATAAAATGAGTTCCATATTTGTCCCCTTGGTTGTTCTCTTATGATGATTTCAAATTTAATTGAGACCAAGAGAAAGGCACATATTAGTTTAGTGTTACTTCTTCTCAAAATAGGCAACTAATAGTATTACTTTGGTTCTTGTGGTTTACAAAAGCAGTTCTCAAATATTAACATTATTACTGTAAAATGTGACTAACTTCAAAAGGACATTATTTAGTTAAAGCTGTGCAATACGTTAAGGGGGCTTAGAAGAAACATAAGTGATTCATAGTACATATGTTAAAAAGAACTGGGGGTGCCTGGGTGGCTCAGTTGGTTAAGTGTCTTACTTTGGCTCAGGTCATGATCACATGGCTCATGAGTTCGAGCCCCACCTTGGGCTCTGTGCTGGCAAGCTCAGAGCTTGGAGTCTGCTTCAGAGCCTGGCTCACACACTCTGTCTCTCTGTCTTTCTCTCTCTCAAAAATAAATAAACATTAAAGAAATTTAAAAAAACATTGAAACTTACTTAACACACAAAAGTTTCTAAATCTATACTGGTTTCTATATCATTTATAACATTAACAAATAACATTATTAATTTTTAAAAATCTGTATGCTATATCAAGTCACAACATATAATCTCTAAAGATGGGTTACATAACTTGTCTGAGCTTCAGTTTCCTCTTTCAAGATGAAGAAAATATTTAAGATTAAATGAATAAATTACAGAAGTAAATATTTGCTGTTTTTTAGTGTTTTGTTTATTTTTGAGAGGGTGGGGGCAGAGAGAGAGGGAGACACAGAATCTGAAGCAGGCTCCAGTCTCTGAGGTTGTCAGCCCAGCACCTGAAAGGGGGCTGGCTAGAACTCACAAAACGTGAGATCATGACCTGGGCTGAAGTCAGGTGCTTAACCAACTTAACCCAGGCACTCCAACATTTGCTGACTTCTTAATACAAAGCATGAATTGTAATGGACACTGGCTTATAGTAGTGAATAATCTCTATTTCCTAGAGATTTCTAGTGAAGAAGACAGCCAAAACTCATATATAGTTACAACTTTTGGTAAGCTTTATCATGAACAGTGATGGTCATAGTTTTGCCTCTTCAACATGTTTTTCCTTTCACCCTTTCCCCTATTACTGGGATTTTAAAAATTCTTCTTTAAAGTAAATTTGTTCTAAAGAATTCATGTAAACTATCCCTCTGCCTACCTATGACATGAACAACCATGTGATTCATCCTCAATGATGTGACCTAATTTCCTTATTCACAGTGATGGGGGCTATCTGGCAAGAGACATGTTCTTTGCATGCAGTAAGAACACAACTATGAACTGCTTTGAGCCCCCCCCCCCTTTTTTTATCACAATTTGTGAAAAGTCTGACTAAGAATAAAGCAAAAAGAGAGAAAACTAGAGCTGAGACATTAAGACAGTGAGATAATGCCCCAATGGCATGGTCTCATCCCTGGATCTATATATGCTTAAAGACTGACAACACTGGGGCTCCTGGGTGGCTCAGTCAGTTAATGGTCTGCCTTCACCTCAGGTCATGAGCTTAGGGCTCGTGGGTTTGTGAGTTCCAGCCCTGCGTCAGGCTCTCTGCTGTCAACACAGAGCCCAATTCAGATTCTCTGTCTCTCAATCTCTCTGTCCCTCCCCTGCTCACTCTCTCTCTCAAAAAAATAAATAAATAAAATAAAAAATAAAAATTAATTAATTAATTAATTAAATAAACTTAAGGAGAAAAGGACTAAGTCATTGCTGGACTTCCTCTTTTTTGTGATCTAACAAAATCTCTTTGCTTAGGTTAGACTAGGTTTCAACCAACTACAACCCATGCAGTCTAATTTAAAGGTACAGAAGATAATAGTAGAGTAAAATCAGGATAGACCAGTGCTTCAAGCAGAGAAAATATCATGAAAGCTCTGTATGAGATAAGGGAGATTTTAATGTGTTTGAAAAAACTATGAACTTAATAGTGTTATCACTTCCACTGTTAACTATAACTCTATACCTTCTTCTAGGTCTTGATTTCAGGCTCTGGGAAAGATATTCCCACGTATAAGGAGGCTCTTACCAGACCACCTTTCATTTGTAATTTGTATTTCATTTATTCTATTGGGTTATTAAATGGAAGGACTTTTTCTAAAAGCAGATGTTATGCAGAAAGGTAGGAAAGAGAAAGCTTAGATATCAGAAAGGATAAAGTCTGGGAGACCTCAGGGAATCACTAGGCTAAGACCCTTGGGAAACCCAAGGAGGCTCCCGCACAGCTGAGCAGAACACTGGGGAGGAAAGGACAGAAACTGAAGATAAAAACTATCAAACCCCCAATTATGCTTAAGGCCAGCCTTAGCTACAGAATTCATCATGCACTTTAAATAAAATGAAGATGGTTTGAAATACTGCTTTCCACTAATTTTAATTTGAAAAAAATGTGTTTTCTTAAAAAAATTTACTAACTTTTAAATCTGCCTTCACTTGTTTATTGTGATTGTTTTAGAGTAGTCTTAAGACAATCTAATAGATGGTATTTTTCTAAGTAGAAAACTCCTGGATTCTTAAAATATGGTAACTAGAGTATCTTTGGATACTTGATAGTTATTTTGATTAACAGAAGTTGCATTCAGCAGAATAGAAAGGATTCATGAGATATTCTCTGAGTTAGTGAATATCTGATGGAAAATTTATAATGGCCCAAATTCTTTACAGATTATTTGTTGGAATGCCTCAAAACGCTGAGTCAGCCATGCTTACACAAGAAAGCTCCCCTTTACTGTCTTTCTTTATGCATCTATGGTGCCTATTAATACAGTACCTGAGTGAGACTATTTAAATTCAAAGGGAGTTCTTGCCTGAAGGAGGACAGCAGAATTGGGTCCAATGGGAGTTCTGTCTGAGTATTTTAGGGCAGAATTTAGTCTACTGGAAGGGCAGTTACTAACTAGGGATTTAACTACTACAACAAAGTTTTAAGGAACAAAGGAAATGGCAGTATTATAGAGGCTTTTTTGTTTCCTCACTCTTTCCAAGTAGAATTATTTTGATTAAAAAACAAAAACACTTAATTGAAGAGACTAGCTCTAAATTATGAGATCCTGAAATTAGAATTTTAATCCACAAGTTTTGAATATCATCCAGATTCTCTATCATACAAATTCTAGAGAAGATTTAACTGAGACTAAACCTGTCAGCCTTGCAAAAGGCAGTATTTAAGTAGGAGGTAATATCTCCCCTATCTCTAGCATATATCCAAATCCTTAACTAAAAAATGCCACATGTAAGTTTAAGAGCCAACAATTCATATAACCTAATTAGCAGTCTTTTTTTTAATTATAAAAAGGAATATATCAAATACTTATTTTCTCACATCATATTAGCATCTATTCCAGCCTTTTGACTCTCATATTTGTATTTTTAAAATGACTTAAAGAGTGTATTTTTGTGTCTGTATGTGTGTGTATCTTAAAGGCAAAGGAAAGAAGAATAAGACAAAGTCCATTTTGACATCTACATATACTCCTGCTTCCCTCTTCTCTCACCCCCAAAATCATGACTGTAAGTCATGTAGTATCCTTCCAGCTACCCTTATATATACACATTCATGGTATACTACAGGCATTGTTTGCTATGACTGTAAATAGTCTTTACCATATAAAATTATTAAGTGAAAGGAATGAAAATTTTAAACCCAGAATGTAAATTAAAAATTCTAGATTCATAAACTTCAGTGTGAAGAGATCCTAGAAATCACCTCTCTTGCTTAATAGCTATGGATTCTGTGCCTCAGGGAAGAGTTCCAAAGAGACAAGATCTCTTACTTACTAGTGAGATGCTTTTTCCATAATGACAGACCACCAATTGTTAACAGTCACATTTTACATGCTACCATGTGCTTCTTTTCTTGTGTGTACGCCTGTGTGCCTGTGCTACATGTTGGGAGTGAAGGTATATCAATGGAATAATAAAGTTGACAAAGAGAAAATACTCAACATATACTGTATAGTGGGCAGTATGCCACGCAGGGTATACAAAAAAAAAAAAAAGAAGAAGAAGAAAAACTATTTTCATGGAGCTTACTGTCTAATAGAACAAGACTTAAAAACACAAGCACAAGGGTCGTCTGGGTGGCTCAGTCGGTTAAGCGTGCGACTTCGGCTCAGGTCAGGATCTCGCGGTTTGTGAGTTTGAGAGCCCCCGCCAAGGTCAGGCTCTGTGCTGACAGCTCGGAGCCTGGAGCTTGCTTCCGACTCTGTCCTCTCTCACTGCCCCTCCCCTGCTCATGCTCTGTCTCTCTCTGTCTCTCAATAATAAATAAATGTTAAAAAATTTAAAAAAAAAATTAAAAATAAAAATAAAACACAAGCACAATGAGTGTATGAGAATGTATGTTATCATGTGTACAAATGATTACTCTAGTCGAAGTCTATAAGAGACCCCAGAGAAAAGCAATTATTTCCATATGGTCTGGTGTTTTCTATGGCTACTTCTTCTAAATATTACCTCTACCAAACCACACTGCATGATGGAGCAGGAAACCTATTATGGGAAAGAGAGCTTCAACCATTTAGACCTGAGTAGTTGTCTAATACCCTTATCTGTCCAAGCATGTTTAAGATTGAAACAGCTTTTACACAGCCCATGGCAACAACACTTCCTATAGACTGTACAAAATAAAAAAAGAGAACACAGATGCACAGACGATGCTAAGGAACCCTTAGGAGTATAGTCCTACATGTACTTTAATCAGCTTTAGCATAATCCTATCTTGTGTTTTAAAAAGGTTTTATACTGTTTTTTTTTTCCCATGGAAAGTGAACTTGCATTAAAATTAAACTAATTTCATTGATAACGGTAAATTAGGCCATTTGTACAAAAATGATAAAATATGCTTTAAATACATGGTTGAATCACAAGTGCTGTATAGTTTGGTTTTTTTTCTTTTTTCTGAGTTACAATGTCTGAATAGTTTTAGTATACATATAACTTATAACTTAATTTGAATACTTAGTTGAAAAGAGAAATCAAATTTAACAGACTGTATAGCAAATTCTTAATAAGCATTCTCCTCATAACACTGTAAATAGCTTCAGGATGTTTAACTCTATTTTTCAAATGTATTTTACTAGGCTTCTTCACAACTAGTGAGTGAAGGAAACATGCCAGGAAAAAGGAAAATAGTTTGTAGTTTGTCTGTGGACTGTTACAATTAATTTTCCTGTGTGTTTTCTGGAATGCATGTATTTATGATTATTTTATTCCCAAAGAAAACATTAATATAACTAAAATTTATTGGGGCTAAATATTTGACTTGTGTTATAGAATTCATCATCACAACACTTTATGAAATAGTATTTGTTTTACAGATGAGAAAAAGGAGGTTAAAGGACTATAATGTTTAATATCTTTGGCTATAATTATGGGAATAAATTTTTGAAAAAAGCTAATTTAGGGGTTGTTTGTTTGAAAATAAACAATTTTGAATTCCAAAAATCCAACTTTTTCACTGACCAAATGCCTCTTCTGACTTCTACTTATGATTCCCAGCTGCTAAGAAATGTCTCTGACTTAAAGATTTCTGACTCAAAGACTTTTAAGGTATAGTTAAAAATCATACTTTCATTTTATAATTGGAAAGAAATTTAGAAAGGATCTTCTCCAACCTTTTAATTTTATAAATAAAGAATAAGTTTCACAGAAGTAAAAGAGTGTTTAATAGAATTTCTTAGTGGCAGAAATGTAACTAGAACTTAATTCTTACCACTAGTAGTTCAGTGATTTCTGAATATTCCACCAATTACTAGAATTAATATTGTGATGTTTTTTATAAGAGCTATCATAGGTAAAAAATAGTAATGATATATCAAGTATGACAATTCCCCTATTCAAATTAGTTTAGACCTGAAATCTGCCAACCTGAAAGAATTAAGACAAATATAATCAGGTATTTTTTTAAATTATGTTTAATTGTAAATACATGGTAGTAAGCAAGTTAGATTGTTGATGATTTCAATGACAACTGATGCAAGAGTATTATGGTTGAGAAAAAGTCATATGATACATATGTATAAGGCATGATAAAAGATGGTATGTATACACACATGCCACACACATCTATATCCTATTTCAGATACTAAAAACTATTTTCCTTTTCCAGGTCCCTTAGAAAATCAGAAACAGAAGTGATATTGAACACACAAAAAATGCATTTCCTTCAACAATAAAGCCGAATTTACCAAGTTAATATAGAGATAATCCTATACAGACATGGCAACTGTAACAATTATATGATTAAACTAAATAAAACTACATTTATAAGGATATCATTTGGTATTATTTTATTTTCCTATTGCAAACATACAAATATGGAGTCGATTCAAGGTTTTATTATCCAATTCAACCCAATGGAAAAAACTATGTAGAATGAACTATCTGGTAAAATAATTTATGAATTACATAATAGAAATAGAAATAGAAAACAATTATTGGGGAGAAAACTGAAAATACCCTAAAAGTGTGAAATTTGTGCCTCTATACTTACATAATCTATAATATATTCAAAAGATGATTTTTTGTAGTAAGTAGCCTTTTTTCCCTCCATCTCACTTCCTCTCATATCATTCATAATCTTAAATCTTAAAATTATAGTAATTAGTATAAATTTTATATATATATATATATATATATACACATTTCAATCTGTAAAGTTTAATATGTGGTAGCTATTGTTTGTACCCAATCTCTCTATTAAAAATTATGACTTTGAAATTTGTCAAAACATATTCTCCTACACCTATTTATATGGATGCTACTGAAACTGAAAATATAGTTATAATATTTAAAAGTCCTTAAAATATAAATTTTTAATTCCCACACATCTAATACTGCTTAAGATCTTTAAAAGTATTGTCTTAAAGTCAGCAAAATAACTGAAATGTGAAAATTAAGAAAGGTACAATAAAACGAAATTTTAGAACTAAATAATATAGCTCTATATATCTACTCTAAACAGCTTCAAAAGTCAGGTCAGAAAAGTGAATGACTGTGGGAAGCTTGAAAGAGTGTAAAAATTTGGATGCATAAATCTCATTCAGGTTCACTTCCATATGCCCTGAGGGCAAAGCCAGGCATGAAGCCTTCATGTGTTACCTACTGAACTGGGTCATACGTGGCGATATTTGCTGTATGGTCCTGTGATGAGGCAGCATGGGGAGAACCAGCTGGCCAAGGCTAATGTACCATCTGGGCTGAAAAAATATTGCCAATTCCATTGGCAGAGGAGGTAGAATGAGTTTGTAATCGAGCGATAAATCACAAGCAGGTCTTGCAATTTGTCAATTAAAAGTCTGATATATTGATGTCCTCAATACATGGGTGATTCCTTGCTTTTAAAGTATTACTATTTACATAACAAAACCCTGAGTGTCCAAACGAGATAGATCTTAACTTTAAAATGTACAACTTAAATTAAGAGAATTTTCACTGACTATATTATTTTCATGCATTTCTCTGTCCCACATGAGAAAATCCATAAACTAGTGTGGCTGTGCACGTGTGTGTGTGTGTGTGTGTGTGTACATACATACTCAAATTACAGTCTACCACCACACCATGATCTAGTAGAAATAACATGGGTTTGGAGGTTAGGCAAACATGAGGTCAAATCTCTGTTCTGTTACTTACTAGTTCTATGGCATTCTACAAACTAATCTGTGAATCTCAGTGATGCTGCAGTGAAATGGAAAGGGTTAACAATAATATATGTAAAATAACTAGGACATAGTAGCTATGCAGTAAATGACAGCTGTATTACTGCCATGTAGGGAAATGATACATTTGCACAGTCTTTAAATGTGGTGTGTTGTTTCTAGGGGCACCTGGGTGGCTCAGTTGGTTGTGTCTGACTCTTGATTTTGGCTCAGGTCATGATCTCATGGTTCATGAGATGGAGCCCCACGTTGGGCTCTGCATTGAGCATGGAACCTACTTAAGATTCTCTCTCCTTCCCTTCCCCTTTCCTCACATTCTGTCTCTCAAAATACATAAACTTTAAAAAAAATATGGGGCGCCTGGGTGGCTCATTCAATTAAGAGGCTGACTTCAGCTCAGGTCATGAATTCATTGTCCGTGGGTTCAAACCCCACATCGGGCTCTGTGCTGACAGCTCAGAGCCTGGAGCCTGCTTGAGATTCTGTGTCTCCCTCTCTCTCTGCCCCTCCTCCGCTCACTCTCTGTCTCTGTCTCTCAAAATTAAAGACATAAAAAAATTAAAAAAATAAATACGTAAACATGTATTGTTTCTAATCAGAGTAAATGCATGAAATTTAGTCAGAAATCACAAAACATAAAAGTCAGATTGATTAGCCCTAAAACTTTTGCTAAATATTCATCAAATTTATCATCAAATATCATACATCAACTCAATGTTTTTACTTTTTAATTTATTGTTTGAAGTTGTCTCAGTCAGATGATCCATGGATGACTCAAGCTCTACTGCCACTGTATAAAAATTCTTGGATAATAACTAGACAGGACAACTCAATTAATAGCTATTAATCATTGAGCATTCAGTATGTGAACAGCTGTATATTAGGTACTTTATAAATGTTATTACAAATTTAAGCCATAATGATATATTAGTAACCATGGGGATCACCACAATGGTCAGCATTCAGACTGCAGTTAGACTTAATCAAGGCCAAAGCATCAAAGTGGCCCTTTGCAGCTTTCTACCAATTTCTACTGACCAATATATATCCCTGGGACAATGTAGGATAATTATAAAATAGACCAAGAAAGTTAATCAAGGGGAAATGAGAGGACTAATTTTTTCCAATAAGGGAATTCCATCTGCTACTAATCCAGAGAAAAAGACATTGATATATTCAATTTGAAATTCCATATGTAACAACTCTTCAGTAATATGCGCAAATATTTCAAGGTCATGTACAAGAACTTGGAGAAATATCAAAATAAGTATATTAAAAGGAACAAAATTAAATTTGTATACCCTATTCATCCTCTTTTCTCTCTGCCCTCCTAATAGATAATATGCACCCTTGCCCTTCCCCAAGCCATTCTCTACTTTACGCTGGACACAAGGAGGCTGAGACTCTATCTTATTTGCCACTGGCTTTCATCTGAATGTGAACAAAATCTGAGGAAATCTTTAAGAGGAGTTTGGAGAGCAAGAGGACAGAAACTTGCAAGTATTCAGTAAGACTGGGAACAGGATGAGGTAAAATGAGGTGCCCACATTGTGAAATGTAAGGAGCAACTCACATTCAACTACTAACCACACTCATCCACCCCATCTTTGGTACCAAGTCTGCATCCATAACAAGTATAGCTCCTTCAACACAGACTCTCCCTGATGATTCCAATTCACAATGGTCTTCTGTAGCATACTTTAAAGGTAGTCATAACTCAATAAGGTTGCTCATTTTTGCTTCACCATCCCTTATCCATTCTCTACCTGACTCATATCTCTTCACATTAAACTCTCTTTTCTACACTGACTCTCATAAGTGTCATTTCAATTTTAAGTCAGCTTACAAGTATGTTGTTACTCATATCCAAATACATATTTAGAACTACTGTCATTTCTTGAATAAATGGATATTTTGAAACATCATTATATATATATACATATATATATATATAAAACAGCCTTAAAATTAATTGGTAGCAATATGTAATCCACTTTAGATTGCAAAATAAATCTTTCAGCTTTCACTTAAAATGAATGTGTATGTATGACACATATGTGCCCAAAAACTGTTTTATTGAAACAAAAATCATTCTGCTCTTGGATTTGACTTCTCATCCTACCCAAAATGACATTTTTAAACACTAATGAAACTTTTGTTATAAAAATAGATCAGTTCTATAGTATAATGTTATCTCATTTTACCTGTTTCTTAAAAGCTATCAATTTATAATTCATTTTGTCACAAATTTTATAACATTAAAAGATACATGCTTTTTATTAAAAATTTTTAAATGTTTATTTATTTTTGAGGGGGGAGGGGCAGAGAGAGAGGGAGACACAGAATCTGAAACAGGCTCAATCTAAGCTGTCAGCACAGAGCCCAACACGGGGCTCACACCCACAAACTGAGAGATCATGACCTGAGCCAAAGTTGGACACTTAACTGACTTAGCCACCCGGGCCCGAGATATATATGTTTTTGCTAAAGGAATGATATATCTAAAGCTAATAATTTCATTTCATAAAGGGGAAATCTGAGTGAAACAGACATTAAAAAGATTTGAAAGATCAATTAAAACATTATATTATCACTATATATTTAAAAATATCTTTTATTTAGATTTTTAATAAACACGGTTAATATTATAAGTCTCAAATAAAATGAAAAAGATTTCCAGAAAAAAACTTAAGGATGATGAAAGGAAAGTGTACATAATGTGCACTAAAATAGAATTTCAAATTAAATGTAATTATACACACACACACGAGAGAAAGAGAGAGAGAGAGAGAGAGAGAGAGAGGGAGAGAGGGAGAGAGAGAGGGAGAGGGAGAGGGAGAGAGAGGGAGAGGGAGAGGGAGAGGGAGGGAGAGAGAGAGAGAGGGAGAGGGAGAGAGAGATAGAGAGAGAGAGAGGGAGAGGGAGAGAGAGATAGAAAGAGAGAGAGGGAGAGAGAGAGAGAGAGAGAAAGTGAGATAGAGCCCGAGTCAGGCTCACTGGCTGGCAGTGTGGAGCTTTCTTGGGATTCTATCTTTCCCTTTCTCTCTGCCCCTCCCCTGCCTGTACTCTGTCTCGCAAAATGAATAAAATAAACTTAAAAAAAACAATGTAAATCCAATCTGAAAATATTTGAATTTTGAAACAAGGGAGTTTCATCTAGCCACAAAAAATAATGAAATAGCAAATAAATCAAAATATATCTTTATCTGAAGCTAGAAAACTGTGTTGAAATATGGTACTTTAATTATGTTTGTTTGAAATGTAAATGATTGAGGAAAATGTATCATTATCTTACTATAATTCATTCTCACTAACATATTTTAAGAGGTGGATCTTTTGGGAATTTAACATTTTATAAAGAACTTAATTAAAAGACAATTTGGTCCAGTTCCATAAGTCTAGATATAGTTTTGAATTTCTTGACTGATATAGATAGGACATTATTTTATTATTACTCACCATTTTTTGTGCTTGAAAATCAATCCTATTCTTTACCACCTGGTAAAAGAGATCATTTCCTACATAGAGTAAAATGTTTTACATAAGCTTTACTTCATGGAAGAATACATCGCAGGTCCACTTATATTTCTGTGCAATCTAATTCAGAAGGTAAAAATTGGGCATTTGCTATCCTCTAACTTTCCTGTTAGGAATTAGAAAACAGTATTCTATGTCTGTGACATAGACATAAAAGAGTTCTGTTTGTTAGAAAGAGAATCTCAAGAGTAGTTTTCCTTACTGGAGAGTAGGTTTCCTTAAGGAACTATTTTAACTAGTTCCTCAGCCCCTGTCATGTTTGTAGGGTCTTTTAAAGAACCTCTGTGTAGGTAAAATAAAATATACTCCCGGGCAACTTTTTTTTAAATGTGTATTTATTTATTTTGAGAGAGAGAGAGTGCACACCCCCACAAGCAGGTTAGGGGCTAAGAGAGAGAGGGAGAGAGAAAATTCCAAGTAGACTCCATGCTGATACCCTGTGGTGCTCAACCTCACAAACCATGAGATCATGACTTGAGCTGAAATCAAGAGTTGGATGTTAACGGACTGAGCTACCCTGATGCCTTTCTCCCTGGGAAACTCCTATCTCATATGAGTAGGACACTGCCATCCTTAACCTTGCTCATGATCCTCAATGAAACCTTCCCATATGCAAAATGGTTATTAAGAGCTTCAATTAAGGCTTTAAAGAACACGAAGTTTTGGGGAGCTGCCTTTACAATGTACAGCGAAGTCACACACATAGCAAAAATGATTGTTTAGATGGAATTTAGGTGAGGAATATCTATGGATATGGATGTCAGATCAACCAATGCTTAAGTAAGTCCTAGAAATTGGATTGCCAGCTCCTAAATGATTGCTTAAAAGAAACAGATGCCATTTTCTTCATCCTAGGTGACATATAAGTCTATGTATTCTGTACCAATTTCCCTTTCATTATGGAATACTTTTCTTCACATGATAACAATAATTATCCTAATAATAGCTAACATTATTATGAGCTCATTTTTTCAGTGATAGCCATAAGGTTAAAGGCTTTACATAGATAACCTCGTTTAATCCTCAACAATCTGTGAGGTAGGTATGTTAATTATTGGCCCCATTTTACAAATCTAGAAAGTGGGACATAATCAACAGCATTTTCTAGATCACACACAACCAATAATACAAGAAACAAAGCTAAGAAGTCCAACCACTATTCGACACTGCTTGTCTATATTACAAAAAAGCCAGGAGATCATACTCATAAGGACACCAATTATTTATGCCATAAATTGAGGAATCATTTATGGGCCATTAAATCTTAATATTGACATTAATGCTAGCCATTCCTTTTTGAAGAATGCAATGGTAACCTTCTCAATTTTAAGACACATAATTAATGGAAAGTGTAACTTATATAATATTAAAAAATAGTGTATGAAATACTCTTGTTTTAGACAACATGTAATATTGTATGCATTCGTAAGTGGAATTATTTCCTCCACTAATATATATTGAGTGACAACCAATAGTTGCACCTGCCCTAGGTGCTAGGAAAGCTTGCCTAAATTCCCCTGAGATTTTAATTTGACTCTCATTACTGAATATCTATGTATAATAATTGCAGGGACATAGAGACAATGATACAGCATTATTTAGAAATAATAGCCCCAATAATGCCAGCATGGTATCACCATCCTAGGCATCAGGACAAGCAGCAGGCCCCTGCAAACTTAGATTTCAAGCACTAATGAGCAGTGATAGTCAACAGAACAGCAGTATGTTGTTTGAAAAGATTGGTGAATCTTTATAATAATTTTCACGAACTATCTATCTCTTTCAATTTAGCTTGTTTTATTCAGAGTATTGCTGCATAGCATGGCAGAAATTGTTTGTTTTTAGTTTGACATTTTAACTATCATGTCCTACATTAGATCAGCTAAGACAGTCTTCATGTGTCACTTGCAGAAAACAGCAGGTTTTTTTTTTTTTTGGTTTTTGTTTTTTTTTCCCATTAAGGTATAAACTTATGTCCCCATATTTTCATTTATCCTCTTTTCTTACCTAAATCATTGGAGCAAAAATAAGAAAAGTCATTACATCAGCGAATTAGTTCACCCAAGCAGTAGCCTCAAACCACAGGTTAATTTGAACTGTTCAAATATAATTACTTAAAAAAGGAAAGGATTCATTACTTTTGTGGTGTTTTCTGGTTCACTGCACCATTGTCGGAGATTGTCAATAAACAAATTACATCTAACACTGTGCCCTTCTGCTGAACAGGTCTCCTGAGAATATCTACTTGCACATTATGCTTCGCTTCATTTTTGTGGGTGTGTGACCCATATTCACATGCTCTTGGCTTTAGCTTTTTAAAACACTCTCAATTTCACTTAACAATTACATAAAAGCAATGTAAGCAGTCTAGTAAAAATAGGATTACTAAATAAAACATTTATGTTGTTATATAGGGTTTGCTCATTTTTTTTGTTTGCTCTTTAACTAGGAGTTTTATGAGACTGACTAAAAATTTTGATATAATAGCACATATGCATTTTTCTTGTGAGAATGACAATTTTGATTAGATTTCAAAAGAATCCTAGTCTATACACACACACACACACACACACACACACACACACACACACGTCAACTTTGCTCTATAAAACTGTTTTTAATAGTGACTTAAAAGGAAGGAATAAAATGAGATAGAACAAGGAGATAAAAGCTTGTGAGGGAAACCACTTAATAATTGTAGAACAGGTACCAGGGTTAAACAATATATGCACTTGGTTACCTTATGAGATGATCAAAATATGTAGCAAATGTAATAACTTATATTTTATTCAGATGAACCATTGCAAATAGACTTAGAGAATCTGGGTTCTAATCTTAGAAATGCTTTTGACCCATGGACAAATGTATTTTTCCAATGTGCAAATATCACTACTTCTATTTCACTCAGACATTACAAAGATAAATTTTAGAAAACTGTAGTATCACTTCTGCATGTACTTAACTTTGGTCTCTACAAAGCAAAGGCCCTTAATTCCTAACATAATAGATTTTATTCAAAAGATGGCTAAAAAAAAAAAAAACAGAATTCCTCTCTGATTTTATTTATAATCCATAAATATTATTCATTTAAAATGTTTCTTAGAAATTTTGGTAAAACATTTGGACAGTTCTACTGTTAATCTCGGGCTAGATCATTATTATTAGATAGTATATATGGTATGCTTTTATAATATTTTCAAAATATTATAAACTTTTCCTTCCTGGATTCCATGTCTTGACCTTTCCTTACCATAGCTCCCCTTATCATGATGATACCCTGATGTCTGAAAACCTTCAAATATTATACTAACATTCCTATGTGTTCCTTTTGCCTAGATTTTTTTTTACAATGTTGAATAAAGGTAAGCTTAAGCACCACATGTCTTCCTTAGGTGCTATCCCAATTCCCTATAATGTATACTCCCAAAGCTCTAAACAGAGTAAAATGAATTGATTTAAAAATCAGAGACTATGGGTACCTGGGTGGCTCAGCTGGTTAAGTATCTGACTCTTGATTTCAACTCAGGTCATGACCTCATGGCTGTGAGTTTGAGCCCCATGTGGGGCTCTGCCCTGGGCATAGAACCTGCTTAAGACTGTCTCTCTCCCTCTCCTTTTCCCCATTCCCAGAGCACTCTCCCCCCTCCCCACCACAAAAATCAGGGAGCAATATATTTCATCTAAGGAAAAATTAAAAAGAAATATTTCTCAATTTATTCTAAAGAAATACATTTGTGAGATTCGTATCTCACAAAATTTTCTTAGCCTATACCATATTACGTGCCTCAGAAATGATTCATTCATACAACATTAATTAAACATCTGTTTTGACCAGGCAACATGCTAGGTGTTGGACATACCTCAGTAAACATGACATATTTGGAACTCCAGTAAGTTTTGTAACTTTTGTAATAAAAATTCTTATATACTCAGGGATGATGAATATGGGTTCAGAGATCATGTGCCATGGAAATCCAGGCATCATCATTCCCACGGACAATATTAATAAGCCCACCTGTACAACTTCGCTTAAATGCCCTAATACTTACATATTGTTCTAATTGTTCTAATTCTTTGCTTCTCAAAAATGGATAATGTGCATCAGAAAGCATTTGAAATCATAGGGTAAAGATGATTTTGAGGCATGGTAAATAAAACTATATCCTATTTGCTTTATATAAAACATAAAATAGAAAACCCATACACAAGTTTTAAGATAAAATATAAGATCTGAAGAAAATGTAATGCTATTAGTAGGGATACTCTTTCTCTATCCTCTGTCATCAGGGATATGAGTGGACATTTTTGAGTATAATTGTACCTCGTTGCTTTTGATAACCCTCTCATTATCACCATTAGCTAATGTGGAGTGGTTGAAGAAGCACCTGATTTGAACGTGCACAGACAGATTCCACTGCTTACTAGAGATATGATCTTGGGTAAATTAGTTAAATGTTGTAAACCTCAGTTTCTCTGATTGTAATAGGAAGCCACAACCATCTACCTCAAGGAATTGTGCACTGGGTTATAATATATAAATCATCTGGCACCCAGAAAACTGAACAGCCATCATTTATTTTTACCTTCCCTTGGACTTATTAGATACATGCTGAACAAAATATAATAAATTTAATACAAATATTTAATAGTATATTTGTCTTTAGGTAGATGTAAATTATTTAGACAAAATCTTCCCATTTCAGCTTACTTTAGGTCTATTGGTATAATAAAATCAACTTTGTAACGTAACAAGGTTTATTCCACAGTTCCACGTGTTTAAATTTATGAGCCATCAAAATAAGGGTGAATTAGATTCCATTTTATTACCCCATATAATTGCAGTATAATAAAGGATTAGCAAAATATGAGTTTCAGGATTTCCTACACAATCACCTTCTTTATTTTTATTAGGTAAGTGGTATCTCAAGAGTCAAATAATTTACATAATTGAAGAAAGAGATGAATAGCTCTTGTGAATTTCCAAAAGGATAAAATATTATGACCTCCTATAAAACATGAATAAATATTTTAGCTTTGTCTAAGTAATTAGCAGGATTTTTTTTAACATGGCACTTACCATTATTGTTAAGAAAGCAGACATGTGCACATGACTATGTTATTTTCTTTTATTTCCATTTAAATGAACAATCTTCCCATGAATGTACATAAACAACTGTTTATGACAAAGAATAACGAAGGAGATTTGCTCCTGGAAAGTCCTTTAGAGGGAAAAGAAGGGAGAGAGGGAAGGGAGAGGGAATGAAGAAGCAGGGAGAAGAGGAGAAAGTGGGCATAAGGAAGGAAAGGGGAAAGGATGAGGAACGGAGGGAGAAAAATAGACACTTAAATTTTTATTTTCCTTCGCTATCATGAAGAAGATTCACATTTGCATTCCAAGGTGTAAGTGTACCAAAATCAGACAGAAAAACCATTCTGAACTAATCCCATAATCACTTAGCAACTGCTACAATGAACAGGAGAAGTAGTACTTTCCAGGCAAAAACACACATTTCTCCCCACTGCTATCTCTAGTGCTTTGTGGATTATAGAGCTTCAGACAGGAGAGATGGTCAGAATTTCTTGACAAAACACTCTAATTATTTATATTTGATTATACCTTCTGCTTGATCATGCAAATAATACAAGTATAGGTATGGTTCTTTATCCACAGCTATAAAGATATTCATTTCTTTCAACCAGGCTTAAGTTAGTTCACAAATCACAAGGAACTCTGTTCCACTGACATATAGTTTTTGTACACCATGAGGGCAAGCTCTATTTACCTAGCACATGCTTAATATTGCTTAAACCCTAATGGTTGTAAAGAAGGAAACAGTCTCATAAGAATCTTTCTGAATATTAAATATATCTTAGAATTCCAGTTTGATTTTGTAATAGACTTCATAGTTAGGCTATTATATTTAACCATGTGACTACATTTCCCAAAAGTGTCATTAGTTTTGATGAGTGCAAATGAAAGATTATTGATCAGTAACTGAAAATTAAGCTGAGGAGTTTTAAAATAAAGACAAATGTTTGAAAAAAAGAGCCAGTCTTTGCTACCAGCCAAGTTTTTGCTTTAGGAAGCCATGTTTTCCCTCAGATAGTTGATTTTTTAATTTATTTGATTTAGGGCAGAGCACAGGAAGAAGAAATGTCTGTTGAAACATGCTCTATGAAAACACTGAGTGTAGGGAAATGGAAGGAAAGTGAACCTACTGATATTTGTATAAGTAAATATGCTAAACATGAAATATTTACCTAGGCTGCTTATCCACAAACAGATAATTAAGTTGTGGGTGTATATTTATTCACACACACACACACACACACACACACACACACACATCCCATTTCAATACTTTAAAAAGATAATAGCATAAAATTCATATTTATGTGCAATAGTAGATACTATGGAGTAGCCTTCGGTTCATGTTTGATTTTTATTTTAAGAAGTAAAAATTCTCTCATATCTGCTCCCTTCCCCTGCAAAACTACACCATTTAATTGTACTTCCATTTTACACCCAGAAAGACTATTGTTTTCCTCCCATTTGAGATACAATATTTCAAATAGGAAAAAAACCTCTATAAATAAAACTCTCCCTGAGTATATAGAAACTCACAAATAAACCCCATCTCAGCACTATGACGGCAGCAAGCTTGTGCATGATGGATGGTGGCCTTGCCGACACAGTCAGGCATGGACACCTCTTTCTCCCTCCACCCCATTCTTTATTTAATTACATGACATTGGGAATACCAGGCAATAAAATTGCATTTACATTCATAGCTGATTTCCATTTAGAGCTTGTCATGTTAATAGTGAAATAAATTGCTCTAATTGCCAGCAAACTTCATCAAATTCACATTTCTTCCTTATTTTATTCAATATTTATTAAACCCCATGTCCTCACTTGCCTGACTGGTAAAAGCAGTCCAGCTTCTGAATAAATTTATGTCCTAATAGTATGGTCACATTTTTAAAGTAACACTCTAATTTAATACTTAAAGTTTAGATACATTTCTTCTATCACTTTCAGAAAATTTATTATGAATGCTTGCTTACAACTTTACTTATCTAATAATTATGACTTGACTTAAAATAATATTTTTAAAAGGCAATCAAAATCCTTTATGTCTTCTGTAAATATAAATAAGGTTTAATGGTACAGATTTCTAGATGACATTTTCAATTGACTAAAAAATATTTTGGTTTCCACAATTTATTACTCCCAAATTTTTCTAAAAACCACTAGAGATAGTTTAAGATGAAAGACCTAAATATCATTGAATCATATCATTGAATCATTAAAATGAGTAAGAGAACAGACTTGGCAATAAAATGTATATCAAACTTAAAGCCAGAAGGTTTATGGTCCAATTTGTAATGAAAGCTCTGTTACGTATCACCTGTGTGTACTTGGCTCCATCATTTAATCTCTCAAATTCTCAGTTTCTCCTTTTGCTAAGCAAGGATTTGGATCACATGACCTCCCAGCTCCCCATCAGTTCTAAAATCTCTATTATTTTAATGAGAAAAGAAGAGATGGGGAAAACATAGTTCAACTGAAAGCAGAACAGCTTCTCTGACTAAATACAAATATTAGTTTTTAAAAACTCCAGGCAAAAAAGGGGAACCACTAAGAGGCTCATAGCTACTACTGCCTCACTTCAAAAATAAATTATGCTGATTATTGGCAGAGACAAACTTTTTTCTTTGCAAGTATTTTACAGTAATACTTTGCATTACATAATAAAATCTATTCAATACCAGTTATTAAAAAAAGCATGCAGAAATAATTACCATTTAGCCTTGTCTAATCTCTCCCAAGAATACAAAGTTGAATTGCTACTCTGAAAGGCATTTCAGGAGATTTTTAAGTAATACAAACCAAGTTTGTAGCTTTCTGATCATTCACCTAAATGAGGAGCATACAGATTTAAGGGTTGAAGAAATGCTAAGTATGTTTGTAGGACTGATCCTTTCAAATAACATTCTGTTGGATATTTTGCTATTATATACATAATATGAGATTGAGGTCACAGGCTAGTGTCTAAAATACAAGGATTTCAAATGTTTTCCTTCAAATAGCAGGTGATAGGAGGCAAAGTTAATATTTTCTTTTGAGAATAAAAACACTAAACTTATCTCCGTGCCCCCAAACAGGCCACCAGTCACACCTTGATTCAAAGTATTCTTGAAAATATAGGCTGCTTAAGACTTCTGAACAATAGCTTTACATGTTCTCAAATGTTCAAACACATAAAAGATGAACATCCCCAGACCCTGCATCATAATGAAGAAAGACAACTTTGTTTTTAATTTTTATAAAAACAGTTGCTATTTTTTTCTATCTTTATCCCACTCAACAGTGTGCATATATATCCTCCACAATTCGTATAGCATAATGATACTAAGATGAAGGAAGTCCAGATAAGAATTGTTTAATAAAAATACTTGGTTGTCGGGGCACCTGGGTGACTCAGTCAGTTCAGTGTCCAACTTCAGCTTAGGTCATGATCTCACAGTTTGTGAGTTTGAGCCCCGCGTCGGGGTCTGTGCTGACAGCTCCAAGCCTGGAGCCTGCTTCAGATTCTGTCTCCTTTTTTCTGCCACTCTCCTGCTCGCTCGCTCTCTCTCTCTCTCTCTCTCTCTCACTCTCTCTCTCTTAAAAATAAATGAAAAGTTTACAAAATATTTGGTTGTTGATTTTGATATAAATGGCAATAGTTGAAAAAACATAAGCAGGGTCTCTGACAAATAAAATGCATTGAATGTTAACTAAATCTGAATTCATTTGGAACTCCTCTTTCTGAATGTTACTTCCCAAATTACAGTATACCCAGAATTATTCTCATAAGTAATAGATAGTTTAAAAACATTCCAGAGAAATTTCCTTTTCTCATCTATTCATTCATACACTGTAGAGGAGATCAAGGATCCTAGACATCAAAAACTCTATCTTATTTTAAATACTAGTTATAAAAGAATGAGTCTGAGGACACAGTTTTGTTTATAACATTTAGAGTTGGCATTTTCTTTATCAAACATCTCATTTCTACCTACATACATTCTCTATATGATATTTCTATAAAAGACTCTGAAGGAGCACTAAAATACCAGAAGGTGTTTTAAAGTCATATAGTTTGACCCCTAGACATCTTCTAAAATATCAAAGGCTGATCAATAAATACTAATAAAATATCTTCCCCTCAACTTTTTCCTCTCCTCAATTAAAGATATAAAGGTTAGCAATGATAGTAGGAATAAGGCTGTGAGCCTAATTCCTGCCAGTTCTCCATAGGGATATTGGGTCATGAAACTCAGGCATGTATTTCTTTGAGGGTAAAGTTGATTAAATGAGTTGAAACAATGTTAAACATATTTATAGTTCTATAAATTTGCTAAACTAGAGGATCATCATTTTGGTAGTCAAAGAAAACTGCATGCTGGGGAAATTGTATTATAAGAGTTACTTAAAGGAAATATTTTTGTCGGATTTGGGTCTATAACCCAATACTGGGTATAAATCTCCCTAGCAGAAAACAATTTTTCAATTTAACATATGTAAAATAGCAAAAATTACTCAATCTGAGGGAGGATACTCTGGTCTACTAAACTTAGAATGAGCATCACAGAATATTAAATTATAAGAGAGTTCACCTATAGCAACAGTATATGAAGAAATACAGAGGGGAAAAATAAAAATAAAAATAAAAAAACTATGTCCATTAAAAAAAATAATCCCCTGAGGGTGCCTGGGTGGTCAGTCAGTTAAGCATCTGACTTCAGCTCAGTTCATGATCTTGCAGTTCATGAGTTCAAGCCCCATGTCAGGTTCTGTGCTGACAGCTCAGAGCCTGGAGCCTGCTTTGGATTCTGTTTCTCCATCTCTCTCTGTCCCTCCTCTCTCCCCTACTCGTGGTCTGTCTCTCTGTCTTTCGCTCTCTCAAAAATAAACATTAAAAAATTATTTTAAAAATCCCCTCAAAATTAACTTAATGCCCACTGATTTGAGAACTTTATTAATTTACATGTTCCAAGGAAATATATAACTATCAACACTGTTAGTTGGTTCTGATATTCCAATCCTCTGAAAGTGGAAACACATAGAAGATCTAATCCTTAAGAAATGCAAAATATTTCCATTAGCATATTTGTTTGATAATTACTTATTGAGTACTTACTATGAAATAAATATTGCCTAGATAGTTTAGCAAAGACAAATGAGACAGTTTTCAGTTTTAGTTCTTTTTCACCTTTAAGATACACAATACCAATTACTTTGTGGGATTATCATGAGAGTTAAAAGACTAGAATGAGATATTTATAAAAGTATCTACCATCATGACTGGTACATAGCTGGCACTCGATAAATTTTTGATCATTCTCTGGTATAGGGAGAGAATGAGTACTCTTTTTGTTTGTTTCTAATTTCAAACAATATTCGCCTCAATAGTTTTGTTTTGTCTCATTTTTAATCAGAGTATAACTGATATATAATACCCAATTAACTTTTGATTTACATCATAGTAGTTTAAAATTTTTAGACATTATTGGGGCAGCTGGGTGGCTTAGTTAAGTGTCCAACCCTTGATTTCCATTCAGGTAATGATTTCACGGCTTGTGGGATTGAGCCCCACATCAGACTCCACACCGACAGAGCAGAGCCTGCTTGGGATTCTCTCTCTCTCCCAAAATAAACAAATAAACTTAAAAAAATTTATACATTATGAAATGATCCGCATGATAAGTCTTGTTGCCATAAATGAGTCCTTCTAAGATGTACTTTTAAGCAGTAATAGTAATTTAAGATAAATTAACTAATTCAATAACCAAAGAATAATGAAAGGCACTTCAGATTATTTATATATATTTGCAACTCATCTTCATTATTAAGTAGCAATCTGTGTCACAACTTCCAATGCCACTATAAACTTTGAGAATATTTTTTTCAAAATCAGAGATCTTCAATTCTTCAATTTATGACAGTTTCATTGTTATTAATGATGAAAAGTAAGAAATCTAAAAACTTATATTGTATATTTAATCTCAGAAGATTTTATCATCCTACATAATAAAAAGAAAAAAAATAAATTCTAAAATACAAGTAAATCAATATATTGAGCAATGTTTTAAATGTTAGAGTCCTATACTAGAAATAAAACCTTACAGTTCTAACCCTCTAGACATTAAGGGATAATGTGGCTGATTCCATGGAAATGGATACATTTTTCTTTGTCAGCAAACTGATTTCTATAATAAACTTCTCCTCAGTTAAATGTCAACTCATTGTCTTAAAGTCTCATACAGGGGCTACTATATTTATTTTTAATCATTTCATCACATCTAAAATTAAAATTCACCATTGTCCCTGTTATAACCACAATTATTAATACTGGTACTATTTTAATATCTTTTCAATTTGCATTTTCATTTATTCAAATAGTATCACGTCGAACACTGTTAATTATACTGTATTGTTCAGGACATCACATTTATGCCAGTTAATAGTGGCATCAGCAGAGAAACTGACAAAAGCAATATTCAGCCTGCCTTCGTGGAAGAGTTTAAGGAAAGAGGCTAAAACATTCACCTAATTAATATGTTACTTTTCTAAAATCATAAGAGAATATTTGTTTTTACTTTTCATACAGTCAATATTTGTTACTCTTTCTGGTTTATTATACACAGACATATGTTTGAAAGCCATGAGATTTCATTTATTTATTATGTCTAGCATTTACTATGTCTAAGTAATCTTAGGCAAACCATCTAATGCCTCTGTGCTTGAGTTTCTCCATGAAAAACAGAGTTCTGAAGTTTCTTGCAAACTAAACAAAAATTTGAGAGAAAAATTAAGTAAAAAACACATTTTCAAAAAAAATTAAATGGTTCACTTTTTACCATGAAAATCAACAGGTATGCATTAACTATTCAGATTATAGAGTAGCACTGCCCAGTAGTAATACAAAATGAGCAACATATACAATTTAAATTTTCTAGTAGCCAAAATTAAAAAGTAAAACAAAAAGTGTGAAATTAATTTAACTAATAAATTTATTTAACTCAATATATCTAAAACATTATATAAAACATGTAATCAGTATAAAATTATTAAAGAGATATTTTATATTGCTCTCTTGTTACTAAGTCTTTTAAATCTGGTGTGTTGTCATACTTAAAACACATCTCAATTTGGACTAGCCACATTTCAAGTGCTCAGTAGTTACTTACATGTGGCTAGTGGCTCTTGTATCAGGCTATGTGTCGAGAGTGTAAGATCTTGAAGCTATGATTTTACTTTGTATGTCTATCTATATGGCCTAGGATACCACCAGACACATCAAATTTGTGGTTCTAATTAAAGGGGAGATACTACTGACAGAATAAGGAGTAAAAGAATGAGGGGATAGAAAAATAAATGTATTGAACGAGATAATAAAATAAGAGAGTGAAGCAAAAGAAGTATAGAACAGGATAGAAAATAAAAGAGTATGTATGGAAAGATGAAGCAGAATTTCAGTCACTGTTAATGGTACTTATCTTCAAGTTTTAAATAACTCTCATCACATTGTTGTACTTTAGAGAAGAATGGGGTCTCTAGCAAATGTCCATGACAACTATAAATCTCAATAATTCACTGTGTTTACTATGGGTCATTTTTACTTGTAAAGACAATATGACTGTGTTTCTTTAAACTTCCACTTTCAACTATAATCTCTGTATTAAAAATTTTATAATCTCCTCTTTCACAATGAGTGGTCTAAATCCACCTGTTTCTCTTGAGCAGTGCAATATCCTTACACAACCAATTAAGAAAAACTATAGGCACCAAAATTATAAGCACCAAATGCAGTCACAAAATTGAGCTATTTTATTTTCTTATATCTACTTAAACATACTTTCAGGTCTGTTTGCGCAAACAAGTATCAAGTTCTTAAAAAAGAAGCAGAGAGGGTCCCTATTCTATCAATAAAGTGAATTGATCACATAATCTTTCCTCTAGTTCAAAATCTTTTTAAAACCACAAATGAGACAGTGTTTAAAGAATGTATCCATAACAAATTTGGAAACAAAAATGATCCTATCAGTTGAGCAGGAACAATGAGGAATTCCTTAGTGGGAAGCATTAGATGGGACAAAAATGACAAATGCAGAAAAGCCACATTCACATCCATGTTAAAATGCACACAGGAGAAGCCTGTTGCGAAGATAAGAGCAAATCTAAGAATTCATAAACCTAAGCTCTGGTAAACAAATACAGAAAGCCAGAGGATGCCCGGGAGCAATTGTCAAGATCATGATTTAAAGACTTTCAGTCCAACTCTGAAAACAGCTCAAATCTTCACCTCATTTATCACTACTTTGTCTTGTGGTAAAAACCACCCAGTTGGACCCTGAAAAAAGTTAAGATCCTTCCTAGAGAGGCAGAGTCCTGAAGTCTCTCTCGGAATCTTTACTTCATATCTTAAGTGCAGATGGTGTGGAGAGGGATACCAGGGGGAAATTTCCCTTGATCCTTTCCCCTTCAAGGAATTGCACTGGAGAAGCCTGAGACCAAAAAGATTCTGCTGATTTAGTGAAACGGTGCCGGTGGGTGGGAGGGTGGGGTGGATTCAAACTTTCCTGTCTTCTCAAATACAAGCACTGTAAAATGAAGCAATTCTTGTTTTGTACCATATATTCTTAAATAATTATTCTTATTTTGTGAGAGTTTTGGTGGTAAAATTTCCAAGATTCACTGAATTAGAAATTATGTGTCTGTTGGTCCATGAATTTATTATCTGTCTCCTGACCATCTTGTAAGTTCCAAGAAATAAAAATGTTTGTTTTATCCACAAACATTTTAAGTTGGTGCTCATTAAATATTTTTTGGGAAAAAAATTACTGATGCTAATTGTCAGCAGGTACTATCTCTAAATTATATGAGTAAATGATCAAATTAAGAGTAAACCTACTCTAAATAACTACTTTTAAGTATGTAAGAAGTATATGTAGTTCTTTAAAAGTTAAGATAGAATTCAGATATATACAAAAATAGTTCTTATCTCTTTTTGACTATTGAGGTGATTAAGATTGCAAACAGCAAAACTATGTTTGACTATGTTAAACTGAATGAATGGCTTTAAAGTGAGTAGAAAACCCTAAACTGCTTTCTTTTCTTTCTCCTTTCCCTTCTCGTTTTCCCTCCTTTCTTCTTTTCTTCTTTTCTTCTGTTCTTTTCTTCCTTTGCTTTCTTTTCCACCTTCCACCTCCTTCTTTTATTTATTAATTAAATCTTAGGTAGCATTGTTTCTAAGGAAGAATATAATGCCAATTTCTTATCATTCATTCCACCTCAATGCAGGAGCAAAGATTTTTCTGACAATTGCATAGGTATAAATAATTCCAATAAATGAATTAAACACATTTTCCCTTTCATATTTTAAGCCATCCTTTAATCAAGTGAAATGTAACACAATAGAAGCCAAAGCAGAAATTAAATAATACCAAGTTTATAAAGAAACATTGTTAAAGTTATTTCAATTGTGAAATTTTATAAATTTAATAAATAGGTTTGGAAAGTTATTATGAGCTAGTAAATTTTGTATCGCATAACTACAAAAACATTTATTAATAAAATTTTGTTAATGACTTTCTTCAACCTTCAAAGTGTAGTAAAGAATACTGGAGACATTTGAATAAGTGTATTTTAATATGGTAGAAACAATGAACAATCTAGACAATTTAGAAATTGGTCAAAAAGAAATTAGTCAAAATATATCCAAGAAATATATTTCTGTAGACACCAATTTTTTGATAAATTTTATGTACCACAGTGTTCCCCATTTACAAATCAGTATATGACATATTTTTTTAGTTGATGCTTAAATGTTATTACTAACACAATTTAAAAACTGGAAAGAGGGGTGCCTAGGTGTCTCAGCTGTTTGAGCATCCAACTCTTGGTTTCCACTCAGGTCATTATCTCACAGTTTCATGAGTTCAATCAAGCCCCACATCTGGCTCTGCACTGGCAGCATGGAGTCTGCTTGGTATTCTCTCTCCCTCTATCCCTCTGTCCCTCCCCTGCTCAGGCTGTCTCTGTCTGTCTCAAAATAAATAAATAAGCTTAAAAATTTTTAATAAATAAAAAATAATAAAACCTGGAAATATCTGATAAACATTCCAGGTGATCAAAATGTAACATCTCCTTTTCAGATAATACCACAAGCTTTGATTTAAACCTCCTGGCATATACTATGGGATGCTATTACTCACCACAGGTTTGAAAAGGGTCCTGGAAAATATGTTCTAAAAAAGAAAGAAGGAAAGGAAAGGAAAGGGAAGGGAAGGGAAGGGAAGGGAAGGGAAGGGAAGGGAAGGGAAGGGAAGGAGGAAGGAAGGAAGGAAGGAAGGGAGGGAGAAGGAAGGAAGGAAGGAAGGAAGGAAGGAAGGAAGGAAGGAAGGAAAGAAAAAGAAAGAAAGAAAGAAAAAGAAAGAAAGAAAGAGAAAGAAAGAAAGGAAAAGAGAATGTGCTTGAAAAAATCCATAAAAATCAACCAAATTGAAGCAAGAATAGACAAAGATAGTTTGAAAAAGTCTTTATTCATATGAACCTGAGTATATTTTTAATTCAATGCTTTTCAAAGCATACTTTACAAAATCAATCCCAGTTCAGTTTAAAAGTATAAACTGTCCCTAATATAAAATATACCAAATGAATGATACCAAACTAGAGCTCTCACAACTAACTTTTAAGAAATTAAGAAATTCTGCCCTTTTGGGCTCATTTTGTATCACTTGTTTTTTTTCCTTTGCATAATTTTTCATACAGTTTATATACCTCAGCATATGCCAAATCAATAAATATACTCTAACCTATCTTTGTTTCCCTGTTAAGTACCTCATTTTATTGATACCATGCAACATATACATGTGATATTAAAATGTCTCATTTTTAATGTTAATTTATTTTTGAGAGAGAGGTGTGGGGGGGGACAGAGAGACACAGAATACAAAGCATAAAATGCCTAATTTAAAGGAATATTTCAGAATATGAATCAATGCTGTATTCTTCTATCCCATCTGTATAAAAGCATAATTAATGTGTCACCTTATGAATATTATGAAATTGCTTAGGATGGCACCATCCCTACACATCAGAATTTAGCTTTGTTTTCTAGGATTTAAAATTAGGATTTAAATTTAGTTTTTGTTTTCTAGGATTATTCATTTAAGGGATTTTTAAATTACCTTTCGTAGTATCTCATTAGAGAAACTATTCTTTTTTTAAATTTTTTTTTACATTTATTTATTTTTGAGAGACAAAGAGAGACAGAGCACAAGTTGGGGAGGGGCAGAGAGAGAAGAAGACACAGAATCTGAAGTGGGCTCCAGGCTCTTAACTGTCAGCACAGAGCCTGATGCAGGGCTTGAATTCATAAACCGTGAGATCATGACCTGAGCTGAAGTTGGATGCTTAACCGACTGAGCCACCCAGGTCCCCCAGAAACTATTTATTCTTAATAAATTCTGTTAACATCTACCAGTTTAGAACCCATTTATAAATTCCATTAACTATTGTTCAATTTCCTCTACTAAATCATCAAGGTAGTAAGATAGGATCTCAAAGTTCTTAAGGCACTTTTCAGCCTGAATCAATTTCCATTTGTGGCTATCTCCCCCCAGCCCAATTTAAACTATCTACAATTTCCAAATCTACTTCCAGATACCTACCTTAACAATAAACATATAATTAAATTAGTTTTAAGAGTACAGGGTCCTATATATAAAAGAAGTAAAATCACACTTCAAGATGAGTTGGCTAAATTAGGTAGTTTCTTAAAATATTCAATTTACTAGAACACTGAATTATGAAAGCATCTAAGCAAATTATTTTCAAACTTAAATTAGATAATTTTGCCAAGACTGTTTTGAATAGCATTAACTTGAAAATATTGTACTAAGTTTTCATGTAAATAAAAAAGATTTCAAGCTGTCTTTGTCTAACCTTGCTTCAATTTGGTTATTTTTTATGGATTTTTTCCAGCACATTTTTTAACACATGTTCAAGGACTCTTTAAACACCTACCTTTCGTGAGTTACACCATTCTGAAGTGTATCCCAAGAGGTTTAGACCAAAGTTTGTGGTATTGTATAAAAACATAAACAATTAAAACAGATGATTATGATTATCTTCAAGTTTACTTATGCATCATCAACAAATTTTCTATTCTACTTGCACCATAGAAAGGGAAAAAAGGAATATTAAAATAAGCATATTTTTGTTATTTCAAGAAGGATCCACTTTCAAAATTTCTGAAAGAGAACAAGACAAGGATGTCCACTCTCATTATTTGTATTCAACATAGTGTTGAAGGTCCTAGCCAACAATCAGGAAAAAAAGAAAGGCATCCAAAATGGTAAGGAAGAAGTAAAACTTTCACAATTTGCAGATGACATGGTACTCTATATAGAAAACCCAAAAGATTCCACCAAAAAGAAAAAAACTAGAACTGATAAATGAATTCAGTAAAGTTGCAGACTACAAAATCAATGTACAGAAAGCTGTTGCATTTCTGTTTACTAATAAAGCAGCAGCAGAAAGAGAACTTAAGAAAACACTCCATTTAAAACTACAACAAAAATAAAAAGATACCTAGGAATAAACCTAACCGAAGAGGTGAAAGACCTATACTCTGAAAACTATAAAACATTGATAAAAGAAACTGAAAAGGACACAAAGAAATGGAGAGATAGTCTATGCTCATGGATTGGAAGAACAAATATTGTTAAAACATCCATACTATCAAAAGCAAACTACATATTTAATGCACTCCACATAAAAATACCAATAGCATTTTTCACAGAACTAGAACAAACAATCCTAAAACTTGTTTGGAATCACAAAGACCCCAAATAGCCAAAGCAATAAAAGAAAAGTTGGAGGTATCACAATTTCAGACTTCAAGTTTTATTATAAAGTTGTAGTAATCAAAACAGTATGGTACTGACAAAAATAAATAAATAAACACATAGATCAATGGAACACAACAGAAAATCCAGAAATAAATTATTTGGTCAATTAACATCAACAAAGTAGGAAATAACATACAATGGGAAATAGACAGTCTCTTTGACACAAGGTGCTGGGAAAACTGGACAGCTACATGCAAAAGAACGAAATTGGACCACTTTCTTACACCATACACAAAAACAAACTCAAAATGGATTAAAGACCTAAATGTGAGACCTGACCTAGAAGACAGCATAGGCAGTAATTTCTTTGACATTAACCATAGCAACATTTTTTTCTAAATATGTTTCCTGAGGCAAGGGGAATAAAAGCAAAAATAAACTGTTTGGACTACATCAAAATAAAAGGCTTCCTTCCGCACAATGAAGATGAAGGAAATAATCAACAAAACTAAAATGCAACCTACTGAATGGGAGAAGATATTTGTAAATGAGGTCTCTGATAAAGAGTTAGTATCCAAAATACACAAAGAACTAATACAATCAACACCCAAAAACCAAATAATCCACTTAAAAAATTGTCAGAAGACGTGGTCATTTCTCTAAAGAAAACACACAGATGGCCAATAGACACATGAAAAAATGTTCAACATCACTTATCATCAGGGAAATGCAAATCAAGACTACAATGAGATATCATCTCACACCTGTCAGAATGGCTAAAATAAAAAACACGAGAAATAACAAGTGTAAACATGGATGTGGAGAAAAAGGAAGCCTTACACACTGTTGGTGGGAATATAAACTGGTGCAGCCACTGTGGAAAACAGAATGCAGGTTCCTCAAAAATTAAAAAAAAAAAAACACTCTATGATCCAGTAATTCCATTACTGGGCATTTACCTTCAAAATACAAAAACATCAATTCAAAGGGATACACGCACCCCTATGTTTACTGCTGCACTATTTTCAATAGCCAAATTATGGAAGCAGCCCAAGTGTCCATCTATAGATGAATGAATAAAGGAAATGTGGTATAAACATAAAATGGGCTATTATTCAGCCATACAAAAGAGTGAAATCTTGCCATTTTTAACAAAATGGATGGAGCTAAAGAGTAAAATGCTAAGTGAAATAAGTCAGTCAGAGAAAGACAAATACCATATGTTTTCCCTCATATGTGGAATTTAAGAAACAAAATGTGCAAAGGAAAAAGAGAAATCTAGAAGCAGAAGCAGACCCTTTTTTCCTTCCTTCCTTCCTTCCTCTTTCTCCCTCCTTCTTCCTTCCTTCCTTATTTCTCTCTCTCTCTCTCTCTCTCACTCTCTCTCTCTTTTCTTTCTTTCTTTTGTAATAGACTCTTAACTATAGAGAGCAAACTGATGGTTACCAGAGGGAAGGTGGGTAGTGGGTTGGGTGAAATAGGTAAAGGGGATTAAGAGTGCATTTACCATGGTGAGCACTCAGTGATGCAGAGAATTGCTGAATCACTATATTGTACATCTGAAACTAATATAACACTATATATTAACTCTACTGAAATTAAAATTAAAAACTTAAAAAAAACTTCTGAAATATACTTATAAACAATTAATTAGCATGTAAATTTACTTAGTACTTAAGTCATTAAGAAGGACATTAAAATAAAGTGTAAATTAAGAATGAAAATATATTTGAGCCAACTACTCAATTTTGATCCCCATCTAGGTCTCATACCCAGAAAGAGCCTTTCCCTTCTATTTACTATTTTACTATGGGAAAGTCATTTTACATCATCATCAGTATTATTTTGTTCATTTGTTTTCATTGTTAGCAGATGTAGAGACCATAAGTTTAAATTCTAAGTGTATAATGGAATAAGGCTGAATTAATTAACAATCTTAAATTTGTGGGAGAACTTAAGCTAATTTATTTTTCCTTTGGAAAAATAGGCTGGTTAGAGCTTGAGGTACCTTTATACACTTTGAGATCATTCAAGTCATGAAGAAACAGAAGGTTTGGTCATTCATATATTACATATTATACACTACACACCAAAATAAGTAAGTTTGGAGAATTGTAGTGAAGGATTGCCATATACAGTTATTAATTACAAACCTTTTAGTTCTTCTTTTAATATTTGATTCCTACTTTACTTCTGTTACACATTAGACTACAGGAATTAAGAATATATATATTATGCCCCTCTGATTTTCTCTATTTGAACATTCATCTTGGTATAAAATAGCCCACGTAATAACAATACCAATAGCATTTTTCACAGAACTAGAATAATCCTAAAATTGTTTACATCATACATCACTTTGAATATCTGGGTTAGAGATTCAGTTTCTATTAATTAGATCAGTCTTAGACTAGCGATTCAAGAATGAGAATCCAACAGATGGCTCTTAAAAAAAATCTAGATAAAATACACACATGTGCACACACACAAATAGTCACAGACACACATCACACATACACTTATATCTTATTTCCATTAAATTTCTTAAAATGATTTTAAAATAGCTATAGAGCAACATAGTTTTGATCTGATACTGATTCTAGGCTATAAAATAAATAATGTCATATAAGAACACTAAGGAATCTGATATTAGAGTCATGGTTTCTGTAACTTTTCCAGAGTTATGCAAACATCCTCCCATGTCTGGGTAGAAAACACAGTTGTTTTGATTTTCCAAATGATCTGTACCACTTGGCAGTTCACACACAAAGGAATACTTTGCTTTTCTTAGTACAAAATACAACGGTCAGATTTTAGGCATTTTGCTGATATATGGCTTTTCTTTTTTTGAATTTTGATGTCAAAGGATAGAAATGTATTATACCATAAAACAAACCTCCTGACACTACAAAGAGCCAATTATTTTCTAAAGGCAATAATTGAATTCACAAAAGGACACAAGTACAATATGGAGCTAAATACAAACTTACATTCAGAATTATCAGAGCTGTTACATCATGATAGTCATCTTAATCTTTTAATAAATACATCTCCAAATATTAATTAGAGAAAGAAGAAAGAAGCCAAATATTAACTGCTACCAGTCCAGATTTTAAAAAAAAGGAAAGAAAGAAAGAAAAAAGTTCCAAGAAAGTATGTGAGCCAGTGACCAGAAGTATAAATAACAAACCCAAAGCTTTAAACAGCAATTATTCCTTGAAGAAACTACCATAAACCCTCTTCTTTGCTGTGTACCTTTTATTATATTTCTCCTAATAGTATCTTCATGAATAAGAGGAACTTTTTGGATGATTTAGTTTTTCTGTTACCTAAAGTAGAATGATTCACTGTACGTCCCTCTCAATCTCTCTCTCTCTTTCTCTCTCTGTCTCTCTCTCTCACACACACACACACAAACATACACACACGTACTACAAGGATGTCCAAAAGAGACTCTACAGAAATATACATGTCCTTTGGGGAGGTAGGAATTGCTTAATAATCTAGCATCAAAGAGCATCTAACCCCCAAAGCAGTCTTTAATCAAATTTGATAGCTATGCCCTTGCGGCATGTCCATCTGAAGCCCCCCCACCCCCACCTCTTTTCTATCATCAATCTTCTTCAGCTTCACATTCATCAAGCTGCATGGCAACTCTCATTCACACTAAATAAGCTTTCAGGTGAATTTACTTTGGAATTCCGAATGATCCAGTGTAAGTTCAAAATCACTCTTTCACGGAATTGTACCCAGATAGCCCTGGGCATTCTGATAAAAGTGGTTTGTCAATAAAATGCTGAGTGAAATTGCTTGTTTGGAATGTATGGTGTCAGCTGAGAGACTAGTAGCTGAGCAAGCATCTTCCTAAAAAGGGAAAGACTTTTAAGAGGTTAAAAACCACTTGCTTGCAATGGCTACACAAGCATGTGTATATACTAAAAAAACATTGAAGTGTACACTTTAAGTGGATGCACTGAAGTGTACATTTTAAGTGGATCTCAATAAAGCTTTTTTTAAAATACTTGATTATTATAGATGTATAAATAAGTGCTACTTATCATTAGTCTGTTTCACCCAGCTCCAAGTTTAAGGGACTTATTTGAAAGATAACTAGATTAAAATCTAGAGTGTTTTTTTTTTTTCCCTTACCCATGTGTAATATGTTCTTATTCAATATCTGCAAAATTCTGGAGCTAATGCATTTTCCATTTCTTAAAAGTAATCATTAAGTGACTGAGAAAGTTTTTTTTTCTGTTCCAATTCATATTTTATAAGCATTTTAATGTATAAAAATAACAAAGTGTTTCAGTCATTTACTTCCATTGTTTCCATTAAGATTTTTCCTCAATGAACAACTCTACATAGTCAAAGACATAAGTTTAAAAAACTATTGGAAATTCCTTGATCTCATTATTTTCTTTTCAGAATCCTCATTCAAGTAGCAGAGTAAAATGGCTTTGTAATAAATTTAAAAACTTTTACCTAAAGATATTAATCAAAAATCATATTTGATCTTCAATAGCAAAGTAATAGTTCTCAAATTTTAACCACTACCTGAACTATAAATTGCTTTGACAGCTTGTTAAAAACACAGATTCTAGATCCCATGGCTGATATTCAGATTCTTTGGGATTGAGATTGGTACTCCCAAATCAACATTATTAACAATTAACTCAGGTAATTTTAATTCAAGTGGTTCTTAAAATACATTTTAAGAAAATGGTCATTTTTGTGTCATAGTATATGGCCAAAATATGTACTTAGCCTTAAAGACATAATTTCACACAATTCTTAGAATTGCAGGTGTTTCTAAAATGAAAAGAACTTTAAGGGAGTATCTAGTCCAGTCTCATGCTTTACAGATGAGGGAATTAAGATCTAAAGGGATGAATTCATGCCTCAAAACACACAGATTGGTCATAAGGTTAGGACTAGAACTTCTTGTTCCTACTATAAAACTCTCTGCCATGAAACAAATGGTTTTCATGTCCTGTGGACTTCTAGTAAATCCACTTTACATTTTTGCTTCCCTATGCTACATGAATTTATATTTCCTCAGATTACTATCAACCCTATTTAATGCATTTTTTTCAAATTTTGAATTGAAATAATGACTGAATCATAACTTTAAAAAGAAAGCATACATTTTTAAAGATGTATTCCTCCTCAGAAATCTTTAGTCTTCCATTCACACAAAGATCCACATATTTACTCTACATTCAACAGTATCTATCATTTATTGGTGACTGTATCCACTGTCCTACTCTGCCCTAAACTGTTCTTTAAAATTTCCAGTGAACAGGAATCAAAAATATTTAAAAGGCAGTCAGGCTTCTCAAGCATTTGTTTCAATTTTTCTTCTTTAATCAACCCCTATATACCTTTCTTTAAGAAAAAAAATCCTCAAATAAAGCAAATCATGAAAAAAAGAGCTTTAGCAAATACAAACCACAGTATCCCTTTAAATGATGCTCACCACTTACCTTTCAAAATCTACATATTAGGAGCTATAAGCTCTAGGTATTAGTAGAGCTATAAGCCTAATATTCCCTCAGCTTAATTAAAATAATCACAAACTTTCACTGAATACATTACACTTGATCCAGGTGGCCCTATGCTGTTTGATTTACATGATCATAAAATCTTATAAAATAGGTATTTTTCTATGATTCTTAGTTTATAAATTCAGTAAATTAAGGCTCAGAAAGATTACATAAACTGCCCAGAATCACATAGCTAGTAAAAACAGGCAGCACTCAAATGCAGGTCTGCATGAAAAAAAGCCTTTATGTTTAAGCTTCAATACAGAGTTTACTAGCCATTCATGTTCAGTTTAGGTTGTATTCCTAAATTTAGGGCATTTAAATTTCTCTGATATAATTACTGTTGTAATCAGACCTTTCTTTCATTTGCTTGTTTTGGAAAATTAGGAACACAAAATAGCATAATGAGGAAAGAACTTCTTACTAGTCTATTTTTTATGCATTTGATTTCTTTCCTCCTCCAAGGGATTATTGTAAATTAGTTATTTCTTTTCTCAAAATAAATGTTGTGAGAAATAAATTGGGTTAGTCTCTACAGAAAGAAAAAGAAAAAAGACAAATCAGAATGAGCTAAAAAAGAAAATGTAACAAGATATCTTCCTTGTAAATTTGATTTCACCTAAGACATTTTGACAGGTGGGAACAAAACAATAGTTGTTTTTTGGTTTGTGGGAAGACTGAAGCTGACTTATTTGACTAGAGTTGAAAAGAATTGCCTTAGAGCCAAGTGGATTGTTATTATATTATAATAGGTAAATCTACTGAATAGAAACATGTTTTCTAAGGTTCTGCTTAAAATACTTATTTTTTTTATCATGTAAGCCTTGTCAGGATATTTCTCTCTGGAAGCTAAAACTACTGGTCTTCTACCCATAATAGTATAGAATGGAGGAAAAAGATGTTGAAGAAAAAGATTTTCACAGCTTTGCTAGTTGATGGCATATTGCCACATGTCACGGCTAAGTATGCCAAGCAAAATAATGTCTGTAATTCTTCCATGATCTTTTTGCATCAGAGTCATGGAATCACACATACTTCAGGCTTATGATCCAATTTCAATGATCCTACTTATATCATCACTGTGATCTATGTTACCTTCAATAGCCCAAGTATTGAACTTACCAGCACTACAGATAGTTTATTTTGTGGGACCAAGCTACGGACTAGAAATTTCTTCTTCTTTGTAGGGTCATAAATGTTATCAACCTGTAATTATTTCTACCCATTTTTTTGTTTTGTTTTGGTTTGGTTTTTTGCTTTCATTGTGCCAAACAAAATAGGTCTATTTCATTTGTCATACAACAGAGCCTTCAAATGATTAATAATAGCAAAGAAGACCCCTCCTTTCTTCAGGTATCTCTATTTTAAACATGCTTGAGCCCTTTAATTCACCTTACCCAGGCTTCCTTTGTTCTGTCTTGTTTTTGTTATCACAGTCATTGTTATTTTTGTGGGTCCTTTTCTTTCTGTTCTGTGTTTAAATTTGTTTTGTTTTAAAAAAGTAGTTGCTCATCTTTCTCAAAATTCCCAAGCAAGTTTTAAATGCAACTTTTCTTAATAAAATTTCTAAGCCCAAGCATTCAAATCCACGTATAAACTTGAATCTAGTTATAACTGAATATAGCAAGGACAATAGTAGAACAGCTTTGTATAAAGTGGCATATTGTCACAAGAAGCTGTGAAATTTGAATGTGAAGCATATGAGTACATTTTATCCAACACTTTCCAGTTTATTATAAAGACTAAAGCTTAAATATCTATGTTATTGCTCAAGTAATATGTGTCCTCTTTTTTTTTCTCCCAAAGATTGATTCTCAAGTCAATAAACAGTAAGTTAGAATTTATCTCTTTATGTAAACAATGCCAGCCCTTTTTCCAAGTCACAACATTCAACATATACTTGTCTGTAAGAGTGCTAAACAGCTACATTACCAGGATAAATTTATTTTGAGTTGCAAAGCTAGGGGCCAGAAACACAATGAGCTCTCATCTTTTCAAGATCTATTTAGAAATTCCATCATCCTAGCTTTCCCTTTCAGTCAGTTGCAGTGGAACTTTCCCCCAATATAGCCCCAAAGCAGTTGTTTCTGCATCCTGAGAATGTGGATGACCTGGTCTAAGCAAGTGGAAGTGATAGAATTACACACTGAGGTGAGAAGAGAAAGTTAAGGATGAGAATTCAGGTACATGGGATAAAGAAAGGCTGATATCTCTTGACTGGGTAAATTTGCCTGGAGATTTCCCATTCATGTTTTTTTTTTCTTTTTTCTTTTCTCCTTCTCCTTCTTTTTTCTTTTTTTCCTGGGAATACCAGACATTAGCCTACCAAATTCCTCACCTACTGTCTCAGAGGCATGAAATGCAGTTTCAAGTTCAAATCTTTTTTCCCCCCTCTTAGTAATAGTGAACAAATAAGAAATAAGGCATTTAGAGAATATGTACTCTGATTATCCAGTCTCTCAACACTTCCATTCTTACAGTTCTAGAGGCAAAGAAAAAGTAAATTAATTTTCAACTGTAGAATTTTTGCACTAAAAGGACTAATGAAAAATGTATCTACATGTCAGAGAAAACAAGATGCAGGCTATTTTATCCTGAGTCCCAGGAGATTAAAGAGAGGAAAGGGTAGGAGTCATTAAGAGTAGAAGTAAGGATAAGAAAAAAGGCTTGAGGATGCTATCAAGGAGAGGAACATTGGGACATAGAAAATTGGGGGTAATGACAAAGAAATAAGTCACCATTCTTAGGCTTTCCCCAATTTCTCCCCACCTTTGCCAGCTCTGGGGCCAGTTTCCTTTTTAACCACAGGCGGATGATGTTTACCTGCCCTATGTAACATCACCATGCTGTTGTGAGAATCAAATGAAATGATTACTGTAATGTGATTTGAAAAGTGGAGGGGTGCCTGGGTGGCTCAGTCGGTTAAGCACCCAACTTTGGCTCAGGTCATGATCTTGCAGTCTGTGAGGTCAGACCCTGCTTTGGGCTCTGTGCTGATAGCTCAGAGCCCAGATTCTGTGTCTCCCTCTCTCTCTGCCCCTCCCCCCAATCACACTCTGTCTCTCTCTCTTCCTCAAAAATGAATAAACATTGAAAAAAAATTTTTTAAAGAAAAAAAAGAAAATTGTAAAGGGCAGTGCCAATATGTTATTATTATTATTATTTGATTCTAAAATCTTCCTCAATAACAAAACTCAACAAAATAAAACCTGAGCAAATAATCTGTTTATATTTTATTTATATGTTTATTTTTTTTAAACCCAGATATGAAAAGAAGCAACAGGTACTATTATCAGAAACTAAATAAAAAACTTCATTATAGAATTTTAATATGAGATTCTTAGAATAATAGTATAGACAATGTGGTAATTTACATTTCATAGTCTGTAGGCCACTATAAACATGTGCTCTTTATTAATATTATACATATGCTACTTTATCACAGTGTTTTAACTTTTATGTTTTACTCTTGTATAATTTGACACATTAAAGTCTTACTTATGCTTAAGGTAGTTAAAGATCAACTAAGTTAATTGTTAGATTAATTAATTGAAGGACTACAGATTCACTAAGGATATAAAGCAAATACCCACCAAATAAATCTGTTTCTACAGAAGTTGATAGGAGCTTCACTTACTCAGACTCTAATGAAATTTAAGGTAGTAAACTGCTTATAGCACATAATTTAAAATAAAAACAACAACAAAACCTGTTTTCTTGCTAAGAGTTGGGCTTAAACTTCAGGAATTTTCAAGCACAATAAGGCTGTCGAAATACTCTTGTCATTATTCACAGTGAACTGGATGTCTTGCTGGTATCATTCACAGAATACCAACCAAGAAATGCATTCGTCATCATGACTCCAAAGAGTTAATAGTCATTTGACTATGTACTTGTTATAAGAATAGATACAAATATGGAGTTCTGCCTTCTTGTAATGGACAGTTTAAGAAAAACCACCTAACAGAGAATAATGTGATTTGGGTCTATAATACATGTTCATAGATTACATATAACAGATAAAACGTTTGTAATCCTTCTCTCCTCTTAGAAGTCATTATCTAATTTTAAACTTTGAAACTTGAACTCTTACACATGTATGTAAAATGCTGGCATTAGTGCATTATGCTGGCATACTCTATGGAAAACAGTATGTATGTTCCTCAAAAGGTTAGAAATAGAATACCATATAATCCAGCAATTCCACTATTAGGTATCTTTATGAAGAAAACAAAAACACCAACTCAAAGAGAGATAGCGCCCCTATGCTCATTGACACATTATTTACAAGAGTCAAGACATGGAAGCAACCTAAATGCCTATCACTAGATGAAGTAGTGCTCATACACATAGACACACACACATACACACACACACATACACACACACACGAATATTACTCAGCCATTAAAAAGGATAAAACCTTGACATTTGTGATGACACGTATGGACCTGGAGGGTATTATGCAAAGTGAAATAAGTCAGAGAAAGACAAAGATTGTATGATTTCATTTGTGTAGAATCGAAAAAACAAAACAAACAAAACATAAACAAACTCATATATAGGAAACAAACTGCTGGTTACCAGAATGGGTAGGGGTTTGGGGGAACAGATGAAATAGGTGAAGGGGAGTAAGAAATACAAACTCCCAGTTATAAAATAAATAAGTCATGGGGATGTAATATATAACATGGGGAATACAGACAATAATATTGTAATAACTTTGGTGACAGATGGTTACTAGACTTATCATGGGGATCATCTTATAATGTATATAAATATCAAATCACTATGATTTACACCTGAAACTAATATGGTATTTTATGCCAATTATACTTCAGTAATTTTTATAAATAAACTAATCAATTTTTTAAATGCTGGAATATAATCCTAAAATTATAGTTAATTTTTTGTGAGGAGGCAGAAACCAAAAAATGGACTAGTTTAGAATCAGACAGAACTGACTTGAGGTATAGACTTGTAATGTTGGGAAAATAACCTCACCGGTCTGGGTTCCTTTTTCATTATGTGTATAACAGAGATAATAAAATACTTTATGCATGTTGATGTGAAAATTACCTGTGACAACAGAGGAAAGACATCTAGCATAATTTGAGTCATTTGATGGACACTCAAAAAAATTAATGGCCTTCCTCTTAAAATCCAGACCTCCAATAAGCTGAAAAGAAATACACATATAATATTTTAAAAACATATTTTTAAGTTATAAAATATCTTCTAGAATGTCAAATCTTCTACTATCTCAACAGATATTTAAACACATACATTTTAGAACTTGTATCACATTCATAGCATGCTGGTTAACCATCAGGGAAAAATTTATTAGATGAAAATAAGTCTGTTGTAAAAGATTTCCTTGCAATTACTTCACTGCCATTATCCTGGCCACACGCTTATTCAGCTTTTCAAATTAATATGCTTAGATTACTGAGTGAGTAATCAGAGCAGTGGAATTCTATGAGGAACTCAATTACTAAAGAAAATGATCACTCAAGCATTTGAGAAATTGGGGCTACATCTAATTTTGAATAGTGGATCATTATTGACATTATGGAAGCATTCAGTACAAACACTTGGACATGTAGCACCAGAATAGCATATCACTTTATATACATATGGTAAATAGAACTAGCTGCTTGCTAATATCTCTACTAAATGCTATTGTGTTTGGTTGAAAAAAAGAAATAAGATTAATCTTGAAATCAGGACTTAAAAAAATAGGGAGCTGATTGCTTGATTGAATAAAAATTGGATTGTTAACTCACATTTAAAATAAACAATTCTAATTTTTCTACTTGAGATAGAATAATCCTTCATAGTCTGGAAATACTTACCCAATGAACTCAAATTCAAGAATTGCTTTCCACATCGTTCCATTAAGTACTTTAATCATTACATTTTAATCATTCTACATCCTAAAGGCTTTTCCTTTTTTACTAAATGATTATATATAGATCCATGTACTATGTTTTTACTTATTTAATAATTCTTAATCAGAACTTTATTTTTCCCAAAATAGCCATCATCCTGAGCCCAGCTGCTTTTGATGAAAATTTTCTAATTTTGATTTTTATCTAAGATTTAAAGAAAAGGCTATCTTAAGAACTTTGCTATATCTTTCAAAAAACATCCTTATTAAATATGGGAAAGGGGATGAGATTGTTGCGTACCGTTCCTTATTTACTCTCCATTGAGGCAACCAATAAAGAAAAAAACTTTCAATAGTGAGTGGTAATTCCTAACAAACCCTGAAGTCATCAGCTGTGTTGCCTTGGGGAACTTATTGCATTGCATCTCTGAAAGTGTAATAATATATCATGATAATGATGTTGATCACACTGATGATGATGAGACTAATGTAGGTATTGCCAGCCTACCAAAAACATTATTAGCACAAAATAAGGTAGTATTCATAAGGCAAAAATGTTGCCTTATGAGATAGAAAAAACATTATTATGATTATTTTAAGTCCCATTTTTTAGAGCATTGATTCTCAATTTGTTAGTCATGTATCACGTTGAAAACATGTTAAAAGATTTGGTCCCTGTCCCCAGAAAGAGAAATATATTCACAGACAAAAATGTTAATCACATATCAAGAAACCATGGCTTCTCTGAAGGCTATTTAATAACTGTTGTATTTAAAAACTCCATTGCGATAGAAGTTATTGGTTGCCTGGTCAGAATCCATCCCCTCACACTCCTCACCTTACTTCTTCTATCTTCATCATAAAACCACAAAATGTTCAAGTATTCATCAACCCATATGAAACTCCTAAGTATAGGAGACTCCTTAATGAACTAATATGAATTGTGAGTTTTGGGTTTTTGTGGGTTTTTTGCCTCTCTTACTGGACCTGAAAAAGGAAGAATGCTGTCACATTTGGTTTTGGCAGCCTGCTTATGATCACAAGGATAACAAACTTAAGTTTTGAAGCCAATATTGTGAATGGGAGGTAACAATGTCAAAACTGTGGGAAAATAATCAGCATTACTCTGAACTTCCTATTAAATGAAATATAAATGGTATTCACACATCCTTGAAATCTCAGTTCAGATATAATTTGTTTGGTGATGGTATCACAGACTGAACCAAGCAGGACTGATCTGTCAGGGCTCCAATCTCAAAACATCTAGTCTATATAGAGTATTATTATTGAACTCTATCATTGTGTTTTTTTTTTAATGTTTATTTTTGAGAGAAAGAGAGAGTAAGTGGGGGAGGGGCAGAGAGAGAGGGGACGACAGAGAATCCCAAGAACTAACAGTGCAGAGCCCCATTTGGGGCTTGAACTCACAAACAGCGAAATCATGACCTGAGCCAAAATCAGGAGTCAGTCACTTAACCCACTGAGCCACCTAGGCGCCCTTATGTTTTTAATGATTATTTTCTATCATTGTATTTAACATCAGTTTTGTAACAAAACCTTGAACAGCTTAAGGGCAGAGGTTTGTTGTTCTTTTTTCTTTCTTTGATTCATTATATTACTGCATTCATAGAACAGTATCTCCCACATAAGAGGGATTCTACATGATTTTGGTAAATTAGTGAACACTAGACTACAACTAATTTTAAAAGATATGAATGTTAAAAAAAAGAGATGGATCTTGTTTATATTTATCCAAATTCTATAACTAGGATTTTAGTACTAACTATACTTTCTTGATGTGAGAAGATTAGAAGAGAATTCTTAATAAAAGCACAATGGAAGGTGCGCCTGGGTGGCTCAGTTGGTTAAGTGTCCGACATCAGCTCAGGTCATGATCTCAGTTTGTGAGTTCGGGCCCCATGTTGGGCTCTGTGCTGATAGCTAGCTCAGAGCCTGGAGCCTGTCTTCAGATTCTGTGTCTCCCTCTCTCTCTGACCCTCCCCTGCTTGTGCTGTCTCTCTCTGTCTCTCAAAAATAAATTTAAAAAAACACAAAAAAAATTTTTAAGCACAATGGCAGAGAATGTTCATATCGGATTTTTAAAAGTACTGGTTATTTGTGTGTAAAGGGGTGGGTAATATTGCATACAGTTTTACTAAACATCTGAAAAATGATCTTGGACAATTTTTTGAGATGCCCAGTCCCTGACATTGCCACAGCCCAGGAATCTACCCACCCCTTGCCAAAGTTGTGGTATAACATTCATGCAGAAAAGTACGTAAGTCACAATTATATAGCTTAATGGACAAACACAAAGTGACCACACTCATGTAAACATTACTCAAGCTAAGAAGCACCTCAAACACCCATCTTGGGCCCCAACCTTTAGAATAAGTAATAATAACATTTGCAGTCATCATTATAATGTACTTCCTAAATTACTGAAAGGAAATAATGAATAATTAATATGTATGTATTTCAATATGTATTTCATATTAGAAACTCCATTTTTTGAAAGGATCCATGCTAATTATTCTTACTATACCTTCTTCTGTCTAATCCCTTTGCGCCCTTAAACTATAGTGATTCTTGGTAGAGTGTATGAATCTAAAGATAGTCCATAAAAATGATTTGTAGATTTTAAATCTGGAAAACATTCTCATGCAGACTATATTTAAATTGTATCACTGATCTATTTGTCTGACTCATGCCTACAGTGAATGAATTCTCTCTCTGAAAAGTGAAAAAGAAATAAAAAAAAACTTTCCATTTCAAAGGAGGAAACTGAAGGAAATGAGAAACATAACAGTAAAAGAGAGATTAAAGCCTTCAGAAATTGGTTAATTGATTGCCTGACAATTACAACAGAAATGCTTTAAATCTGAAACTCATCAATCCCTTACTCTGTTTTTCTTTTGTACTTAATTAGAGAAAAATAAAACATAAATGTATTCTTGTTTAGCTGGAACTTTGGGGAAATATGTAGGAAGTTGTAAGCAATAAAGTACCAGCTGCTTCTTTGTTGCTAAGTTTATCAGAGAATTAGCAGTAAATGTGTTTTTATAATTTACCATTCCTGTGTATTAAAGTTTTATGACTAGCAGCTTAGGAGACACTGTAAGCAAAAGCCATGTTACCAAAACTGAGTTAAAATGCCACACAGAAATAAAGATGTAAAATGGAGTATCATCACTAAGTAAAAACACACATTTCCTTGGGGGATAGACAAACACAGAGAAACATTTTTCCTTATTATTTTCCAAATAAAGTTGGTTTTCAATGATCTTATCAGCCTAATTATTTGGTAACAAATAAGACATTCCAGATGACGTGTTCAACCTGTGCATCTCAAACAAGGTAACAAATAAGGCTCTCTGATAGAGCCTTTGAGAGGAGAGAACAGAAGAACTGGAGGTGCAAATAGCCAGGGTAGTAACTTGCTGGGTTTTTGTATCCATGATAATACAATTCAGGGGCTTGGACCCCATATTAGGATGAATTTCATATCCAAAGTAGTGGTTTGCATGCATTTTAAGACAATTAATGGTGAAGAAATATGTCCATAAAACATTTCAGGTCCACAATTCTTACTATTATATCATATTTATCATTCTGCATTTGTATTAAGATCACTTATTTTTTTCTAACAAGTCATTCTGAAAAATGAAGCATTTAAAAGAAAAAGGATTTATTTTTATTTTTTTAAGTTTATTTGTTTTTTAAGTTTTTTTGAGACAGAGAGTGCATGCATGTTCATGAGTAGGGATGGGAAAAGAAAGAGGGAGAGAGAGAATCCCAAGACTTGCACTGTTAGTGTGGAGCCAGATGCAGGGCAAGAATCCATGAACCATGAGATCATAACCCAAGCCAAAACCAAGAATCAGACACTCAACTGGCTGAGCCATCCAGGCCCTCCAAAAGGGAAAGGAAAATTTTAAAGTCTTTTGTCTTCAAGCATACACAATAAGTTTTATAATAAACATCAAAAGTATGCTCATTGTATATGGTAATTTAAATAAAAGGTCTTTTTTTTCTTTCTCCTAGCCAAATCTTTGGTGAATTTCTTACAGCGATTCAATGATGAGTCTCCTTAGCTTTAAAAAAATGCTCTTCCATATACTATGTCACAAAACCTCTTTAAGACATTCTTGTGTCACCTATGGGAGACAGAATGTCAGAGATCATAGCGACTGGTATATTTTGGGATCTCTAAAGAAATGCTGTTTTACATCCTCAGACCCAATTCATGACACCCCCCCCATGCCAATGTGATCTTTGACTTTCACCCTCTCCCAAAGTGGGATGTGACCTGTGACCTAAACACACTTGTTTTATTCATCCATTATTTTCATGTTTATTAAGAAATTACTATGTTTAAGATTGGTGTTCACAGATCCAAGAGGTGTGTGTGTGTATGTAGTCTTCTCCATGTAGCAGAGAAAGGGTAAGACTCTGCTCCTACTTTTGCAGGATCCTATATGTGTATGCTTACATATTTTTGCTAATGATCTAGGCTTTCTGTCTCTTTAAAGCTGGAAATGACCTTGATCCTCAGTTGGTTCAACACTTTCATTGACTCACTCACAGTCATACAACTAGCTAGTATATGAACTGAACCTATAGTTTCTCAATGCTGACATTCTCCAGTTAAAGGAATCTTGCAAACTGTGACAGGATACACACAAACATGAACATGCTGTAACAGAAACTTTTAAAGTAAGTAAAACTATTCTGACTCCTTTACTTTTTAGATTACAATACTGGGGCCCAGGGAGATGGAGAAGATACAATCTTTATTTATTTGTTTGTTTGTTTATTTATTTAAATTAGTTAGTTAACATATAGTGTAGCATTGGTTTCTGGAGTAGAACTCAGTGATTTATCACTTATATATGACACCCACTGCTCATTACAATCTTTTAGAGTAAATAACAGATTCTAATATAGAGCTTACTTCGTTATATATTTTCACTATAATCTTATTAAATTAATTAAAATTAGTGTGTTATGACTGATGAAAGTTTAATGCTCACAGAGAAATTCAGATTTTTAAATACAACTCTTCTTTTGTTAATTATAAACTTGTAGAAGATAGGAATTATATTTTATGTATTTTTGTCATTTTTGCATAATTATGTATAACCTATAGTTAGTGCTAAGTAAACATTTGAGTAATAACAGAGTCTTAAACTTGATGACAGATACTAGTCCAATATTTAAGTACAAATGATTTTATATTCTGCCAGAGAATATCTTTAGAAAATCCACCCAATCACATATCCTATTGCCTCATGTCACCCATGTAAAAATTAGGATTAAACTACCTACGGCATTTTCCATAAAAATTAATAAATGTTAGCATAATTTGTCTCTTTAAAAAAAATTTAAATTGTTCTGAAAATATACCTCTCTACACCTAAAGGCAAAAACCATGCCACCATCCTTCCTTTGTTCTTTCAAACCAAATATAGATTATTCTAAATTTATTTTATCTGTCCTCCTTTTTTAGTCTCTATAATTAGTTAATATTATTAATGCCTTCATTATTATTTTATTATTCTTAGTAGGCCTTTTCCAAGAATTCTGGCATTATTCCCATGATACATACAGAGAAGGATGAAAAGAGTTCATTTTTTCTCTGGGCTGGAACTCAATTGGTCTCCACAGTTACACAAAGACTGGTGGACCTCTGATCTTGACACTTAGAGGAAAAATCTCAAGTTTAAAAGAGTCAATAAAATGAATGTCTATTTGGGTTTCTTTGTGGTAGGGTCCAAAAAAAAATCTGAATTTTCCGTGCCAAAAATCAGTGGAGTTATTATGTAAAGCGTTGAAAGGTGGGTAATGATATATTTTTTTTTTCCTTTTCAGTGATTCTGCAACTAAAGAGAAGGACAGAAGTCTAGAAAGAAACTGATACAGAATAGGATACTGGCCAACCCAAGATCATGATTCTAGCTTCCTTGGATGGGAAATGCTAACAATCCCCAGAAATGATTCCTGTTAAGTGGTTAAAATGCAGACTACCCATGTATATATCTTCACACACAGTTATATTTAGTAGAACAGTATAAAATATAGTCAAAGTTTGCTCAGTCATTCAACAAATAATTATTAAGTGCCTATCAGGGTACACCCTGGGAAAACTCTGGTTAAGCTATGGGTTCTGACTGCTAGATTTAGAGTCCCAGTAAATCATTTTATTCATTTGTTATTTCATCCAAAATACCTGAATCTGGGTGGTCATTAACGAATCCTTCAGTAGTAGTTCTAAAGTCTTTCCACACAACAGCATAATCTTGATAGCTTAATAAAAATTGTTCCCTAGGCTCACCCATACATCTGATGAACCAGAATCCCAGTTTTGGAAGATGGAAAATCAGTAATGTTTCTTTAGTTTTGGTTTGGTTTGGTTGTATTTTTAAACCCTAGTCTTGTTTGTGAACCAGAATTTTGGAACCGCATAGTTTGAGTTCACAGTCCTTATTCCTAAGAGGAAACCAATACCCTTGAATTATTCATCTGAGGCATTTATTAGGTAAATTCATTAGAGTTACCTGCTCCAAAGGAAATATTCCTCTTCAGACAGTGACACTGCCATGTCTATTAGAATTATAAGCTACTTGACTGGAGGCTTACTACAGGGGCTTTTCAAAAACTTTACTATCCTCAAAACTATAACTTCTTCCATCCACAGCTATTAAAAATCTTAAAATATTGCTATCTGCAGAATTGTACATAAAGGAAAAGATACATGTATGATTTAACTTCTTCAGATTCTCTCAATAAATTAATGGTAAAGTTAGAATTTATTTTCATTTTTTATTTATCACTCTTAATTCTTTCTCATCCCCCCCCATACTTTGTCCTATCTACTGAATTACTACTTATCCTTCAATACTCATGTTACTTATAAGGAATTTTTCTCCATACCAGGGCAGAAGACGTATTTGAAATTTTGTTTCCTGATATATTCTCAGTGCCTGGCACAAAGTAGGTGTTCAATAATTACTTGTTGAATGAATGAATGAATGAATGAATCTCATTATTTCTATTCCTATAGCACCAAGGTACTGTTAGTTAAAATGTACTTACCAAATAGCAGTGGCTATTGATACTTAATATTTATGTTTTACTTTAGCACTTATCATATTATATTGTATTGTATTTGTGTTTCCATGACTGATTCAAACTATGTTGCATATACATGTCTCACTTTTACTCAGTGCATGGCATATAATAGACATTCAATAAATGTTACATGAATGAATAGAACAACCTCTTGAGATTCATATTTCTTTCAAATCTGATACCAATGAATTTAGATTATTTAGATATGATTCAGATATAGTAATTTAAGTGCTCATTTTAATTCATGATAACATTCCTTATTGGTTGGGAAAACATAAAATCCAAAGAGATATTATAAATACGTCTGGGGACTATCATTCATTTCAGTGTTCGTACTTCATAAACAAGCAAGTAAACAATTCCTGAAGAGATCACTTTATCAAGATTTATATTTGGATAAGTTCTTGTACAATAATATCTTAAAGAAAATACTATATTTTAATTTATCTTGTTTATTAGTTTTATCATTACATTTCTGAATCTTGAATGAGAGCTATTCAGTAAGACACAGAATCTAAACATTTTCTATAGTGATACCTCTGAGCTCTGTAACCCTTCTAAAGTATCAATTTTTATTAATGGAGTAGGAGGTTATATCTAATTTCCAAGGGCTCTAAAATTATATAAATAAAACTGTATCTGAAGAGCTTCAAAATAAGGTGTGGAGTAATTTAAAAATTTTTTAAACATTTTTATTTATTTTTGAGAGACAGAGAGAGACAGATCATGAGCAGGGGAGAGGCAGAGAGAGAGAGGGACACACAGAATCAGAAGCAGGTTTCAGGATCTGAGCTGCCAGCACAGAGCCTGATGCGGGGCTCAAACCCACAAACTGTGAGATCATGGCCTGAGCTGAAGTAGGACACTCAACTGACTGAGCCACCCAGGCGCCCCAGTGTGGAGTAATTTAAAACCCATGTTATGTAATACAAAAGATTACTTTTCACAATATAAAACTGATATTTTTTATAAATGATATATTTTGGAACAGATTACTAATTTTACTTATGCAAGTAGAATGAGGGATAAAAACTGGAGGCATAAATACATTAGTAAAATATGTGCTTTTCTAATCCATAATAGAATACTGGTATATCATTCCAAGTGAATTTAAAATGTTTTTTAAATTTGTTTTTTTTTTTTTTTGAGTGTGCTCACACGCAGGCAGTAGTGGGGAGGGGGGAAGAAGGAGAGGTAGATAGAGGATAGAGGATATGAAGCAGAAGTAGGCTTGACACGGTCAGCGCAGGCTGGATGTGGGGCTCAAACCCAGGAACCATGAGATCATGACCTGAACCAAAGTAGGAGGTTTAACCAAGCTACCCACATGCCCCTATTTGGATCTTTCAGTAAACTTTAGATACTATATGTGTTTATTGCTACATAAACTTCAAAGAAAAGTGCATTATGCTTACCACTCAACAAAAATTTGAAGTTTCGAATAATTGGATCAAAGGAAATGTGTTATATGACTCCTAATACTATGAGGAAACCAATGGTTTGCGATTTAAAAAAGATTTTAGGGTAAATTCTTTTTTTGGCATCCATGTTAAGTTCTTCAAGAAGAGTGAAATAAAATTAAACAAAGGAACAGAAAAAATTTCTTAAAGATACTCATGATGCAATGAACTTTGGTTTGATTTCATCAATAACAGTTATAAGAACTAGTAATTAATAGATTAATATGGAATAAACATGCAAAAATTTACTTCGAATTGCTCAGGAGGTAAAGTGATTAGGGATTTTAGACTCTGTGGATTAGGATTAATCATGGCATGTGTGGATTAGAGATTTGAGACATGAAGAATGGTAACCACATGAGACCCAAAGGTGGAAAGAAAACCAAATATTATAGTCAGGACACAAGAGCATGACTTTCCTTTTTGTTACCCAGTTCTCCTTGCCTCACATGTTTAGGAACTAGTTTTAATTGATGTTTCATGAAAAAGAAGTTCTATGGTTAACTCTTTGGAAACCCCAGATTGAGTAAAATCAAACAGGTTTCCCTACTTCAAGTCTGCTCATAGCTTTTAATATATAAGGTCTAACATACAATAGATTGTAAGTTATCCCATAATCACTTCTTCAATGAAAAGGAAACAAAATATGCAATGTTTCCAAACATACTGCTCCTCAAAACCTTTTTTAAATATTTATTTATTTTTTGAGAGAAGTTCATGCACGCATGGAGACACCACACACACACACACACACACACACACACACACACACGAGCAGAGCGGGGGTGGGTGCAGAGAGAGAGAGAAGGAAAGAAGGGGGGGAGAGAGAATCCCAAATAAGTTCCACATTATCAGCATGGAGCCCAATTTGGGGCTCAAATTCATGAATCATGGGATCATGACCTGAGCCAAAACCAAGAGTCTGATGCTTAACCAACTGAGCCACCCAGGTGCCCCCCATAAGCATGCATTTGAGGGAGTTGGAGAAAGTATAGGGAGACACTAAGTAAGGTTCCACAGAATACCCTTTGGGAAATGCTGATCTAAACCACTGAAATAATGGACATAATTTTGAAAAAATAGGTTGATATTAAATCAACCTATTTTTTTATAATGTTTTATAATGTTTTGATTAGCTTGTCTTCACTGTGATTTTTGACTTGTGTGTGACCTCTTTTCTATCAGCTTCCCTTTAACTGAGGAGTTGCTAAATTTTTTTTAATGTTTACTTATTTTTGAGAGAGAGAGACAGACAGACAGACAGAGCATGAGCAGGGGAGCAGCTAAGAGAGAAGGCAACAGAGAATCCAAAGCAGGCTCCAGCCTCGATGTGTGGCTCAAACGCGTAACAGTGAGATCATGACCTGAGCCAAAGTTGGAAGCTTAACCAACTGAGCCACCCAGGTGCCCCACCAGATTTCTAACTTACAATACTTATATAATCTTTTGTCTTCTTTCCATTAACTTATGAGGTCATTGGGGTGCCTGAGTGACTCAGGTGCTCAGGCTTTTGTGGAGCCTGCTTGGGATTCTCTCTTCCTCTCTCTCTGCCCTTCTCCCATGCACATATGCCCATACTCTTTCTCTCAAAATAAATAAAACTAAAAAAACATATGAGGTCATTATTACAGACCAAAGACAATTTTATAAATACCTCATCTCCCTTCAAATTTAAGGAAATCTATCTCATTGATTTTTTATGTTGCCTTTTCTTATTGCATTTATGTAAGTTACTTATTTCTCTTCCAGAAACAAAACTCTGCCAATGATCTCTTGGAATCTCAAAGACACAAAATGCACTCTCAGCCAATATTGGTTTGTAGACACTTGATGGCAATAACCCAATTTTGCTTACTATACTAAAATGTCATTTATGACAGAGAAGTGCATTTCTAAATTTTTACTTTGATAGTCCCAAATCACAGACAAAATTCCAGACTACTGTGAGGGCACCCCACTGCTCTGAACTACCTGAATTGCCAGTAAGATGTTTTTGCTTTTATAAAAGATGTTCTTGCAAATACTTCAGAATCATAGCAGGATTGAAATAAAATATTATCATTTGAATAGTAACATCTTAGTCGACTCATTATAACTCTCCACTCTCCACTGGGATTAGGCTTCCCAAATACAAGCAAAGTTTTGTCAGGTCAGACACTACTGCTTGTACAGGAGTGCTTCTCAAACTTTAATCCATCTTTGAATGACTTAGGGATTTTATTAAAATAAAGGTTCTGATCAAAGAGGTCTGAGGTGGGGCCTGAATTCTGTATTTCTTTTTTTAAAATTAGTATTGTTGAAATATAGTTGACATACAATGCTATATAACTTTCAGGTGAACAGTACAATAATTCAACAATTCTATACAGTATACAATGCTCACTATGGTAAGTATAGTTACTATGTGTCACCATATGTTATTTCAATATTTTAATATGATTATATTTCCTATGATGTATTTTTCATGCCATAGCTTATTTATTTTATAACTGGAATTTTGTACCTCTTAATCTCCTTTACCTATTTCATGCATCCCCTGCACTGTTCTCCCATTTGGCAACCACCAGTTAGTTGTCTGTAGTTATAAGTCTGTTTCTGAGTATTTGTTTGTTTCTTTAGTTATTTTTCCCCCTTATTTTGAAAGAGACAGAGGACAAGCAAGGGAGGGGTAGAGAGGTGGGGAGAGAGGGAGAATCACAACCAGGTTCCGCATCGTGCGCAGAGCTCCATGTGGGACTCAATCTTAGGACTTGAGCTGAAATCAAGAGGCGGATGCTTCATTGACTGAGCTACCCAAGGACTCCTTGTTTGTTTGTTCGATTGAAATCTAAAAAACAAAACATGGGGCTCCTGGGTGGCCTCAGTTGGTTAAGCGTCAGACTTCAACTTTGGCTCAGGTCATTATCTCACAGCTCGTGAGTTCAAGCCCCGCATCAGGCTCTGTGCTGACAGCTCAGAGCCTGGAGCCTGCTTCAGATTTTCTGTCTCCCTCTCTCTGCCCCTTTCCCAGCTCACTCTCTCTCTCACAAAAATAAATAAACATAAAAAAAAACAACCAAGACTGCACTTCTTAGAAGTCAGCGCTGCTGCTTACGGACCATCTTTTGAATACCAAGGTTGAAGTACTTGAAGTGTCACTGTTGACTTAGACACAAATTCCCTCAGTTTCTATGAAATGTATTGTCTACTATCCAGTATATCAGAACTTAAATATTTTGAGTATATTCATTCTCTTTCCCCCCCAATAAATTTGCATAAAGATTTCTAGGTTAAGAGTCATATCTGGTCCAATGCTCTCAGAAGGGCTACAAATAGTCTGTTATTCTTTTTTTGTTGTTGTTTTCCATTTAGGTTGCCAATTTCCTCAAGGCATCCTTATCATTTGTTTAGGAAAAGTTTGATGCAGTAATATATGGCTAACCAATAGACCCTGTTCTTAATAAACCAAAATCTTTCTATTATATTCAGGACATTATGACCCAATTTATAAAATATAATGCAAAAGTTAAAATCTCCCAAGACTAATAAGGACAGCTGGCCAATTCTTTAACTTTATGTGTTTATTTGTAATTTATTTTCAACCAATAGCTTTTCACAAAATTTTAGATGGCACTTGCTTCTTTCAAAATGCTTGCCCCTCCTTCAAAATCTGTTACAAGTCCTTACACTTTAGTGTGAATAGGAATCACAGGAAGATTATTTAAAATGCTAACTGCATGCCCACCTTGGAAGAGTCTCATTCTATAGGTATGGAGTGAGACCTGAGAATCTGCATTTTAGCAAAAGCCTCTTGCATTTGTAGTGTAACTAGAAAGTTTGTGAAATGCTGCCTAGGAGCAATCCTGACATCCTAAACTTCCAACATCAGTCTATTTTTGCTACTTAAAGTCTGAAATTGTTCATTAGCTCTGTAACTGAGTTTCTGCACTGTTTCAAAGGAGCTGTTTTCAAACATACTTGTGATCCACAATTGTTCCCTTTGTTTGATCACTATTTTGGTAATCTTCCTAGTTTTGCAATTTTTCTTGGACTGAAGATTTTAACTCGTAAGTCTTATCCAGACTATAGTTTATCTTTCAAACCAGACACTTTCAAGACTAATAGGGTGTGCCATTAATAATTATGCCAGGATAGTTGACATAAACTGGAACTGTCCTGAGCAAACTTTATGTCACCCTAATTTTGAATCCCAAATAAGGGAAATCTTTAGCCATACTTCATACTGATAGCAAATTGTGATCTACTCTGGACTCTCCATCCCAGTACTATTGTCTGATAGAAACTTCTCAAGTATTTCATATTAGACTTCTGGCAGCCACTGCTTTCTTTTACTACCTTCATTGTCACACCCTTCAGATACTCCGTTTTCTAGCAGATACGAAACTTTCACAGTCTAAATGTGAGTCTATTGCCTTAGACCCAGCCCTACTGTATCAGCAGGTTTATTCCTCAATCATCCCACATGGTACAGTTAAATGGGGCATGAAAGATTATATTTATGTACAGGACAACATGAATTCAAGGTGGATACTTCAGTCATCTGTATTTGATAGAGCAACATCTTTAGCGTTTCATCATAATGAAAAATACTAGTTAAAATTATAACATTTTTAAAGGAATGCTTTACATATTTTATCACCCTTCTCTTAATGTTTCCAAGTGTGTAAAAACTAATATACTTCAGAAAAAAGAAAAAAGCACTAGGATGTATAATATTTTCTACACATACCATTCAACTCACTGACAGGTATTACATCTAGCAAGGGGGTGTTTGTTTAGGCATTGCATCAACATTGACTCATGTGCCTCCCCCTCTAAGTATTGATTTATCTAGTCAATCATGGGAGAACAATCAATTTTAAAATGATTAAAGTACATTTAAATGGATGTTCCATGTTCATATGAAAAAAACTGAGAAAAACTCATATAATGTAATATGAGATTAATTATATAAAGAGTGAAGGAAAACAGATTCATACATTCTAAAGTCCACTTCATCCTCTTACCTATTATACTGGCATTTAATATTGGAATATTTCCAGTTGGAATTTGGAAAGAGAATTAAGATGGAAATATAACCTTCAAAAAATATTTCCAGTTCATTAGTTTAGAAGAAAGCAATAAACTAAAGTGAAAGTTTTAAAATATAGTATAGTATTAGTAAATCATATATCCAGGCTAACCTTACAGGTATGTGTTGTTTTTTATAAATTAACTAAAACTGGTTTAACCCTAGGGTCAAGTTCAAGTGGTGTACACCAGCAATCAGATTACAACTCGATGCAAATTTTGTCTCATTAGAAAAGTTACACACTCCACTGCTTCATTTGCAAAATAATTATGTACCTGGCCAAGGTCAGAGGATTTTCTTTCTGTTGTTGTGTTGTTGTTTTTTTCCACTAAAGGAACTCAGTCTTTTTTTAAGTACACTAAACTGTGGGAACAATTACCTAATTTATTCTCATTTGAGAAAATAGCAGGAGGAAGCAAACTTCAAAAAACTCAGAGTTTTCTTTTTTCTAATTTCTCAGTTCTTTTTTTCTAAGAAATACAAAATTCTGCTTGTTTTAGATTTTGAGAGAGTATATAATATTCTAGTCCAAAAACTTCTCATTCCACAATTCCTAGGGAAAAAGAGAAAATTATTAGTGCCAAAATAACTATAATTCCTATGTCTTGGTTATGACATAATGTTTTTTAAATAAGAATCTGAATTGTGTTCAAATACATAAAATATGATGAAGGCCTACTAGAAATGAGAACAATATGGTACTCTCAGTTCTTCAAGATACATCAACATTTTTAAATCCTTGGTTCAAATTTATACTCTACTATTCTCTAGATTGTCTCTTCTATAATTCAATCCAATGATTGTTTTTTTGTTTTTTTGTTTTTGTTTTTTTGGTCTAGAATTTCTCTAGAAATTATATACATTCTATGTCAGTTAAGAGTCTTAGATAATCACAGCTGACTTAACTCACAAGATTTATCAAGATTTTAAATATATACAGGGCTCTTTGCTTCATTTAGGAAATAAATCACTGCCTCACTACTATGTCTCCAAATTTGTTACTTAATAAAAAGTATTTCAGTTTGATCTTTAAAATTTTCTTCCCATAGAAGACAAGCAGGTAATGAAAATTATGTAACTAAAACTTTGGGGATCTTTTAAATAAAATAAAACCTAAATTTTGCTAAATGACTTTGAAATAAGGTTGCCAAAATATTAAATATTTTATAAAAAATAAAATTACTATACAAGATATTTCTTTGGTCTCCTAGGGGACCATACTAATTATTGTCTTCAAAGTGCAACTGACTTTAAACAAAGTTCTTTTAGCCATCTAAAGTTGTTAAAAAGAATTAACAATTTTTAAGTAGCCAAAAATGTCTTAAAATTTTACTGATATTATTTACATATATATAACCACTAATGTGTTGTTGCAATTTTCAATATCTTATCTGCCCTTTACTTTTTTTAATATTAAAGATTATGGTTTTAGAACCAAATTTCACTCCCATTGTAATTCTTCAATGTAGAGCTTGCTCCTTGATTATAAAAGCTGTTGGCCATTTAAGAGAAAAAGGTCCCTCATGTTATAAAGGTATAGACTTAGTCTATTTGGTGAAATGATAATCTCTTCTTCACCAAACTGAAGATAGGCTCCCCTGATTCCTTCTTCTATACCCCCAGACCTGTCCTTGGCCAGCTCAGTTTGGTTTAATCAATAATCCTGATGATTCAGTTTAACAAAGATTCATCCACCAGTGGTCTCTGATCACCTTGGATATCTCATCAAATTATTTATCCCACACTTTCAATAATTAGCTACCTCAGTCAGCCTTCAGCAAGAATTCTATTCAGTAGATGTAGCAAGAATTCCCCTAGCCTTGATGTTTCCTCTTAGTAATTTTCTGTTCATTGACACCCACCTTGCTCCTTGGCTATAAATCTCTACTTGTGCTGGTTTATTTGAAGTTGAGCCTCCTCTCTATTTCCTACCATAAGGCCCCACTGCAGTGGACCCTACTTCTTGAATAAAGTCTTCTTTACCCCCTTTAACAAAACAGAAAGACCAATATATGTCCCATAAAATATTAAAAATAAGGCATTTATCTAGCCTTAATCTAGTTAACTCATATTATACTGCAGTAGAGCATGAATAAACAGAAACCAAACTGGTCCCAGGCTACCCTTATTCCCACTGATCTATGAGTTTGAGTTTCAAAGAACCCGAAGGAAGCTGCCTAGTAAGGAGACCAGTAGGAAATGGATAATCTAGAAAGTTCTATGAATCTTCTTAGAAAGTAATTATAGAATTACTATTAAATAATTAAAACTTTACTTTTTAGAAATAATACATTAAGTACATAGAAAATGAAAGTGGTGTGCTTATAGGGTCCTGAGAAAGTTAATCAGTAAAATCAGAGTGTTCCATTGCCCAGAGGGACTGAGCATTGGAGAGGATGAAGAGACTGTGGAATCAGGAATAGGCAGATTAATATCTGACAGGGTAAATGACTTCTGCTCTGTCAGAAAATCTGCGCTGCTTAAATTGAAATCCTTTCCTCTGTCAAATTTGATGGTGGTCCCTGTATTATTTCCTGTTCCAAAAAACTGAACTAGCACTAAAAAGAACTCAGAGCATGTGCACAGAGTAGGAACCACCACTCAAAGAAAAACCACTTTTCAGGTAATCACAGCAGTTGTAGGCATGTTTTGGAAAGCACATTAAAGTAAAACAAGTCTGCAGCACCTAGATGGCTCTGTCAGTTAAACGTCCAACTTTGGCTCAGGTCATAATCTCATAGTCTGTGAATTTGAGCCCCGCATCAGGCTCTGTGCTGATAGCTCAGAGCCTGGAGCCTGCTTCAGATTTTATGTCCCCTTTTCTCTCTTTCTGGTCTTCCCCCTCTCATGCTCTGTCTCTGTTTCTCAAAAATAGAAAATAAACATTTAAAAAAAATTTTAAAAAGTAATTTCTTTTAAAGTAAAACAAGTCTAACTGTATGATTTGGCACTGGTATGCACTTGCTCAAAATTAGAGCAGGATGATTAGAGCTTCATGAATAAAACTATAATATGAACTTATGGAGATCATAGGCAGACAGATTCTGCCTAATTAATAGACTAAACTTGAAAGAAAAAAAAATGGGGAGGTCTTTCTTTTTTTTATATGTTTATTTATTTATTTTGAGAGGAGAGAGAGAGAGAGAGAGAGAGAGAGAGAGAGAGAGAGCTATGTGCATGAGTAAGGGAGGAGCAGCGAGAAAGGCAGAGAGAGAAACCCAAGCAGCAAGCTAAGGGCTGTCAGATCATGACCTAAGTGGAAATCAAGTCAGATGCTCAATCTAAATGAATGACCCAGGCATGTGGTGGGGGCACAGGGCTGGTGGGGGGGAGGTCTTTCTGCATCAAACCAGTATACCAGTATAGAAAGGTTAAGATTAACAAGAGATTCCACATATATAGAACTTGGTCAGTATGAAAAGACGATCTGCCAAAAACAGTAAGGGAAAATTCTCATGTAAAATTGAGGTAATAACGGTACTTATTTTAGTTGCCTTATAATATAATGAGGATACTGAACATTTACTACAAACTAGGTTTTTTACTGTGAGCCCTGCAAGAAGCAGAAATCAAGATTGCACCAGACAAGTAGAGGTTTACTAGGGTACAAGACTGTGAGGAAAAGTAGGTAGTACATGAGACCGTGATGCACATCAGGAAAAAGGAGAGAGAAGAAAGGACAACTGGGTGGAAGAGTCTAAGACTGCTTTGCAGTTCTAAGAAAGTTCCATAAGGCCAACAGTGAGTCCTCAAACCAATGTCTCCTGAAATAGGAGTCTTATGTCTCTCAAGAATGCTTGGATTACTACCTGTGCCATGCTCAGTCATTTGCTCAGAGGTGTCATGGAAAGTAGCTTCATGATTTTAGTGTTCAGTAGTGACCAAGGTTGGAGACCCAAAAAAGCAATTTTCATGGCTGCGACATAATGACTGCACTAAGAAATCAATAGACATTAGCTTGTATCATTATTTTTTAAAATTATTTTTGCATTAAAATTTTTTATTCCTTAAACTCTTCATATACTGACATCAATTTCACATTTAACAGCTTGTAAATAAATATTTCATGCTGTTAACTTGTACAACATCATAATGGCTTGCAGTTTATTTTCTAGAACATCTTTTTTTCTGAATATCAGAAGAGATACAAATTTTCATTATTTTAAATGTAGAAGTTTTTTAAATCAAGAAATGTATAAAGTTTGGCCAGGCCACCTGTCATTCTTCAACCAGAATGATTTCCTTTTATCTATATTATTTATTGAATATCCAGGTATAGTCTTGAGTAAGGGTTCTGTGTCTAACACAAACCTAAAATCTATTGTTTTTATTGTTTTCATCATGTTTTATGAAAGTTATTGAAAGATTTTTTGTTGGTTGTTTTTTGGGTTTTTTTAAATATAATTTATTTTCAGACATACAGTGTGTACAGTGTGCTCTTGGTTTTTGGAGTAGATTCCCATGGTTCATCGCTTACATACAACACCCAGTGCTCATCCCAACATGCACCCTCCTCAATTCTCATCACCCATTTTTCCCTTTCCCTCACCAGCCCATCGACCCTCTGTTCTCTGTATTTAAGAGTCTTCTATGGTTTGTCTCCCTCCCTTTCTGTTTGTAATTGAAAGTTCTTAAAAAAAGATTGTGCTTATCCTAGTAATAAGGATCATGAGTCACATAAACTTAATAAAAACCAAGACAAAGATGCTGAAAGTGTTAGTTCTTTAGTTTCACATTCATGAAAATAAAGCCATATCTCTGGGTTTTCAGTTATGAAGGGGAAATTAATGCCTCAACAATACTTATTCCTGCCTAATTGTCTCACACATTACTCTAACAAGCAGTATACTCTATTTACAAGATCATTAAGCTTCCTAACTCTTTTATAACTTATGAATAGATGATACTGTAGGTTCTTAACAATGACTTCCCATTATATAAAACTAGAGTTTTATAAACATATTTTAAAAATACTAATCTTCTTATTCATATTTAGCTTCTAATCTATGAATAAAGAAGGCCCAAGCTTTCATATCTTCTATTTATGGGCTCTCTTTTATTTATAACTAGTGAAATTATTCCATTAATCTTTAACCCATGAATTCCTTTTTTTTCTACTTGTCAAGTAACTCTACATTCAAATTATCAACAATTTGAATATGTACTAATAGTACCAACCTGAAATTATGGTCTTAATAATTTCATGTTATATTTTTTCATTTCATCAAACAGGTCATCAAGGAACATGTTTAATAATTCCATATGCCTTTGGTACAGCATTCAAAATTCCCCTGACCTACTGCTCAAACTGGGCTGACACCGAACCACTGATAATACTCTTGGGACTTTAATATTTTTCTGCATGTGAATCTAAATCTCAAATTATTTCCACCATACACTTCCAGTAAGAACATATCATGTGGAAATAAAGTCAATGTTGAGAGAGAGAAGTAAAAACTACCCATTGCATTATGTATGCATGTCATTCTGTCACAATCCAGAGTATTCAAATGAAATTAAATTGTTATCTTTGTTCATTCATTTTGATCCTAAAGTGATAGGAAAAACACATGATTTCCTTATTATTGTGATAAGGATGTTATAAATCACTAGGTACTACCACATAAAATTCTAAATGCATTGAATGGACCAGAAATATATAATGGGGTTTTACTGAATTTGGAAGGCCAAGAAAGCATAGATTTCTGACATTTATAAGGACCCCAAGAAAGAAATCCCTGTCATCTCATCGGAAGCACATCAATTCAACAAAAATCACTGCAAAAACAACCCATACATTATTTATTTTCAAAGCTTTAATAAATTTGATGTATTTCTTATCACAGAAATACTGAAAAAGTAGCAAAGAGCTGCACATTTCACTAATCAGGCTAGGTTATTTGAATTTAATTTTGTGTATTAGTTTTCATGTTTAAATATTTTATATTTCTACCAATGTTTACATTTACCAAATATCCATAATTATTCATACCATGTACAGCCATTCTTGAAAACTCATTGCTTATAATAAATGATGTATAAGGAATAAAATATCTCCAATGCAAAATTATTTTCCTTTTTTTTATAATTTCTTTATCCTGAAACCAAAGATTTCATAGTCTGTTTGCTAGGGGTGAGGGGAAAAATAAGGAATCATCTTAACACTCTCATGGAGGAGGTTCCTGGGTAGCTCAGTCAGTTAAGCGTCTGACTCTGGTTCAGGTCACAATCTCAGTTTGTGGATTCAAGCCCTGCATCAGGCTCTGTGCTGACAGCTTGGAACCTGGAGCCAGCTTTGGATTCTGTCTCCCTCTCTCTCTGTCCATCCCCCTCTCTTGTGCTCTGTATGTGTCTCTCTCTCCCAAGAATAAATATTAATTTTTTTAAACTCTTTTGTAGAACTGCTATTTGTGGGGAAAAATTAAGAACGAACTTGTGGTTATACAGATAGGGTGACCTATTTGACTATATCACAGAAGAAAGCATTATATACTAGTAGATATTAAAGAAATACAAAAGGATTAATATCTCTAAGCTTAATACTCAAAAATAGTTAAAGCAAGTTTCTCAACCTCTATACTACTGACATACTGGAACTGGATAATTCTTTGTCAGTCTACTCTGCGCACTGAGGAATATTTAGCAACATCCCTGCTTTCTGTTCACAAGATGCAAGTAATAACTGTAACCTCCTACCCCGGGTTCTAACAATCAAAAATGTCTCCGAACATTTTCAAATGTCCTTTGGGGTCATAATTGTCCTCAGTTCAGAAACATGAAGTGAAACTAATAAAAGAATATACACCTCAATTAGTAATAATAAGAATCACATAGTTAAATTTGATTACTTACCGCTAAATGCTCGACAGTGTGCTGGGTACTTTGACAAGCATCATTCCATTTAATTTTTACAACAACTCTATGAGGTTTCTACTGTCATTATCTCATTCTACAGATAAGAAAATAGTCTCAGAGTTTGAATACATGCCCCAAATCCTAGAACCAGTAATTCTCAAGATCAGATTCTTTCCCACATCTTTCTACTCTAGAAACAGAACTGTTAGCCAATCTACTATATTGTCCCTAAGTAATCATGGGGCAGTAGATTAAATGAGGCCATCAATCTTAATTGCATTATTATATAGAATGAAAGTAGGACTTTCAAGGCAAATAAAGTGTGGTGCTGATTGCCTGATGCATTGAGAGAAAAAGAAAAAAACTTTGTATTATGCAATCAGAAAGACTTTTCAGCCTTAAGACTCCTTGCAATGGTCTCCACTTTACATTTTTGTTTTTGTTTTGTTTCTTGTAGCCTCTCCTGTGTTTAACAGTTCTTACCTGTTCTACCTGCATGGTAGGTACATACATAATAAAATGTTTCCTTAGGACTAGAAGCAGGCTATGATAATTACAATTCAAAACTATGACTGTAGTTATAACTTAGGCTGATTGGGAACATTTAATGCCACACTGAAAGCTGTTAATAACCACTGTGGATTTTAGATGCTATCCTCATTCCTGATTTCTAATGTTACAACCTTGATTTTTATTGTTAAAAATAATGAGCAACACCCTCCTCATAAGAAGAGGCCCTAAAAAATATAATAAATGTTTTATTTTGATTACTTTTTTCTGCTCATCTTCTCATCCACATTCAATAAAACTAGATTAATTTGGGCAAGAGGAAGATCGTTGTCCAGGCTCAGAATTGTCACATATGTATGAAAATAATCTACTTATCTCTCCCTTACCCCCAGGGCCTAAAAGAATGAAAGACTAAAAACTGAATATCACCTATAATAAAGAGAATAAGTAATTCTTGATTTTTAGATAACATTTTTTTTGTATCTAAGCTTTCCCAGGGAGGCTGATAAACAGCCCCTAAATTATAGTAAAGAAAAACAAACAAACATTAAAATAGATGCAAAACTTTATTATGCAATTGGGAAATAAAATAAGTAAATATAAACAGCAAGAAGGAAGGAGGCTGGTATAATCTTTCATTTGATGAAGCCCTAATCACTCAGGGTAGCAAATATTTTACTTGAACTCTTGTAGAGTTCACAGTACACTCTCACTTTGATCATGTTTTAAGATCTATTTCTGTTGCTTCATGTAACGTATTATCTCTGATTGTTGCATGATAAGCTATATCAGGCATATACCAAATTATAGTGGTATATGCTACTGTGATAGTCACTTGGGCTGCTCGTCACTTCCCCTACCACAAATAGTGCTTCAGTGGTCATTTTCATACATACCTCCCAACAAGACCATGGCGAGAGTTTCTCTGGTTTATATCTAAGAATAAGCTGACTCACATGGTAATGGCATATTTATTTGCACCAAGTAAAATTATGGTTTCCTACCAGCTACTACAATGAGGGAACACCTATAAATTATGTCATCCACAAGATTCTTTGGATTAATGTTCTGTACTGTATTACCTGAAAAAAGGTGAGTCCAAGATTTAGCATGCGCGGTAATAAGGGTACCACAGAAAAAATTACTTGCAAAATGTTCTCTTAACTAAAGAGGGTACTCTACTGTAAACTGCTCAGTGTCTTAGCATGCTGATGCTCATTATAAATGTTCAAGAGACAAAAGTCCAATTTTCTCCAACATATTTGACTCCAAATATATTTTGGAGGAACCTTCTTGCAAACATCTTCTGAGATATTTAGTGATTTGTGGAATACACTTTAGAAAACATTTCTTTGCATTAGGCAAAAATAATTCAGAATAAAACATAATGAATCCTAATACTAACACCTAAAAAAGATATTCCTCTAGAGTCTATGTAAAAAAATTATGTGACATAATGATCTATACCTTCAGCAATTCCTAACAACACTGCTGTATATTTCAAAAGGTTTTCCTTAATATAAACTAAGTAAAGAGGAGTTAGTAAAAAGTTAACCATATGATCCTGTCGATAGATGCAGAAAAAGCATTTGACAAAATACAGCATCCTTTCTTAATAAAAACCCTCAAGAAAGTCGGTATAGAAGGAACTTACTTAAACATTATAAAAGCCATCTATGAAAAGCCCACAGCTAATAT
>CM053578.1:83404521-83466443 GCA_028646485.1 Cryptoprocta ferox
ACCCGAAAAACAAACAATCCAGTGAAGAAATGGGCAGAAGACATGAAGAGACACTTCTCCAAAGAGGACATCCAGATGGCCAACAAACACATGAAACGATGGTCAGCGTCACTCATCATCAGGGAAATACAAATCAAAACCACACTGAGATACCACCTCACGCCAGTCAGAGTGGCTCAAATGAACAACTCAAGAGTCTACAGATGCTGGCGAGGATGTGGAGAAACAGGCACCCTCCTACACTGTTGGTGGGAATGTAAACTGGTACAGCCACTCTGGAAAACAGTGTGGAGGTTCCTCAAAAAACTATCAATAGAACTCCTCTATGACCCAGCAATAGCACTGCTGGGGATTTACCCAAGGGATACAGAAGTGCTGATGCATAGGGGCACTTGTACCCCAATGTTCATAGCAGCACTTTCAACAATAGCCAAAAATCATGGAAAGAGCCTAACTGTCCATGAACTGATGAATGGATTAGGAAGATGTGGTTCATCTATACAATGGAATACTATATGGTAATGAGAAAGAATGAAATCTGGCCATTCGTAGCAAAGTGGATGGACCTTGAGGGCATCATGCTAAGTGAAATAAGTCAGGCGGAGAAGGACAGATACCATATGTTTGCACTCATAGGTCTAACAGGAGAAACCTAACAGAGGACCATGGGGAGGGGAAGGAGGAAAAAGAGTTAGGGAGAGGGAGGGATATAAAACACGAGAGACTCTTGAATACTGAAAACAAACTGAGGGCGGAAGGGGGAGGGGGAAAGGAAAAGGGGGGTGACGGTCATGGTGGAGGTCACTTGTGGGGAAGAGCACTGGGTGTTATATGGAAACCAACCTGACAATAAACTATAAAGTTAAAAAAAAAAAAAAAAAAGCTAACCTATGGGTAGCTGACCAAACAGTTCAGATACATAGCTCTCTGCTAGCATGGCTTTATTTGGAGAAAGCATATGTGACTAAATGAACTGACTAGACATTAGTTAAAATGCCATAAATATCGTGTTTCTTAAATGATAAATTTTTGATAGTCAATGGGTAGCAAGAGATAAATACATAGACAGATTCCCGAGTAAATAACTATAGTTATATTTGAAGCTATAAACTAAAACAATCACATTGGGGGAGGGGTTAGGAAATTAGGTAAAATAAATGTTTCACCTTCAAAACTTATTTTTATATTATCTATAAATATTATAAGTAAATTTAAAATGTAAATTCTAAAGTCATTTTTTGACAATAATAATGCACCTTAATCGACCCACTAAAATTTGTGTTGAAGAAAAATAATTTTTCAGTTCTGAAATCAATAGATTTGGAAACCAGAAGGAAAGGAACTTTCTCCTAACTCTCTGAAAAAGATATAGGAGTAGTTTAATGTGTATTTTCCACTACTAACCCATTAGGAAATTCAAGATTGCATTTGCACTTAAAAATGTGTGTTCTTCCAGAAGTCTATTTAGTGGAGAGTTTATTTAAGCTGATAAGTGAACTTTTCTTGAATATTAGTTGTCTAGACAATTTAACTTCCATTTTAGAAACACACTCCCAGAGGTAGAGATAGTCAATTCTTTGTCACAGCAGATAAAAAAAGCTTATAGCCAAGAATACCAGAGCACTATTTTTGTCAGGTACCTATCAACATTTATGTTGTCACCCTATACAGGCAGGACATTTAAGAGACTGTATCTACATTTCCTAATTATCTGATACCTATTTTTATATTTTTTTCTTCCCATCTAAAATCCATAAAGTAACATAAACTATGAAAAAATATTATTTTTTAAACCAATGCACAATGTCCAGATTGTGTTTTTTAATAAAGTCCATTCTAACGTGATTAAACTTTCAAATTCAATTCATAGTAAATTTTTCTAGTTTCATACCCCAGCACTAAAACATATTTTTAAAAGAATGTTATATAAACTCCACCTTTTGAAAAAATGTTACAAAACACCAACAAATGTCAAGTGAAAACATACTGTCAGGTTGTATTTTGTAAATTTATTACTTTAGGGCACTTTGTATACACCTCTGTTATAGCACCATTGCGGTGTATCTTAACTATTTGTTTCTGGATCTATCACACAACACATGTTGAAACTTTAAAGCACAGGAAGTACCCTATCATTTGTAATTCTCAGGGCTGAGATACTTAGGAAAGAATGGAAAGAATTAAGGGCACTAGGAAAGACATAACTAACAGAATCCAAAACAATTATTAGTTTTAGAAATACCATACTCAATTTTTCTTTACATTAAAATAAATATTTGTCCAGCCACCTTTGCAACAACTCTTTTCTGTTTTGATTCGTACTTCTAATTAGTGAAATAAAATCAACTGGTTTCTGATCTGTGTGTGAATTAGCTTGGCTTTGGAGTTAACAGAACATGAACTTCTCTGGAACAGCCTTATCTAAAAGAGCCATATCAGATAAGCCTGAGTGCTAACACTGTAAGTCACAGCATTAGGAAACATGCTTTGGCAAGCTTTCCAAAACCCTGACTCTCCTCATGGAAATAATAACAACTTTTATTTTTTTCAACGTCTGATATGCAGATGATATATAAATACCAAAGAAAAAATGTAGTTAACATTTTGTATTTAACTGACAAAAATAACTTAATATATGAATTATGACCTACACAACTGATGACAATTATTTTAGGAGGGTCCATGTGTTTAAAGATCTCCATTATTGCCCCCTGATGCTTTATTTTTTGGTTAATAAATACAATTTTCATTGGTGCTTTCATATTATTCCTAATTTCGTGACTTGAAAAAATAATAGGGCAACAGGAATCACTAGTATAAACAAAATGAATTCTGAGGACATAAGGGGTATCAGAGAGCTTTACAGAATAGAAGCAACGTTCTCTGATTATTAGCTTTCTTTTTATACCTCCTTAAGATTTAAAGAAATAATAAATGGAAGAAAAATTATTATTTTAACTTAAAAACTTAAGTAATTCAGAATACAAATTTCAATAAGTCTTGGTGGTCTTTTAGGGGGAAAATGTTTGAGGACATTTTAAAAAAAATTTTTAACATTTTTTTCATTTTTGAGAGACAGAGAAAGATAGAGCACAAGCAAGGGAGGGGCAGAGAGAGAGGGAGAGAAAGAATCCAAAGTAAGCTCCAGGTTTTGAGCCTTCAGCACAGAGCCCAATGTGGAGGACCAGAGGCAAAGCCATATGCTTAACCGACTAAGCCACCCAGGCACCCAAGGATAACTAACATTTTATAACTTAATGTTTTAAAATACAGTTTAAAGGAACTTCCCATCTGTTCAGCTAGCTTTAGACATTATGACATCCAATCTTCATTCAGCATTTCCTATTATTATTTATTTCTGAATGGGAGGGCATTTTGTCAATTCCCTTATAAGTCAATGGAAGTACAACACTTAGCACCAAGAAACCCTCCATAAGTTACAAACTAAATTAGTTATTTAACAAAGAACTCTTATTCAGAAAGTTCATAGGAAAAGAAAGAAATGGTGAAATTCTTTTACTGAAACTGAGCTCATACTCTATAGTGAAACACCTGAGTGTTTCACCACCAAATTTATATCTTTATGGTACTGAGCAACTTGCTAAAAAATAGTCACCTATTTTAGCAAGGCAACTACACAGAGAAGGAGATAGTCTCACATATTACTGCTAGAAAGAGTGGTCACAGAACCTCAAACCTCATCACTTTCCATTAAGTTAAATAAAGTTCCCCCAAGTTACCACAGAAAAATGAGAATGAAGTTAAAATCACACATAGACTAGGGCACCTGGGTGGCTCAGTAGGTTAAGCATCTGCTTCGGCTCAGGTCATGATCTCATAGTTTGTGAGTCTGAGCCCGGCATTGAGCTCCAAGCTAACAGTGTGGAGCCTGCTTGGGATTCTCTCTTTTCCCTCTCACTGCCTCCTCAAACTCACACTTTCTCTCTTTTTCAAAAATAAATAAATAAACATATTTTTTTTTAATCACACACAGACTTATAGAAAACTACAAAGAAAAGGTCAGTGTTATTACTTATACCTAATAAGCCATGAGAAAGACTGCATCTGAGTATCCAAAAACAAGATAAAATATTTTTTTAAACTCAAAATTTTAATATAGCTTCACTCTAACAAATAAAGAATTTCTGTTACAGAATGTGAATAAATTGCTCCAAAAATAAAATTGTGAAAATAGAAGAAAATAAACTTAAAATTTGGTGAACATGTTTGGTTGGAGTAGGTCAAAGCCTAGGGCTGTGTACCATATGAGTCCATGGAAATACTGTGAGTCTGTGTTTTTCTTCAGCGATTTCAGACTGCCAGTGTGATCACTCAGTATTAAGTTCTTGCTTCCTCAGATCAAACCTGCTTTCAAAACCTGATACATAATTTTCTCATAATAACACTAATAACTGGCAAAGAAACATGTATAATAGTAATGTAAGACCTAGGCAGAAAACAGAGACTATAACTTGAACATTTAGAGAAATTTTTAACCAAAATTCTGCTAAATTCACATTAGAAAAGACAGGAGAGTCTATGAATAAGGCTGGCCCCATGTGTGATTCTATTCACGGACCTATGCTTTCACAAACAAGAGATGATAGTCCAGAATTTATTAGAAGAGGATATAACAGTTTCAAATGTTGTGACACAAATATAAGTATCATGAGATGATATGTAATGAGAGGTATTCAGAGGTTGGGGACATTTACTTGAAATTTTTACAATAGAAAAATTGGGTTATTATTCATGTCTTAGATCTGTTTTATTTAATAGTTAGCCACAAGTCATGTGGCTATTTAAATTTGAATTTGTTCAAGAGCCCCATGTGACTAGTAGTTACCATATTACTACAGATATTAAATATGTCTATGTGGCAAAAAGTTTTATTGGATGACAACTACTATAGACAATCTATAGCAGGAATGCGTGTAGCTATAAATAACAGAAAACTTAACTAACAAAGATTAAAATAGTTCATTTGTCTGCCATAATAAAAAATGCAGGGTGGGTACTTGCTGACATTACTTTGATTGCTAATTAATGACAAAAAGAAAACTGACTCTATTTCTCTTCTGTCACTCTTGTAGGTTTTGTGGGTCATGATTTTGCCTTTACACTTTTCATTTCATGGATGCAATATGTCTACTACAGATCCAAATACACATCCAAAATGGGGACAAGTGTAGAAAAGGAAATAGAGACTGAATGTACCTATTCCTTAGTCAAGCAAACACTTCCCTAAAAATCTTCTGTAAAATATCATTTATATCTCCTTTGCCAAAACTATGTCATATGGCTGCCCTTAGTTGGGCAGGATATATTCCCAAGAAGACTGAGAAAGTAACCCTAGCAAAAATGTGTCACTTAAAGAAAAACTGATGTTTCATAAAGCAATAATATAAAGAGACTAAAATTGTATGGCCTTCAAATCAGCTACCTTTCCTGGTAATATCAGAACATTTTAAAGAAATATTAAATGGTTCAAATGTGTCATGTGAGTTGTATGATAAGTAAAACACAAATATTTATCTATTTCATGAGTTTAAAAAATTGTAGATCATTCTCAGAGAAACACTGGTTTTTTAAGACAAAACAAACCATAAACCATAAATGAAATGACACATTCAATATAAAATAGTCACTAAAAATAGAATTATCACCACTTGCAAAAAGGCTGAATTTTAAAAGCTGCATTTATTGTGTTCTAATAAATAACAAATATGATTCTAGTTTGAAATAAAAAGCAAGCAAAGGAAAAACAGAAAGTGCCTTGGGTATGCATCTCTAGGGAAGCAGATGTCAAATGGAAGAGAATGGATTATTAGTGGGTGTTAAGGGCTGAATTCTGTCCCCTCCAAATTCTTATGTTGAAACCCTATTCCCCAGTACTCAGCCTATGATTGTATGTAGAGTTAGGGCCTTTAAAGATGTCATTAAGTTAAAATGAGGCCAATAGGGTTGGGCCCTAATTCAATAGGGCTGGTATCCTTAAAAGAAAGGAAATGTGGACACACAGAGACACCAAGGGTGCACTGGACACAGAGGAAAGACTACATGAGCGCATCAAGAGAAGGTGGCTAGCTGCAAGTGAAGGAGAGAGGCCTCAGGACAAAAAATATCCATGCTCCTCCCTTGATCATGCGCTTTTAGAATCCAGAATTGAGAAAATAAATTGCTGTTGTTTAAACTATCCAGTCTGTGATTTATGGCCACCCTAGCAAATTAATATAAAAAGAATGAGTGACTAGAAAGTAAATTTCTCATCTATTCCAAATAGCATGATCTGGGGGGGTATGGTGACAATGACCTTTTTTTTAATGATAAACAAAATTTGGGTAAATTTCTGAAGCAGTGCTGACCAAATTTGATACTACCCACATGCAATTATTTAAATTTAGATTAATCAAACTTAAATAAACTTAAAATTAAGTTCCTTAGTTATGCTGGCCACATTTCAAGCATTTAATAACCACAATAGCTATCATAAGAAAATGTTCATTTTCCTTATTTTTCTTCATTTTTTTCCAAAAACTGAACATATAATCAGAACATCTATGAACATCTTGGCTGCTATGGATTATGCCAACAGAGATAATCATGTTGCTAAAATCATACACTAGCAAATGACCCTCACATAAATGGATTAGTATGGTATCATCTTTCACACAAAGAAAGTGCTTTATAAGATAAAGTTAATGGATGCACTAGATATGAAAACAGAAATCAAGATAAAAAGTCTTATCAATAGACTAGAAAATCTTCTTTGGGGAAAAACAATACTTTATTGGAAAATATTAGTCAAACTAGGCTGTTAGTTGAAATATCAAGTTAAAATATTTTAATTAAAAAATTACTCTCTTACATGCATTAAATGAATTATATAAGTGCATACACATAATATCACGAAAATAAAGTTACTTTAATAAAACAACTTGAAATGTAAAACAGCACCATCATCTTTTTCTTTTCTTTATTTTATTTATTTATTGTATTTTTTAGAGAGAGTGCCAGTAAGCAAGGGATGGGGAGAGGGGCAGAGGAAGAGAGACAGAGAGACAGAGAGATAGAGACAGAGACAGAGAGAGACAGAGAATCCCAAGCAGGCTCCATGTTCAGCAAGAAGCCTGATACAGGGCTCGAACCTGAGTCACCCAGGCACCCAGTACCATCTTTTTTGTACAGCAAATCAAATTACTCCAAATCACAAAATGAAAGCAAAAATATACTCCACTAATAAAATGCCTGTTAAAAAAATCATTTTACTATGGTGAGTTGCTTGGCATCCTGGAAACTTCTACACTTCCATTTCACAAATATAATTTAATATTGTTCTGTGCCAAATGAAAAGTTCAGACCAGTCTTGGGAGAAAAATGTTTTTGTCAGCTTTGAATTCTCTGGCAATAAATGCGTCACTTTAAACCTCAGATCTGGGACCCACTAAAGTATTGATGTAAATCATTAGAAATTATTTTCTAAACAGATACAATCTATACCAGATATTTTGTCATTATTAGTTTCCTCTGTACCTTCAAAACAACTTCTACCCTAAGAGTCTATGTAGTGTCTCTCAAACTGCTCACTAGAACAGTCAGATACTGAAAGAAGGGGGAATGGAATCTGCACTGAAATGTATTTGGCACCCCAGTGAGTAAAAGGGGTAAGGGGACAGAAATCTTGAACTGTTAGACAAAAGAGTTAAGTAAGAGTAAGATAAGACCTCTGGAACAGATTCAATAAATGTTTTTGGTATATCAGTATGACATGACTAAGACTGGGCAATGAACTATGAGTGGAAATATTTGTTGCAACTTCTGGGCCACTGCAATTAAGTGTATCTTCTTCTTTCCTCCCTTTTTCTTATATGGTGACTTAGGAGGCCACATGTTCTAGATGGTGCAGTGACACAGGACGGAGAGGAGTTGTTGATCTATACTGACCCTTTTAAAAATAGAGATATAAGCCCACATTCTTCTAAGATTTTGTTACGTTTCAGAATATATATGTCATTGCAGGATTTATATATAACCTGGCTTATCCTGACCAATAAAGGCTCTTTATTTTTTTATTCTGCAGATATATTTGTAATGAGTCTTTTTTCCACATACAATTGGCTAATCAAAAAAATATAACTATTGTACAAATGAGACTTAAAGCAGTTGTCCCTAAGCAGCTTCACATAGGTGCATGTCTACAGTTAGGAGCTAGCAGCAAGTTTAAATCTAGGTCATGTGATACTTTTTTGTTTTGTTCTGTTCTATAAAAATATTTTTAATGTGACAGATTTTAAATATACAGGAAAGTAGAGAGAATAACAATGAACCCAATGAACCTATGTTGCAACCTATCTACTCTTATGAACATCCTTCTGCTTTTTTAAGATATAAAAGTGCTTTATGTTTTGCTTTGTTTGTTATAATCCCAGTGTAGTTAGAATACAGTGTTACAGAATTTCAGCTGTATGATATAGTGATTCAACAGGTCCATCTATTACTGGGATTCCTGAGGTGCTCTTCAATTTTAATAAGTTCTAAGTAAAGAAGACAAGAGCCTGAGCACAAGGAGACCACAGGAAAGAATATGGATGTTTCCAGATCAACTTCAATGTGTTCCACCTACTAGTACTATATAAGCTCAGAAATATGTTTACATGCAAAGTGAAGATGTATACATGAAGTCCACAATGGCATACTCACACATACATGTGCATGCACACACACACACGTAAATATATACATGAGCATTAATATAAAAACATATATAAAACATACATATATGAGAAAACAACTTGAGTATTCCCCAGAGTTTCATTTTTACACCAGCAATTTCACAAAGCTTTTCATCTTTAGACCTGTCTCCCAAATCTGTTTACAAACATAGAGTGAGGTGGAATTGCTCTTGAAAACCACAATTGCCATTATAGGGGTGTTTCTGGAGTTAAGAGACTCTTTCATGGGAAATTTCATTTGCAGAAGGAGAAACAAGAGAAGGTAACTGAAAAGAGAAAAGTGTGCATAAATCACTTAATATTTTCAAGTGACTCACCAACTGGAGTTGGACTTGAGAACACTTATATCTGTTGAATTTCATTTATTTTCCTTTATTTTGTTTTGTTTTCGGGAAGTCCTTATTAATCCCATGCTGAATGCAAAGACTTGTTTTAGATTTATGAGTGATCTAATGTTGAACAAGGCAGAATCCCTACCCCTTAGAGAACAGTCTAAGAGGGGAGATGAGACTGTGATATTTACTTTACATTGTATATCTTAAGATTATTGTCCTTTAAAATTATATTGAATAATTTTACAATAAAAGATGACTAGTCAGTATTTAAAAAATATAAGCTGCATTTTCAAGTGTCATCTTTAATGATATCATTAGTTCATAAATTACATTGCATTTGATTCTCTGTGTCTCATTTTACTATGTGTAGGCTCAGGTGTTCATATATTTTATGACAAGAATACTACATTTTTTATAAAATTCTGAAGAATAATAAGTTTATTTTATGTGTCCTAGGATTCTGTATTATAAAATTATAAGCAAACTATCCACATTAAATAAACTTTAAAATGGACTTCTTCATGGCTAGTACTAAATTGGTCTATACTAAACTATGAAGTTTGTTTCTTTTAGAAACAAAAAGAGCCCTGATCTACAAACCTATTAAAGTCCTTATGTAGTCATTGAAGGTAGTGGAGTGGCATTTGTCTAGCTTTAGCCTAACCACTATGGAAAAACTCAAGAGAGATAGACAAATCACCATGTTAAAGCCTTAGGCATAGCAATGCTGCTGTTTATTCTCACACCTGTGAACCCACTTTTCCCAGCTTCTTAATAGAAGACATTTTAAAATCTTATCTATTATTGTAATATACTCATAAACAGTTATCTTGTCAGTAGGGAGTTTATTACAGAATTTAAACAAAATCTAGCTTTTAAAGGGTATAGTTATATTAAGTATGATGGGGTTAGAGATAGTACAGGAAAATAAAATTTTGTATTAATAAGCATGCCTAAAACACGTCAACTCATACATCATCTGTTACCACCTCAGCTTCCAACCTTTTCTAAAGAAGTTAACCATGTCAACTGAAAACAAAATTTGTCCTATGCAGTTCTGTCCCACTGGTGTTAAGGGAAATGCACCAAATAAAATTAAAGGAATTCCCCTTTATGTATAATATGGTTCAAATAAACTCCCAGAGGTAAAACAGTTATTGTTTACTCTTACAATCTTACAACTACATTCAACTTTGAATGTAAAAGCAATTTGACCTTTTCTGTAGAAAACTAATTCTGTTAACACGTTCAGTACCTTTAAATAATATTTACTGCTCTGAACTGTTCATTGCAGACTGTTTCAGCCAGTACTTTGAAGGGTCCAGGTAACCATTTTGCTGTATTGATGCCCACAAACTACACAAAGTACAAACATGTTATTACAGGAGAAGCAAGACTCCATTAGTCAAGTTATATGTACTTCCATCAGTCAGGGGGAAGGGCCAACTCGTCTGTCCAAGATGTTCCACTCTATATATGTTTTTAATGTTGGTTTACAGAGAATAAAGTGTTACAAAAAATTTTTTGAAGGTAATACTGATGTTATAATTTGTTTCTTATTGCTACTTTTCCTACAAATAGCAAAATTATTTTTAAAGTAATCATCAGAAAGAGATTTGGATAAAAACATGCCAGTCACAATTTATCACTTAATATATTTACATCTCTGAAAGAAAACTGTTATTTTTTGCCATTTTCCATGCTTATCTATAACAAGTTAATACATTTTAACAAGTTATTTTTATCACTGTCTATGTAAGTTCTCTATTTTTAATCATAATCACATACCACTCTTGGTTCACAGATGGACAGATGTACCCACATAAGAACCATCTTTTGTGTGATAAATTAATCTTAACCAACTTCATCTTAGCAGTATAATGCTCATGCTGGGGCCAATCACTCGAACATTACCCATAATACTATTTTCTATGTTGAAATATAATGAAAATAAATTGTGTGGTTTTGCTGTCTTTGTAACTTGTTCATAGAAACACCTGATTAAGATCTGTTGTTAGATTCCAGGTCTTATGAATCAAACATGAACATATTTTAATACCATCATTTTAAAGGACTTTGGTGACCTAGGAAAAATTTAATTCCATACATTATAATTTAAATTTTAATATATGTAAAAAATAAAATGGTTCATAAATATGATACATAATGAATGATATCTGTTTTATCCTTCAAAAATTATATGGACAGGGGTGCCTGGGTGGCTTGGTCGGTTGGGTGTCTGACTCCAGCTCAGGTCATGATCTCGCAAGTCCGTGAGTTCAAGACCCGTGTCGGGCTCTGCGCTGATAGCTCGGAGCCTAGAGCCTGCTTCAGACTCTGTCTGACTCTCTCTGCCCCTCCCTCACTCTCATTCTGTCTCTCTATCTCAAAAATAAAATACAAACATAAAAAATTACAAAAATTATATGGAGAAAGTTGGTATTCCATAAGATAGTTTGTCTCTGGACTTCTGCTTCCCCTTCCATTTCTCTTTGGCTTACAACATAGATCCTTACTAATACTATTTCATTCAGAACAATGGATTTTTAAATAAAAAGGATTCATTTTCTTTAAATTGTATGTTTAACCTCTTTATTATGATAAATTAAACAGTTTCTTTTGATGGTGTCCTCCTACAATTAAGACAAATTGGTAACATCAATTTAGTGTGCTTATCTATCTATCTCTGAAGCAGGAATGAAATGAATATGAGTTTAAAAATAAGAGACCATGTATAACAAGTTGCAAAAAGTTATTAATATATATTAACTTTTTATAGATTAGTTGTAGAATATAGACAAAAGGTAATTTAGCAGAAATTTATAGCAAGTCTTTTAAAAGCTTCATTTCATCCAAGTTAATACTTGGAAATACTTCATCTTTTCTTTTCCCTTCTTCATTTCATTGACACATATACTTGCCCACAGTAAAGCCCAGGAACTAAAAATGGTCTCATAAACATATCTGACATTTTCCTTTTACCAGACTCCTTACAATTGTTTAACAATGAATAGTTCAGAAATGTAGCTTTCTATCAAAGATACTATGTGCTGCCCTGCGCTGTGTGGAAGACTTGAAATTGTTCAGACCTATGGTCACTTGGTTACTACATTACACTGCAAGAATATAGTAGTAGGTAAGCACAGTTGGGGGGACAAAGTGTCCTTTATGAGCTGTGAGGGTTTAGATAATGGACAAACAATGATGGATTTCATGGTGATGGATTCATTTGATTTCCACTGGATTTACCCTGAATCTCCATTAGATTACTCTTGAACATAGTGCACTCATTCCTTTCTTAGTAGTCAAAGTACATTTTCTAGACTAATTTTCCTTTTGAGAACATTTCTAAATGGCTTCCTATATATGTTTTCAGGTTTCTCAAAAAATTTACTTGACAGCATTAATATTCAAACATAACTATTATTTATATTTCCAATTCTAAGAGTAGAATCTTATCTTTCCACAATATGAATACATTAAAAAAAAGAACTGTTAATCTTTCTAACAGGGAGATTCATAAAATCCTTAAGTGACTTGTGTAATCATGTTATCTTACTATTATTTATACTATTCTATATGCTTTCATATTTTTTCCATAAGGTAATTTATTTTTCTACATATGCTACATTTGGTAATCAGCAAATAGTTTCTGTTGTCAAATAATATAGCCAGTCCTTAGCTTGATTCTGTTTGACAACATTCTGGTTTATCTCCTAAAATATGGAAAAGTATACTTGTATTAACAGACAATTTGTCCAAAAAGTGTTCCATTCAAGTAACCGAGGCTTACAAATTTTAAAAGGGAAGAAATTATTACCTCTTGATTATATCCTCTTATGTAGCATCTTAGCTAATTATAATCTAGGTTTTTAATTTGAATCCCTTGGTCATTAATACTACGTATTTTTTTCAATTACTGGAATTCTTTGCATTTTATAGTTATTTTGTCTAAACGTTGAACTATTAATTTAAGCAATATAAAAAACTGCAGCACAGCATAGTCCTTAACTGGACTGAAGATGACAGAACCTAAATGTGCCACTGATAATTTATTAAGAGCAAATTAAGGAAAGGTTAAAAAATTCATACTTTAATAACATCTTAACAATAACTCACTGGAATTAAATATTAGATTCTGAATCTAACTTCAGTTATGAACCCTTGGGTCAAAGACATTTACAATACATGATAAAAAAAATTGCACTGAATACAGATTAAGTTAAAATAGCATATCATCCTAAATTGTGACATGAGCAATGATATAAATTATTTTATTTCAGTTACATCTTTGTACAAACCACTTAACATTGCTTATGAGAATTCTTCCTTTGGAGACCCACAGGATGGGGGGTGAGGGGGAATAAACCAGTGCAACATGACATTTTGCCACATAATTTCATGTAACTATAGTTCTAAAAACAACTAAATCCTCAGCCACAAGACCATTTTTAAAGGTACTGACTCAGAATACTATGCCTTATTTATTAATATCACCATCTATATTAAACCAGTCTGAAGTTGTTATATACCAGCAAATCAGAAATATTTGTTTAAAAAAACCTTGGAGCTATATATATTTAAATATATTTCAATTATTATAAACTATATATAATATGTATATAAATATAAATAATTATAAAATATATGTATACTTTTTCCCTTATAGAAAATCAGATGATCTGTATTAAGAGAACAATTATCAATTCTGTCTAAAAGCTTAGAAGTGTATATGTCAGAAACAAAGTGGAAGGTTTAGAGGAAAGTCAACCAATAAAATCTATACCAAATTGCTGAACATGAATTTCCAGGGGTTTTATTTTTGGCTAATGCATCCCTTTTTTCCTAGTTTCCAACATCACAAAGAAGAAGAGCAGAGGGCTGGCAAACACTGGCTTAATTATCCCCATCAGTCTCAGAGACAAGGCGCTTAAGAGTTTTAGCTGCTGTAAACACTCCCCTGATAGCAGATAAGGAATCTGCTGAAAGGCGGTTTTGTCTGGGGAAACCTCAGGGGCACAACAGTTAATCATTAGTGCAATATTGTATATGCATTACTACATCAAAGGAAACAGAACCCAATATTCTATTGTGAAGATTTTCTATGTTTTCTTAAAGGTAAGAAAACTAATGCTAACCAGAAAAAAAGATTTTAAAAAATTACATCTGCTGCAGAAACAAAGCATGTTCTATTATTTTTTTCTTTCAAGATAGAATGTCATTATTGGTTTTGTTTTGTTTTGTTTTAATATGTCCCTACAGGGATATACAAAGTTTCCACTAAAGTAAAAGATGTAACTTTTGTCTCAAAAAGAATTTGTACCTTTGTATCTAAATGCATTGATCAGAACCAGAGACTATCACATAACCTTATTTTAACAAAACACTAGAAGTAAGCCAATGTTCTTCTTCCATATCAGTACTGTGTTAGTCTAGGGATCTATTTGTGGAAAATTGACCCCTCATTGTCCCTAACAAAGAACCTTTCTGTCATTTCAAAATGAAGGCATCCACAATGACCTCCTATTCTTTAAATTTAATAGACTTCTCATAGTCCCACAATCAGAGAATCTGGGAAGCTTCCAAAGACTTCAAAATACCTTTCCAGTGTTAACTTCCAATCTCTCCTAGGCCTTCTACCACTGTGTGCAAGTAAAACAAAATTTTTCAGTGTCATACACTCCTTGACCTTTCCCATACCATGGCCTTAACACACACAATTTCTTCTGATTGGATGCCCATCCTCCAGCGCCCATCTGGACAGGTCCACCTTCCCAGGAAACTACAAGTTTCATATCTGACACTCGTCACAAACCTATGTTCTTGCTTCCCTCATCCAATTGGAAATCTATCTTTTTCCCCCCTCAGAACTCTTTTAGCAACTTTATATCTTAATGAACTTGGGCCTAATATTTGGCACCTTGTGGGTCATAAGCAAGTGTTGCTACATGACTGAACTTAGTAGAAACCATTTTTATTAATCATTGTGGTGTAAATGTTTAGTGGGATTTTAAGAAGAGTGAGACAATTCTTTGCAATGACAGAAAGTTGTCACTTTCAATATTCCTAGTTTTCTAAAAGGAGAAAAAATAACTAACATTTATAGGGTACTTTAGTACACAGCATGTACCATACTAATGTCTTACACTTTAATAAATCTATATAAGACTATTAACCTGTAATGCTAACCTATTGGTGTGTGTCTAAAATCATCCGAATTATCCACTTTTCCTTTTTTATGAAAGATTTGGTGGTATACACTGAGGTCTATATGATTCTAAATGAAGGAGTTCAACTTTTAAGCAAATAGAAGTTACTGAAGAGGCTAAGTCTGTTTGTTTGTTTGCTTAAACTGTTAAGTTTTACAAATGTGTCCTCCCTGCATTATCCCAATTCCATCCTTAAGGCCTACAAAGATTTTTTTTAACTATGGAAAAGTTTCAGTATAAACCAACTTTTGTGTAACAAAATTTCAATATGGTTCATATGATTTAAATGAATAAACCCTTAACTATCTTGATTTTAGGTCTTCAGGAAGATTCTGTATTGTGTGGGTCAAATGTACCATTTGTCTAGACAGTACTGGTCAAACAGACCAGTCTTCAAGAAGATTCTACATTAGTTGGGTCAAATACACCACTTGTCTAGATATCACTAGTCAAATAGACTAGGTAAATATTTCGGACCGAAGAAGCATTGATTTTGTTCAGAAGGCTGACCTCAAGACAGAGTGGCTCTTTCTGGAGTTGGTATATTCAAGAGAAGATAGTTTTAATATGGGTTCTAAACCAAATGACACCATAACTGCCATTTTGATATTCAAAAGTACATTGTACTACAGAGTATTATAAATCAATTCTTTTGATGACATTCATATAATAAGTCAGAAATTTGGGCCTGACTTTCTCCAGTAGAAAACAACATCAACAGTGCATCAGAGTGCATGTTTAAAAGAAAGCTTTTCAATAGCAATGTAGAATAATGGTTAGGGCAAGGGATTTGTAGTTTGCCAGCTACTAATTTGAAATCCATTGCTTGCAACTATAGCTATGTTGCCTTAGGCAAATTATTTAACCACCACAATTCTCAGTTTTTCCACAATACAAAGATAATATCTATTTGACAATACCTGGTGCATGGTTATCATATCACCATTTGATTAATATGAAGACAGAGGTATGAGAGTTTTTCTATACAATAAAAGAAGAGTCAAAAAGGATAACTAGCCTTTCTTTCTTTTTTTTCAATGTGTATTTATTCTTTGAGAGAGAGAGAGAGAGAGAGAGAGAGAGAGAGAATACAGCAGGGGAGGGTCAGAGAGAGGGAGACACAGATTCTGAAGCAGGCTCCAGGCTCCAAGCTGTCAGCACAGAGCCCGACACAAGGCTCGAACTCATGAACTGGAAGATTATGACCTGAGCTGAAGTCAGATGCTTAACTAACTGAGCCACCCAGACACCCTGATAACCTGCCTTTCTAACCCAAGATATTGAAGCAGAGGACTAAAGAGATCAATATATATTATACTGGCTCTGGGGCCTAAATCACAACAAAATGGCTCTGAGATTCACTCTTTTTGTAGATATACTAATAAAAGATTATACAAAATTTAAAATTGAGGTCAGCATTAGTGAAATTAATTTATTCAGGTGTATACCTTTTGGACCATTAAATTATCTATGTGCTGCTATATTCTGATACCTTCAGGTGTATCAACATTTTACATATATATTTTACATGTTCAATATATAACACTTTAATAAACATTTTAATAAGTAAACTATGTGCAATAAATTACAGCCACAGAAAGCACATAATCTGTATATGTATAACATTTAAAGATAGTTTCATGTAAGAAAAATTTTCCAGGTTATAAAAATACTTGAGATAAATAATTAAATATTTTAAGGAGTTATAATAAACATTTCATTTCAAGCTATAAATATTTTTCAACTCTGTTATTAAAATGTTTTGAATCCAATAATCATCTTTCTGGTTTTGTTTATTGGTAGAATCTGGCAAAATCATAACTTCCAAATATTTAACTGCATACTTCTATCAATACACTGAAATAAAGGCTTAACTTGAAGTGAAAAGAGTTAATAAGCATAGGAACAAGCCAATTCAGCTATTAATTTTATAGAAAAGACAATAGGGTTTATAGTATATGCTTTTAGATCAACAACTATATATTTTATTTTTTAGACATATACCCACATATCATTTCTATTTAGCAATAAGTCTATTGTGATGTGCTAGAAAATTGTTTCTGCTTTGTAAAAAGTAATACAATCTGATTAGTTAGCAAAGAGAAAAAAATAAAACTGTTACTTAAGCTATTTAATGTGAATTTTTTCTCCTGATATTTATCTCAAATAATGCTCACAGATGTTGATGAGTTACAAAGCCCAAATAATGCTACCCCTCATTCTTAACCTTAAAAATGGCTTATAAATAGTCATATTTCCCAAATAGAAAACTTCATTTTACCAACACAGAGACATATTCATTGCCAACACAATTTTTATGATTAAGAAAATAATTCAATAGAAATGTTGAATAAAATTTTGCAATTTTGATCTTAGAGCAACAAGAATATGACTTAGAACACATATACAACTGTTTATATATTTCTCTCATAAGCAAGGTTATACTTTTTAAAAGAGCTATAATTTAATAGGTCTAATTATAAAAAGAATTGAAATTTAATTATGATGTACAGTTCCCATATGTCATTTGTGGTCCACTGTATCTGACTTTTTTCCCACTGGAGCCATGATAATTAAAAGATAATTTATGTGCCTACAAATACATATAAGCACATGAATTTGATAGGATATTATATACATTGGTTAAAAAATGACTGACAGCAATATTAAATTTAACATTTTGTTATGTATTCCACTATAATTTTAATATAAGCTATATGCATCAGATTCATATTTATGTGATGTGATATAATTTTTAAATTAAAAAATTAAATTTTAAATTAAATTTTAAAAATTAAATTTGCTGTATAATATAGTTTTAAAGGGTGCACAATTTTCATAATTCTGTGGTTAAATGGCATATGTAGACTTTTTTCAAAATTGACTATATGAAAAGAATTTATTTTCATTATGTCTTTTAAAGACGTTACTAAGGAAAGAACATTTTGGTATAAATAAAGTTACATATGAAAATAAACCTACTCCTGACTGATGGTTGTTCTAATTAATTATCATTGACAACAGAAATTAATGGTATTCTTCATTGAAAAGTAAAATATATATGGATGCTGAAAAATTAAAATACTAATATAATCATTATTTTACTGAATTATTAATATTTCAAAATGCAATGTTCACACTTTTCCTGAAACCATTTCAAATTCAACAATGCACTTATATAAGAATAAACCAAACCCAGCTATCTATGGAAAAGACAAATTAAAATAATTTGCACTTGAGAGCAACTATATCTAAGCCAACTGCATTTGTGTTTTTTTTTAAAGATAAACAAATATATTTACTTGGAAAGCAGTTACATGAACATTCATCAGATAACCCAATTTATTTAAAAATTTCCACTGGAATATAATTTTGTTGCATTTTATAACACAAGGGAACAAATAAAAATATGTTTTGTCTATTGGACTAAACCAAAGAATTAAATGTAATAATATAGCATGTTAGCCATGTAGAATAATTGATATTTTCATGTTTAAATGGCTATATTAGTACCAGGTAAGCAGAGGCATAACCTATTAAGAGTTAATTTTTTTTTTTTTTTTAGTTTCTCAGCTTCAGGATGTATGCTTTATTTTCTTTTTCAACCAGTTGTGAAGTGATACCACAGCTAAACCAGCCTCTGTACATGCTTATATACAGGTTTTTTTTTTTTTAACTTTCAAGAACTACCAAATCATTATTGCCCATGATTTCCACTGTAGATTTGAACCTGACTCATGCATATCAACTGGTAATGGGAAGAAGATCAGGGTATGAGCAAGTGTACTTAAAGATGCTAATATGTTGAATATTGTAAGAGGAACCATGAAAATCATCTAGTTGGCACTTTGGAATGCACTATTCCACACATCTTAAACAAAGTGGGCGGTTTATGAAGAATCTAGACTTAGTAAAAATTCACTTCAAATATGGACTATTGCATATCGCAATATTGAGCTACAACCTCTTACTTTGGTTTTGGTGAGTAGTTCTAATTCCTTCTGCAATTAGCCATTCTTTTGAATCAACCTAGCATACAGCTAGTTGATTGTTCAGGGAGTTGAGAGGAAAGGAGATGGGAGAATACTCGGGAAGTGATTCAGAGCATGTATTGCCAAAATTTTTACACTGTGCATGCTATGCTTTTCCAAGTTGTCCTGTGCCCAATTAGAACCTGTTTTTTTTCTTTCAAAAAAAATGAATTTCTGTCTAAAGCCCCTTGACTCCTACTAGTGCTAATAAAGAATTCTCAGTCAGCAATTTGCAGAGTAGGGAAGCCAGGGATAATACAACTGGGCAGCCTTTACAAGCAAAACAAAACACCAAAGAAAGGGAATAAAAAGGCTGACAAACAATGTAAGCTCTCCCATTAGGTTCATACTTATTTTCCCCCTTTAAAATATACCATAAAAAAAGCTGAATCAGCTGAGACCGTAATGATGCAAAGTTTTGATTATTATGGCAAATTATACCTTCGCTATTCAGGAGAGGGCAAAAAAGTTTTGTGGCTCATCAAAAGAAGCCGGGAGTGAGAGCCAAGGCCACTGACACTTGTGGTTGCAGATTAAGCTGTGAGCAGACTCTAAATAAATTCCATTCTCCCCCATCCCCAAAATACACTATTCTGGCTATTAAGACTGACTTGCATTCTATGCATGCCAGTACTCTCTCCATTCAGGATCACTTATTTCAGTGGGAGACAGGGAGGGCAGTCTTCTGAACTAGGAAGCTGTAACAGATTAGTTTTGTGTGTATGTGCGTGTATGTGTGTGTGTGTATAACAGACTGCTAACTATGAATGATTACAGTCACTGCTTCAAGTTTCAATAAATCACATAATTTGACAAATAGTCAAAATCTTTTTAAGTACAAAAAAAGAAAGAAAAAATATGTCTGCTTGTTTTTGAACCACAAATTAGCCTTTCTGTTATCTAGAATACATAACTAATATCATTCTTTGAGAATCACAAATACAGGTTGTAAAGACATATAATTAAATCAGCCACACCAAAATTTTCAAAGATATATAAGCTTACACAAGAATAAAACATCCAAATTATCCTGTGAACTCTTTGATTTTCTTGAATAATGAAGTTTTCTTTTTGTGCTGATGAGGTTTGTTTAAAAGCTCTTTTGGAAAAATATATTCCCATTTAGAGCAGAAATAAGAATATATAAATAATAAGACTTAGAGGAAAAACATGAAGCAAATAAATTGTAATAATGCAAAGAAAACCATAACAATTCTAAAATAAAATTATAGAAAATGAAACAATATTAAGGACCATAAACCAAATGTCATTAAAATTATTGACAATCTATTGCAAATTAAGCACTATCACTCAAACTGAATTAACTACAAGTACAGAAAATAAACTTCACTTCAAACTTAATTTTACTAAAATTATTTTCTTCACTACAAACAATTTTATGCAGTAGAAAAATAAAGGAACAAGTGCATATAGGAAACAAAGAGTCTTTGAAAAGTCAGTAAAATTTGTTTCCATATTTAATGATATCCTTGCTTCATTTTATACATATGTTTTATATTTTTCCATCTATAAATCAAGATAATGTTTTCAAGCTAACTAGTGCACAAAGAACAAAAAATATGTTCATATTCTACCAGAATGCATATATAACCATAAGTACATACTAAGGAGAATAGCTTCCTATTGAGGAAAATTGTCTTTACTCAGTTGTATCTTGAAGGCAAAAGCCTGCCCAATCACATCAGCCAAATCAACAATGGCAATTAAGAACATGGCAAACGAAGTTCCTTCAGATCCAATGAAATGCCCTAAGCATGTATCACATGTCATTCAGTGGCAGTGAAGCAAAGACAGGTATCACCATCTCAAGATGCAAGCCTCCTAAGAGAAATACATTTGATTGACAAAATCTGCTTAGAGATCATTTCCATACTATTCACAAAATAAGAATGAAGTTGAAACAGGTATCAGAATATGGTCCCTGATACTCACTATGGCATATCTGATATAAACTATGATTACATTAAGAATCTTGACAGTATTCATTTTGTAGCTAGGTTTTTGCTCAATAAGATTGCAAATATCATTTTCTCAAAAAGCAATAAATTATAATGACAATTAGATAATTATCTTAGCTTCAGTAAATGGCTTATATACATCACAGAGGATATAGCAATTGGTGGTGGGGGGGAGGAATATTGACCTTGACCAGATCCATGGTACAAGTTATTTCTTTCAATGTTAAGGCTATAAAATTTCTTTATTTTTTTAAATGCTTAGTTATTTATTTTTGAGAGAGAAAGAGCGAGCACACATTGTGGGAGGAGTAAGAGACAGAGGGAGACACAGAATCTGAAGCAGGTTCCAGACTTTGCGCTGTCAGCACAGAGTCCTACTTGGGACTTGAACTCATGAATCATGAGATTATGACCTGAGCCAAAGTTAGATGCTTCATCTGACTGAGCCACTCAGGCACCCCTATAAGGATTCCTTAAAGGGAAACTAGGATCACGTGGTATATGGATTCAGTTGAAGAGGTCTACAACTATCACACACTATATTGTTGAGCTCTTGGAAAGGTCATTATCAAAACAAAACAAAACAATAAAAAGTGAATGATAGCAGATTTCTGTTAATATTTCCAAGTGATATTTTTATTAATGATACACATTTTGCTCACAAGAGTATCACCAATAAGTGTATGGATGCATAACTTAGAACACTTAGTATCCCTTTTTGAACATTATAAAGTTGTTTTTTTTTAAGTAATCTCTACACCCAATGTGGGGCTCGAACTCACTACCCTGAGATAGTGTTCGATACTCTTCCAACTGAGCCAGCCAGGTGCCCCAAACAAATTGAATAATATTATAAAAAATGGATTAATTTTTTTCTGCATTTAATTTTTCTTAATTTTTTTGAGAGGAGAGAGAGAGAGAGAAAGAGAGAGAGAGAGAGAGAGAGCAAACAGAGGAAGGGCTGAGGGAGAGCAAGAGATAGAATGTTAAGCAGGCTCTATGTCCAGTGTAGAGCCCAAGACGGGGCTCGATCTCATAACTATGACCTGAGCCAAAATCAAGAGTTGGATGTTTAACCAACTGAAACCTCCAGGAACCTCTATGAATCCAATTTTATGGGTTAAAATAATATGAATAAAAAAGGGCATATGCTTGTATAAATGGATTTCAAGCATTCCACAAAGTTTTATCAGTCATGAAATCATTCAATAGTGTGTTGTTTTTATTAACAATGATTAATTATAGTGGTATAAATTAATCTGAAATTAATAAATGCTTTCTGTAATGGACTGAATTGTGTTCCTTAAAAATTCATATGTTGAAGGCCTAAACCCAATATGATTTTATTTGGAAATAAGGCCTTTAGAAAATAATTAAGGTTAAACGAGGTCATAAGGGTAGGCCCTCATCTAAAAGTACTGGTTTCCTTATAAAACAGTAGAGGAGACACTAGAGATGTCTCTCTCAATCTCATGCACATAGAAAAGGACACGTTAGGCTAGAAGCCTAGCAGAGACATCTCAGGATAAATCCTACCTGGGTGGTACCTTGACCTTGTACTTGTAGCCCCCAGAAATATTAGAAAATAGATTTATTCTAAGTCACCCAGCCTGTGGTATTTTGTTATGGCCACCCTAGCTGACTAATGCAGTCTCTATAAATCCTTGTTTTTGTCCTGTAACTTCTTAGCTGTATAAGCCAGAGAACACTTAATCCCTCATTTAATCTCTGTGAACCTGTTTCTTTGTTTGTAAACTGAGAGGGCTAAATTAACTAAGAGATGGCCATATAAGACACACATGACACCATTTTTTTTTTATTTTGTTCCTTGCCCACAGTAGATCAACTATTCCAGATCATCATTACCAGTCAATGGTACTTGGTTTTTGACATGAGGGCAATCATCACACTAAAGCTAGGAGATGTGTAAGATCTGCTATAGCATTAGCACTGCAAGTCCTACTACTCAAATTGTGGCTCATGGACAAGCAGCAGCATCACCTGGGGCTTGTAAGAAATGCAGAATCTCAGACCTGAGACCAGCCTTCTGAACCAGATCTGACGTTTAACAAAATTTGCAATAGACATTAAAGTTTGAGAAGTACTTTAGGTTCAGAAGTTTCTAAAAGGAAAGTTGCAAAAATTCTTAAGCCACAAGCTAAACGTGTCACATTACATATTTTGTTTGGCTTCTATGTTGCTTAAAATTCTTGAATTATTTGTCAAAAATTAAAAGTGGGGAGAGTTCAGTGGTGCCTGGGTGGCTCAGTCAGTTAAGTGTCTGACTCTTGATATTGGTTCAGGTCCTAATCTCAAGGTTGTAAGATCGAGTTCCGTATCTGCCTCTGAGCTGAGCATTGAGCCTGCTTAAGATTCTCTCTCACTCTCCTTCTGCCTCTCTCCCAAGCTCATGCACACTCTTCCTCATTCTCTCTCTCTCTCTTAAAAAAAAAAAAAGTGGGGAGAGTTCATAAAAAGATATGAATTTCTTGATAAATTAGAAGCTTATGTAAAAATGGGCTAACATTTTTGCATGGTATCAGATAGAACTGAGTGGCATTATCTCTTTTATGACAAGACTTTATATCTTTCCTGGGACAGGGTTGATCACAGTCCTCTTCATTTATTGATGTTATCTACTTGGTCCTGTTATGCATTTAAATTTGTAATCCCAGTTCGTAAATTTCCTTTTCTTCCATATACCATGGAAGCAAAAACAAAATGGAAATATCTTAAAGTAAGAGATTTTAAAAAATATAAGTGGTTTTCCAAAATTAAATTCTCATTTGAGGGGTGCCTGGTGGCTCAGTTGGTTAAATATCCAACTCTTAGTTTCTGCTCAGGTGATGATCTCACCATTCAGTTCATGAGATGGAGCTGCACATCTGGTTCTGCGCTGACAGCATGGAGCCTGCCTGGGATTCTCTCTCTCTCTCCTCTCTCTCTTTCTGTCCCTCCCCTGCTTGCTCTCTCTCTCTCTTTCTCTCTAAAAATAAATAAATAAACTTTAAAACAATAAAATAAAATTTTCATTTAATAAATTTTAGTTTTCTATTTATCTCCCCTCATTTCCACTTATTAATTATTTATCGATACTAATTTTTCTTGTTCTGAACCTTAACATTACTTCATTTAATGATAATTTGTGTATTATGGTATGCATTTGATATACTGTTTAGCCTAGATTGCTAAGCAGCCCAGGGTAATTTTTTTTATTGAAAGAAATATACTAATTTTGCTTAAAGTAGCTCGTCTTTATGCCTCATGTCTTGGAAAATCATTTTTAAAATCTCACGTCTTGAAATATTTTTAGGAGCCTGGGAAATGTAGGAAAAGATGAAGAACTAAATAAAGATGTACATAAAAAGGAGAAATTAATAAAAATTGATTAGCTGACCAAGGATTAAATTTGGAAGAGTATAAGACATTAGCCTGGAAAATGTCACACATTTAGTCATGGTAACTCTCTTTGGTAGTTACTTGGAAATATAAGAGATTTAATCATAAGATATACTGTTTCAAAGATATTTTTTATTGAAGTTTTAAAAAGTGATACATAAAATACATTGGGCCTTGAATTTGAAACTTTCAGGGGTAATGATTTTCATTGAAATTAATGGAAATTAAGAAAATGTGTAACATATTGGTAATATTATGCTCATTTTTACTTCCCATTACATTAGGAATTTTATACTTCTACTCTCAAACCTCAAGTCTTATTAATATTTTAATGTTCAGAATCATGAAATCCATTTACATTTCTGTTAAAAAACATAACCTTTGGGCCTGATTGCCTTAAATACTAAATGCATCACATAGTTTCAACCATAATGTCAACGGCAACAAATGATAAATTTTTATCACTAGGTCTATTTATCCAAGTTTTTACTCTTTATCTCTTATCAAACAGCAAAAATTTCCACCTAATAAATTTCCCAAAACTGAATATACTTATTATCTAACTTTTCCCCCACATAACCATATATTTTCTTACCTGACCATCGATGTAATAAGCACTCTAGGTCTAAAAATCACTGGTGACTAACTGAATATAAACTAGAAATAGAGGTAGAACATGTTACCAAGTCCCAGCATTTTTTCAATGAATGCCTATTTGCTATGAGCACCGTCCTGCAGATTTTCATTGCCCAGCAATACTGGGAAAGGTGCTCATTTTACTGGTCTTACTGGCACTTGCCTCTCCCAGTCTTCTCAACCTGCCATTTTCAGATTCATCTTTACTCATCACTATTACCATAATACTTTCCCACTTAAGCATCACTAATTGTTCTCTTACAAGTTTAATCTCAGTTTTCTCTTTAGCTTTAAGGCCTTCAAAATCTGATTACACTCTCCTAGCTACCTAAATATTCTCTACTCTATGCAATCCAGTTTATTATCTCAAATACTTGCAAATGCTCAATCTGTGTTTTTATCTTTGCATATTCATTTTCCATTGCCTATACTCAATTTCCTTGTACTTCATTTTTAACTAAATAAGTATTGGTTTATTATCCACTGTGTTATCTTTTAATGTCCAATACAAACTCCACTGTGTTCATTAAGTCTTTCCTGAATACACTGGCACCCACTCATTCATAACCATTGTTACTGATTATTTGGAGTATTACTGCCACGTGGCCAGTTAAGCAATTTACATACATTATTCCTTTTCTTTCTCTCAACACCTCTGTGAGGTACTACAATTCCCATTACACAAATGATGAACCTGAGTCTCAGAACTCTTAGTCTAAACCACAGAAGTTAGCACTAGATCTGTATTGATTCATGTGGGTCACTATTACTCAGTGTCCCCAATTAGATTAAGTGCTTTAAGGACAGATAACATGGCTTATTTTTGTCTTCTTCCAGTACTCAACACTATACTGAGAACTTAAAAGGTCATAAATCAAATTTAGTTGATTAATAAATTAAATGTTCCAGGGTATAAATTTTGGTTGCTTAGGCCACACAAGTTAAACTTCTCCACCATGAAAAGCCTTACTTTGAACTAAGGCATTCATTCTCCTCACTTCACTTTAAAAGAACGAAAAAAAATCATGAAAGAGCTAAGTATTAGGTAGGCAAGAAAACAGTTTGTGTAAATAGGAAAATTGAAATTTAGTAGCAAGCTTGTTTTACTGTGAATATTTTTCTAGTTTATGAAATAAGATAGTAATAATATATAAAATATTTTTAAATTATCCTAAATTTTCTCACTTTATGTTTTTTAATTTTCTAATGTTTATTTTTGAGAAAGAGAGTGAGTGTGAGAGGGGAGGGGCAGAGGAAAAGGGAGACATAGAATCTAAAGTAGGCTTCAGGCTCTGAGCTATGAGCACGGAGCCCAATACGGGACTCAAATTCACAAATCATGAGGTTATGACCTGAGACGAAGTTGGACACTTAACTGATTGAGCCACCCAGGGACCCCAAATTTTCTCACTTTAAAACTTTAGAAATACAATATTGGCATAGACTAGAAGACCTGGACCATTATCTATAACGTTGGAGAGCCTGGAGCACATGATACTCAGATAGCAACGAGCCAAGTTTGAGCTGAGTTCTCCACCAACCTGTCTTATGTCTCATGTTCCCTTTCTCCTCACTTTATGGATATCATGTTTGGTTAAAAACAGGGAAAGCAGACATAAAGAATAACTATGTCCTTTTTTTTTTTCTTCTGTCAACAGTTATTTACAGTCTTTACAGGCTCATGGATACAAATTGAATTTAAATTTGTCACTAGAGTCCCATTAAATTGCTTGAGTTCATGATAGAGTTTGACACCACATAACAATTTATTTGATTAAATGTATAGGACCTCCACTGATATGTTGACCTTGATCCTACAGCAATCCAAGTGTTCTTTGCCTGGCCTGAATGACCTGCTGTGTGATATGACTGAAACATTTTCTGGCCATCACCCCGCTACTTGCAGTTCTCTGTACACCACATCTTATTTTCTATACTCCTGTGGTGCATGGTCATCCATTGCCTGGCATGGCTTGTTCGCTTAATCATTTCTCAAGACAAGTTTAATTCTAAACTAAACAGTAAAACAAAATAAAAACAGTAATTGATATTGACAGTATTAGAGGGAACCTCCAAAGTTAACTCTTTTAAAATAATATTTTGCAGGGGGCACCTGGGTGGCACAGTCAGTTAAGCATCCAGCCCTTGGTTTCAGTGGGGGTCATGATCTCACAGTTTCATGGGCTCGAGCCCTGCATCAGGCTCTGCTCTGGCAGTGCAGAGCCTGCTTGGGATTTTCTCCTCTCTCTCTGTCCACCCCCACTCATGCTGTCTCTCTCTCTTTCAAAATAAATAAATAAACTTAATAATAATAATATTTTTTGTGCTGGATAATTAAAAGGACATAAATGATGATAATTGCTGCTGATAACACTAGATAAAATTTATTAAGTGGTTAGTTTATCCCAGACTCCCTGCTGAAAGTCTTATTACATTGCCTGATATAACACTAAATATAGACACAGTAAGGTAGATATTATGTTATCTACATTTTAAGATTAGAAAACAAGAATGCAGAGTTTAAGTAACTGGTTTAATTTTACACATGTAGTAAAGTAACATACCTCAATCTAAACTCAGTTACAACTGGTTTAATACTGTAGTGTGAAGAGAGCACCATTCAAAATAATACACTCCTACAATGCCTTTTGTTACATTATTAATCAAATTATAGTACTAACTTTTTTAAGAAAGCATCTCGATTTTTTATAATCAATAAACTGAGAGTAGATTCATAATAATAATAATAATAATAGTTTTCATCATTATTATGTGCTGTTTTATTTATTCAAAGTTGATTCTAGGATATAGCATATATTAAAGCTTATCTTAAAAAGTAATCAAGGGGGGCTTCTGGCTGGCTCAGTTGGTTAAGCATCCGATTTCGGCTCACTCAGGTCATGATCTCACCATCTGTGGGTTCGAGCTTTGGGTCGGGCTCTGTGCTGACAGCTCAGAGCCTGGAGCCTGCTTCAGATTATGTGTCTCCCTCTCTCTCTGCCCCTACCCCACTCACTCTTTGTCTCTGTCTCTCAAAATAAAATAAAGACATAAAAAAATAAAAATAAAATAAAAAAGTAATCAAGAGTGAAAGTACTAAGAATAATTTTGTAGCAGTTTAAATAGTTTTAAAAACTAAAAGTTATAAAACAAGAAGAATGAGCATTGCTCTATTTTTTTAATGAGATGGATGAAAGCTGACTAAATCAATGGATGTATATAAAATAACCATGGTATGATTTAAATATATGTAATTACTGCAAACACAGATTGTTATGCAAAAAATGAGGCAGATATAGTTTTTTTTCAGTGACTAATTTTTAGAAAATCAATGATAATGTTATAAATCATATTACATATTTGGCTAAACCAGCTCTAAGACTTAATAGAGACTCTCTTGCCTGTGAAGGAAGTCAGTGATAAGTGTTAACAGTCTCTAAACGAAATATAGAAATGATTATAAGGATAGCCAACATGGTGTAACAAAACAAAACAAAAAACAATATAAAGGGTGTATAGCATCAATTCCCATTATTTTTCTGTTAACACCTTAGAGGCTTGAACTTGTGCAAATGCAAATGATGTTTTATGTGTGTTTTCTGTTCAAACATTTCAAAGTTATCATTTTTCGTATCCCATCCAGATTTTTAGAAGGCTTCATTTTTTTAAATTTTTTTAATGTTTGTTTATTTTTGAGAGAGAGAGAAGACAGAGCATGAGAGGCAGAGAGGCAGCGAGAGGGGGAGACACAGAATCTGAAGCAGGATCCAGGCTTTGAGCTGTCAGCACAAAGCCCAATGTGGGGCTCGAACTTATGGACCACGAGATCATGCCCTGAGCCGAAGTCAGACACTTAACCGACTGAGCTGACCAGGCGCCCCAAGAAAGATTCAACTTTTAAGAAAGCAACCTATCTGAAAATGTTGTAAATGTAAAAATACATACACATATTTGTAAAGAGTTACAGCATGTGCACCACAAGTGAGATAAATGACAAGGATGGTATGTGTTCTGCTGCGGACTTCCAAAAAAGTATCTATTAATTTGTCTTTGTAGTCTACCTTTAGAAATCAACAAGTAAAAGAAACTGTATATGATTTGGAGCAATGTAAGTTCCTTCAGCAACTGAATTACTTTGTGACAGGACCATAGTAAATAGTGCCTAAATTCACAAGTGAAAGTAGGAAAAACTTCATTTAGATATGTTCTTCTCCCAGACTGAATATATGAATGAAAGACTTGCTAATGATTATTTAATGAATACCAATTAGAAGAATATGTTGATCTGCAACATGAAACTAAGTGGAAGTAAGATATCGTCGTATGGAACAGTCATTAACTTATTCCAATAAATTATATACTTTATAGCCAAGCTGATGAATGTCATGTATATGATAAAATCTTACAGTTCTTACTTTGAATATGAGTAATAATCTCCTCAAAAGTTGGCAAAGTTAGTACCACAGAAAATTATCAACAATTTAAGGCCCAGGCCTAAAGAGTTACATATACAATTAAATCAACATGAAGTTGTTTACACCAACATGAAGTTTACCTGATAGTTATTTGATAATCTTGATCTTCTAACAACAAACAGAACACAAAATTTCTACCATTTATACAACTTTTCTCATTGAAGGCACTTATTATAAGGGGAAAGTGGGTTATAAGCATTGAGGAGGGCACTTGTTGGGATGAGCACTGGGTGTTGTAGGTAAGTGATGAACCACGGGAATCTACCCCAAAAACCAAGAGCATATTGTTCACACTGTAGGTTAGCCAATTTGACAATAAATTATATTAAAAAAAATAAAATAATGCTCACCCTCAAAGAAAAAAAGCCACTTATTATCTATGTAGTTTGTGTTTTGCAGTTTTATCAATAGCCAGTTGCTGGGCAACTCTATCTCTGAGAGAGCAAATGTGGTTTATTACCTGATTTTTGAAGTATGAAAACCATTGGAAAAATGCAACTTCTCTTCCATCTAGCTTCTGGGCTGTAGACACAGAGTTATTGGAGAAGATATGAAAGAACCTTTACTAAATCTTTTTCCCTGCCTACTTCACTGCACATGGGTACTGTTTTGTTGATACTGCCTTTGGTGTCCCAGATTAAAGTGTCCTATATTTCCTCTATCAATCACAAAGACAAGATTTCGAAGGTTATAAATAATATCATCGTTCTTGAAATATGTAAGTAATGCAAAAAATGCTATTTAATGTATGTGGGGGCTCCACAAATACATACTAAAAATGTTTGAAAAATGAGGGAACATATTTAGATTAAAAAAATTTTTTAATGTTTATTTATTTTTGAGAGAGAGACAGAGAGAGAATGTGAGCAGGGGAGGGGCAGAGAGAGGGGGAGACACAGAATCTGAAGCAGGTTCCAGGCTCCGTGCTGTCAGCACAGAGCCTGACGCAGGGCTCGAACTCATGAACCATGAGAACATGACCTGAGCCGAGATCGGACACTTAACCAACGTGGCCACCCAGGCATTCCTAGATTTTTTATTTTAATTTTATATAAATAGTTCTCTTACATATTCACCTCTAGATTGCAATTTCCTAGACCTAGACTTTGCTGTACAGTTTGGACCTCCTGTCATTATTAGCATTGTACAATGCATACAGATAATTTTTGTCTCCTCAAATTCTCTCAATTTTGAACATTTCCTTTTAGTCTTATTTATCTTTTTGATTGTCTTTTTGTCTCCATATTAATACTTGTTCATAGATTTGACAGTATCAACTGAACAGAGTACATTGCTATATTGTACATTTAGATTAGCACATGGTCTAAAATTATATTATATCCTATGCAATACCAAGGTATTGGCTAACAATTTGTAAATTTCTGTATAGAAATGCAGTAATTAATATTACCATTCATGATAAATTTTTTACACCAATTAGATATTTTTTAAAGTTTATTTAATTAAGAAAGAGAGAGAACACGAGCAGGGGAAGGGCAGAAAAAGAGGGAGAGAGAATCCCAAGCAGTCTCCACAATCAGCACTCAGTGGGGAGCCAGATGCTGGGTTTAACTGCAAGACCCTGGCATTATAACCTGAGCTGAATTCAAAACTTGGATGCTTAATCAAATGAGCCACCCAGGCACCTACTAATTAGATATTTAGAAGTGAAGATTTTAGTTTCATTTTAAAAATGAAGAATTTAGGTGTTTTTAAATACTGTAATAAATTCATTATTATGACACAGCTTGTCTTTTCAATTTTAAATATTTTATAATGTTGTTATATTTATAGTGAATAAAATCAAAGTCCACATTAATTCATCACTACTTAGTATCAGGGGTGAATGTTTTAATTTTTATGAATTCACAGTTGAAATCTTCTCAACTTAGCTGACATTATCTATCAAAATATTTTCTTGGATTATCTAAAGAACTGGAGAAATTACTAAGTGTAGTAAAGCACTAGTAAAGATAAGTGAATCTCATGGACCAGTTATCTTCAAAGTCATTATTAAGTTAATCTATGCTTATTCACTCATGTTTAAAGTTTTCCCATTTCCACACAGCAATAATGTAATTGTCAATATGCCAGCAAACACGTAATGATAAGACATAGCATAGCCATGTAAAGTTCAGAAACAGCTTCTTTATTCAAATCTCCATGGATTAAGGAATGAATGTAATGCATTATATCTAAATGCACTAGGATGAAAGTTATCAATAGAAAGAAAAAATGTACTCAATGCTTGTATAGGCTACCTTTAATAATATCTGATCAGTAATGATCATTGAGAATTTTCCTGAGCCAGAAAGAACTTTAAAGAAAAAAATCTGCACCAACGTATTGCCAAGAAGGCCATTTTCACAGCTCTTTATCTTTATTAAGCTATTTTTGGCAAAATGAGCAAGGAAATAAAAAAAAATCAAATAAATATTGCTATAGCAAGATAAAAATGACACAGTGAGAAAGACCTAAATTAATCCCTCTGCACTGATGTTTTCAAAGAGAAAATTTAATTTTCCTATCACTTTTATTTTTCTTTCATATAACTCTTTATATTGGTTGTGTGTATGTTCATGTATACATGCTCACACGTGTTTCCACAGTGCCCATGAGAGTTTGAAAGGAGTACAAGACAAAACATGATAAGCATTTCTGAATGTTTAAAATAAAACAAAAAAATATACTGCAAAGTCATACCTACCAGGCATCTGTTCTACCTTTAAAATGCAAAAAGTGAAAAAGAGTGACTCCAGGGTAGTGCTAAGAATAGCAGGTCTCTTTAAAGCTGCCATGTGAATAACACTGTTAAATCTTATATTTTTCTGCTACATGATCATGGAAACAGAACACACAGCAACCACACATACCAGCTATACAGTAGGGACAGGCTCACAATTAATACACTGTTGGAGAAACTGACATAAGGAATGCAGCTCACTTATTTTAAGATCATACACTTGACAAAAATGTATTTTTAAAGTACATATTTCAATTATGCTTATATAATATGTTTTTTAAATCTGGTTATATTAAATATATTTTATCTAAATATATAAACTATTATATAAGATAATATTTTTCCTCAGGAATTTTAGGTACTTTGGAGATGCATATATTTTTACATTTGTAATTGCTACATTGCATCCTTTTTATGAATGAATTTTTTAAATGTTTATTTATTTTTGAGAGAGAAAACATGAGTAGAGAAGGGGCAGAGAGAGAGGGGGACAGTGGAGAGCCCAATGCGGGGCTCAAACTCATGAACCATGAGATGATGACCTAAACTGAAGTCTGACACTAAACCGACTGAGCCACCCAGGTTCCCCAGGATCCTTTTTAAATAATAGATGAACTGACACTTGGAATACTACAGTGATTAATGTCACTTGGTTCCCAATAGATTGAATAAAATGCATTTTGTTTCTTTTTATCTATTTAAATTCTTCATGTATACATATTATTCTCAAAATAAAGAAAAGGTCAATTTTCCATTTCATAAAACAAAATATTATATTAAATGATCAAAAATGAACCAATGTGAATTTCCTAAAGCAAAACTCTAGACAGGAAATAGAGGTTTGCTTTTTTTTGGTCATTGTTATATGGAAATGTTCTTTTTCCATTAACCCAAAAAATAATCTTAATGACATTCAGCTGTCCACTTCTTTCCTAAAACATTAAGAACTTAGTATTTTACTTATCAACATTATAATTTATTTATATATGAAGGGTATTATTCCTCTGTATGTAAAGAAGTGGGCTTTTCTCCTACTTTACTATTTTTTATATTAGGATATAGTGCTTTTGACTTTTATGTGGTTAATAAAAACTATCAAATATTTATATTTTTTTCAGGTTTAAAAAATCCTTATTCATCCAGATATTCAAATATAATAAATTAAATATAATTTTTTTCTTTTTCTATACTTTAGTGTTCTGAATAATTACAAATTAGCATGGGATTTATATTATTATATGCAATATGATGAAGACATAACATATTTTGTGTTAATAAATGGCTCACCAATTAAACATCAACTGGCCTAACACCCTACAATTAGTTTATGAAGAAAGTCTAAAAATTATTAAAGACATTGTGAGTAAATCTAAGAATATGGACACAGATTTTTCTCCTCCTCCATAATTTTGGGAAATGTTTATCTGATAATTCAAAGTTCTTGTTGGGAAGGAAGGAAAGAAGGAAGGAAGGAAGGAAGGAAGGAAAGAAGGAAGGAGGGAAGGAAGAGGGAGAGGGAAGGAGGGAGGAAAGAAGCGAGGAAGTGAGGGACAGAGGAAGAAAGGAAGGAAGGAACGAAAGGTAGGTGGAGCTCTTCCTTAATTTGTAAAAAGTATGAACTCGTTTTGTAGTACAAGCTATTGACTATCAAGCATTTTTCCACAATGATTTTGTGGCTAACACTTTTATTGGGAATTGTGGTGGATACAAAGATAATTTTAATATGAAGCACTTGATCTCAAAAGTTAAAATTCAATTCTGCAGACCAAAATTACCATTTAGGTGCTAACTTTCAGGGATTCAAGGAAAGGAAAGAAGAGTATTAGAAAGAAAAACAGGAAATCTTTGTGAAAGCAGGGAAGTTGGAGCTTGTATAGCAGATGGGAAGCACAATCCAGGTAGAAGTAACAGCCAAGGATAAAGCACTCCTTGAATTATTTCTGTTATCTAAGAAAATTATTTCTACCCTAACTGTAATTACTTAAGCACATGTCATCATTCGCAATTGATCACAGATTGATGTTAAGAACCATAATTACAGATTTTTAATGCCCTACAGAGCTCTGAGCACAACTGTTTTGCCTACTGTTGTTCCTTAATCGACACTGGTTCAATTAATTGCTTTTGATTTTATGTTCAAGTTTTCTTAAATATTGCCTACTCCTGACCGACTACTATCCATTTTACTAATACCCTTAATTTGTATTTAGAATAAAGGTGTCCCCAAATTTATGAGAGGCACTATTTTCTGGCCCCAGTGGCCAGCTCTTAATGAACACAGAAGCTGCTTTTTCTTTCCTCAAGCGAAACATCATAAAAAGTAAGTGACAACAATTGTGACCCTATCTGTGGAAGTTTATGAGACTGATCTGTGGACAGATTGAGTTACAATGTTATTGTAACACCTCATCAAAATTCTTGTCCAGATTTTTAGCTATGACTTAAGACAAGTGGACTGGCCTATAACTGCTGGGATCACTTCCAGCAATTTACCCAAGAGCACAAAATTACCCTTTTCATTTAACCCCAGTTATTTCTCTCTCTCCTTGTTGTGGCTGAGGGAAGGGAAAAGAGTCCTACTCGTCTAGTACAGGAAGCAAAGAAATATAGCATCTCTACTGTTCTGCTTCCAAAAGGACAAGGATCCTAAAATAATGATGACATTACCATTAGCCTAGAAACTGATGAAAAGGTCATGTCCAAACACTTCATTCGATTTTCTTTTATCAGCTTGAAGTCCTTTAATAGGTATAGTTTAATCTTCTAAGTATTTCAATGTAATAGTATATATTGTAAGAACAAATTAACCATATTTAAGCACAAAATGGCAATAATTTGTGCTGACACAATGATATAATTACAGCATTCATTTTTACCATTCATTTTCACCTCAACTCAGTTTTCTAAAAGTAATGGAAACCAATGTGGATTTTCTTAAAAAAACATCTGGCAGTTAAATTGCAGGAGTGAATTTCACTAGGAAAAAACATTGTAAATGCAAAGAATAGAAATATTGTTCTTAAATTCCATGTTTTTGGAGCAAGAAAAAAAGTGTGTGTGTGTATATATATATATATTATATAATATAATATATATATAACAACTAGTAAACTACAAGATGTTCCATAATGTATTATTTTTAAATAGAAAAAGAATTGCTTGTGTAGCTGCAATCTTTATGCTTATGACAAAAAAATTCAACAATGTTTGCAAACTAACTGAAAATCAACTACTTAAGTAAACTAATTCAGGTGTGATTGATTGATCTAGGGGACTGATACATTTAAAAACTGCACACATGGCAGTAAAAAAAAGCATTTTGCAAAATATACTTCAGCATATTAAATAACGACATCATATATGTTAGACTTAGTTCTGTATTTAAATTAAATCCTAGTTAGGGTGGGGGAGTTGGGTAAAGGTATTCCAATATATAGTGTATGGTACTTTGACCAAAGGACACATAGGAGGAAATAGATGGGCAATGGTCCTGAATGCATTTCTCGTCCATGGACAAAATCAGTTTTCCTTTCTAAACAAATTATGAAGCACTTATTTTCTATCTATATGACTCAGCACTCAATCGAAAGAATAAAATAAGTCCATACATGATAACCATTATTTATATAAATTAAGTATCTTCTTGATATAAAACAAAATTAATCCAATGCAATCCCTATCAAAATTCCAATGTTATTTTTATTTATTTATTTTTTTTAAGTAGGCTCCATACTGTGTGTGGCTTGAATTCACAACCCTGGGATCAAGACCTGAACTGAGATGAAGAGTCAGACACTTAACCAACTGAGCCACCCAAGAGCCCTTCCAATGGCAATTTATACAGAAGTAGAAAAAAATACTCCTAATTTTTTAAAGTTTATTTATTTATTTTGAGAAAAAGAGCACACAAGCAAGGGAGGGGCAAAGAGAGAGGGAAAGAGAGAATCCCAAACAGGCTGCATGCTGTCAGCACAGACCCCAATGCAGGGCTCCATCCCAAACCGTGAGCTCATGACCTGAGCTGAAATTAAGAGTCTGACGCTCAACCAACTTAGCCACCCAGGTGCCCCAATACTCCTAAAGTATATGAAAACAAAAAGACCCCAAATTGTCAAAGAAATCCTAAGAAAGAAGAACAAAAGCAATTGGCATCACACTTACTGATTCCAAGATATACTACAAAGCTACAGTCATCAAAACAGTTCATATTGGCATAAAAATAGAGCAAAAGACCAATGGAACAGAATCAAGAGCCCAGAAATAAACCTAAGTATATATGGTAAACTAATATTTGCAAAGGGAGCCAATAATACTCAATGGAGGTGAGACAGTCTCGTAAAAAAATGGTGCTGGGATAATTGGATATTCACATATAAAAGAAAGAAACTGAACCCTTAACACTACTCTCATAAATTAACTCAAAATAAATCAAACTCTTAAATGTGAGACCCGAAACCATGAAGGAAACAGGAATAAAGCTGCCTGAGATGGATCTTTATAATAATTTTTCAGATATTGCACTTAAAGCACAAGGAACAAAATAAAAAATAAACAAGTGGGATGACATCAAACTAAAAAGCTTCTGCACAGCAAACGAAACCATCAACAAAGTAAAAAGACAACCTACAGAATGGGAAAAAACATTTCAAACTATATATCCACTTGGATATATAATATCCAAAATATATAAAGAATTCATAGAATTCAATAGCAAAACAAAATGAACAAAAAACACACAAACAAAAAAACTAAAACAAAAACAAAACAAGAAACCTAAGTAACTCAATCTAAAAAATGGGCAAAATGGGCCTGGGTGGCTCAGTTGGTTAAGCATCCAACTTCAGCTCAGGTCACAGTTCATGGGTTGGAGTCCTTCATCGGGCTCCATGTTGACAGTGTGGAGCCTGCTTGGGATTCCCCCCTCCTCTCTCTCTCTCTCTCTCTCTTTTCCTCCTTCCCTCCTCTCTGCCCCTCCCCAAATCACACTTTCTCTCTCCCACAAAATAAATGAATAAACTTAAAAAATGGGCAAAGGACCTGAACAGACATTTCCCCAAAGAAGATATAAAAAAGCCCAACAGGTACATGAAAAGACGTTCATCATCACTAATAATTAGGGAAATGCAAATTAAAACCACAATGACATACCACCTCACACCTATTAGAATAGCCATCATCAAAATGACAAGAGAGAACAAATGCTGGTGTGGATATGAAAAAAAGGAAATCCTTGTGCACTGTTGGTAGAACTGTAAATTGGTTGAGCCACTACAGAAAACAGTATGGAGGATCCTTAAAAATTTAAGAAAATAAAACTATAGAAACCAAGCTTAAGATATGTTTTCTGCTCCCTTGAGGCTCACTAGCTTGAAGTAATACCAATATTAGAAAGTCCCCAAGCATTACAACATATTGCAAGCAAATATCTTGTATATGCATTTAGAGTGGATATAATGACACCAGTTAGATATCTTGATATACCAAAGGGGTGTTTAGTACTTAGTTGAGGGGCAATTAGTAAGCACATGACTAATCTGATTGTACTAACTAGAGTTTTATAAAAGGATACAATTTAGTAAAGAAAGGAAGGAGTGAACTATTTTCTAATTCAATTGGAACTAGCTATAACTCAGAACTATGAATTGCCTGTTGCACTATTTGAAATAGAGTGATGTCTTCCCTTATGAAGCATTTTGTTTGAAATGAGCAGAATGGGGGAAAGGATATTTTAAAATAGCTGGATTTGAAAATGAAGAAGTGTTTGGTAGATGGGAGAATCTTGAACATCAAACACATCCAGACTAAATGACTCAAGGACAGTTCCACACAACCTGGAGTGTTGCTTGAGGAGATACGCAGAATTTAGCAGAAAGGAATTTCAAGGCAGAAATTAGAAGGAAAGTTAAAGAGGTCATAACTACTTCCTGCAGAGTGTAGTCTAGACTGGAATGAGCAAATCCAGGTATCATGGATACAGGCTGGGCCCAAAAGTATGATAAAATTTCTTAAGATAGTAAGAAAAATATCCTATTAAATATGAAAATTAAATGGAGACAAGAGTATTTAATTTGTATTTTGGAGTTGGTACCATTTGTTTTGATATACTGCTTAGAAAACAGTAAAACTTCATGTTAATAAACTTTTTTTGTGTTTATTTAAATATTTATTTATTTTGAGAGAGAGAAAGAGTCTGAGCACGAGTTAGAAGAGGGGTAGAGAGACAGAATCCCAAACTGGGGCTTCATCTCCTGACCACGAGATCATGACCTGAGCCGAAATCAAAAGCTGGTTGTTTACCCGATTGAACCACTAAGATGCCCCAAACCATTTTCTTTAAATGGAGTGTGTATACTTTTTTTTAATTGCTAGTAACTGGCACTGCTATTAACTTGCTGGATGAGCTGGATAGTTATTAATTCTTCCAGGTCTTGGTTTTCACTCTTTTCTTTCAAACGTTTATTTAAATTCTAGTTAGTTAACATACAGTAATAATAGTTTCAGGAGTAGTATTTAGTGACTCATCACTTATATACAGCATCCAGTGCTCATCATAACAAGTGCACTTTTTAATACTCATCACCCACATAGCTCATTCCCGTCCTCTAAATACACTATTGTATTAAACAATTGTTATGGTGCCTTTTTGCTCTAAAATTTTATAGTTTAGTTTGTGTATATTCAGCATAATGTGTTGATAGCGTGTACCACTTCTACAAAAGTGTACCTCATTTATGACACATTTCTTTTATCATTATTTTTATAGTTATTTATAAACATGTTATGTTCCATGTCTTGGTTATTTACATCTCCCTTGCTCAAGGTGACCATATAATTTAATGTCCAATAGTTTTCTTTTTGTGCAAGAATGCGTGTTATTAATTAATAATTATCATGACAGGTATAAAATTTCCTACTTAAAACCTATAATAGTATCTACAATGTACAAAATGGGCATTAAAATAATGTTATATAAATAGATAAATGGAATAAGTATGTTCCTGCCATTTGTTCACTGGTACTTGACTACTGAAAATAATTGTGTACATGTATGGATTTGCACCCTTAGGCATTATGAAATTGTTCACTGTTATTGGGACCAGTTTTGTGAACCTCAACACATTTTTTTAGCTGTAGTTTGTTGATGGGAAGACGTATTTTCTTAAATTCTAAAGAGGAGACAGTTACTGGATTCTCTGATAACAAAGGAGATCAAAGCTAGAAATGGACAAATCTAACTAGATATCTCTAAATATTATTTAACTTTTAACGTACAATGTTTATTTGCTCTCAACACAACAGTAGCTTTTACAAGAATCTGTAACATGAGTGAGAAATTGTGTGGACTACAGATCAGGTAGGTTGGTTCAATCCCCCTGAGGCAGTCTCAAAGTTTTGGGTGGTAATGTCACAAAGCAAGAACCTAAATCTAATACTCTAGCATAATACAAGCAAACCTTTCTTATATTTTGGTAAATGTGATAAAATTATAAAGTTATTTTCAATATCTGAAAGAGGAAGTATATAATGGATAATAAAGAAAATAAATATATATATTGGACATACACATTTTCTCATATATGTGTTTCATATATATATATATATACATATATATATATGTATGTATGTTGTGTCAGAAATAGTAATCGATGTTCAAAAGCTGTAGATTTTACTTCAATTCATAGTATACACTTGTAAAGCCTGAAACTGCAATTTCAAAAGCAAAGTTATATCTAATATTTTTATTTTCTAGTTACACAAACAGTAATCATAAGCAGTTCTCCAAAATTTAGCTCTCTAGTCACTAATCACTCTAGGGGGTAAAATAATTCATTCACTCATTCACTCACTCATTTACTCAATATTTTGGCAAATATATGGAATACTTTGTATTTGTTAAGCACTCTCCTGAGTACTGGGAATATGGCAGTGAACAAAGCAGACAAATTCCCATGGGACTTATGTCCTAGTGCAGAGAATAATAATAATCATAATAATGATGTTAGTAATCACTTATTGGACATATGTGATAGACACTGTACCAAATTTACTTCTTTTCAAGTATAATTCTAAATCCCATGCAGAGCTTTATTTAATTTCTAACTCTTAAAAACATACAACTAATAAATTTTCAGAAAAAGAAAGCTAAAATTCAGAAAACAATTTAAATATTCCAATAACATGTGCAATGCCATGAATCAAGCCTATGTCTACCTCTAAATACTATGCTCTCAACTCTGCTATGTTACCTATCTGTAGAGTAAAAGAAATGGTTCATTTCATTTGTTTTAATTTATTTATTTTTGAGAGAGGGAATCTAAAGCAGGCTCCACACTGGCAGCATGGTGCCTGATGCAGGGCTCGATGTCACGAAACGTGAAATCATGACCTAAGCAAAAATCAAGAGGCCGATGCTTAACCAACTGAACCACCCAGGCACCCCCTAAGAAATAGTTCAATTTACCAATAAGAATAAAGAGGACCAGAGGGATTAAGCAATTTTTCTCTTTAGTGAAATGACCGAGTTGAAGATTCTGGACAGAGAACTCTCTTACCTTAAATGACGAAAAGCTGTTAATGCAGCATCTTAAATTACGAATCTGTCTGTAAGTTATAATGTAACATCTCAGGAATTTTCATTTAAAACATATTTATAATGTAGTCAGACTGCAAAAGGAATTTTCACTGTCAATGAGTTTGTTAAAGATTCTTATATTGTAGCTCTTGAGGGTAGAGACCTGATGTATTAATATTTTAAGTATAATGCAAGAATGTATAAATCCACTTAAGTAGGTTAAGAAGCATTTAAATATCAAGTGTTATTTAATTTTGTTTTTGTTGTTGTTTATAAAATAAAATAATTCCCCACCCATTTCTCTGGGGGAATTTGCACAGAGAAAGAGAAAAAAAAAGAGTCAATGTAAAAAATATTTTTTAACAACTCTGCCATAATAACATGTCCAGAACATCTATTTTTTTTTTCTCTTTTGCTTCATTTATATTGCTCAAATACCACTGCTGACCTAAATGCCAGAAAAGAAAGCTGTGCTGTCCTTCAATATATAATGAAGGATTACAGAATGTAATTCACTGAAATGGAAGAGTATAATACCTAATACATTTGCATTTTTTCTTCAAATGGATTTATGAACACTTTCTCTAGGACACTACTCAAAAGACATTACATTTTTTAATTTCTTTACTGGTACTGGATATTTTCCACAAGTCTTTTTGTTTTTTTTTTTTTCCTCCATCATCAAACTTAATACTTTGGGATATAAGGAAGGCTCAAGCTCAAGAAAAGGAATACATTCATTGGTTTTTTTTTTTTTTTTGGTCCTAAACTCTTAAATTACACATAAGACAGTTGTGACATGAGTATTCTATGTAGAATCAGTTAACTGAAAATTTTTCTTAGTAGCTTTATAACAAAGAATACTTAATTATTTTCAAGTGCACATTTAGATCTCTGCAGAGATTCTTAAAATATATGAAACTAAGACCACATATAGTGTCATCAGTTCTCTTTTACTGCTATCTTCATACTTTAATGAAAGACCATCATCAATGATCAAAGAGAGCTAGTATTTCCATTACTTCAATACACATAACTTCAAACTCATCAAGTTCTAATGCTTCCCAAATAGAAAACAGACATCCTAAAATGCACCAATGAAACTTTCTTTTAGGCTATCTACTTATAACTCCAAAGAACTTAATGCACTAAGTTGGATCAATAATAAATGTTATGAAATTTATTGACTGGCTAAATGATTAACAGAAACATAAAATATATCAATAGTAAACTGTGTCTGAGGATAAGGTCTATTTTGGTCACCTTTGTATCAGCAATGCCTAGTACAGCACCTAATTCATATATCATGCTTAATAAATGTTGAATGAGTAAATTTTAATAATTTTAGATTATGCTTTGTCATTGAAACAAAACCTCATCAGTTCCCCAACTGCATTTTACCTTTAAAACTAAAAATATTTATATATTTTGTGTTGTATGCCCTAATATATGTCACCAACAGCATTGTCTATAAAGCTGTGGATTCATAAAAGCCCCTTTTACAGTAGTGCTGCTTAAAATAGGTTCTTGATATGTGGTATTACATAGGATATATAAAAATTATATATGGCATATGAATACAAAGTATTTATATATGATTATTTTTGTTCTATTTCATAATGACAAAAGAGACTCCCAAAATCAATAAAATAAATAAAATAAGCAAAATGAATTTTGAATAAAAAGTATCGCTATAGTTATGTGATATGGTTTTTAGTTATTTATAATGATTGAATGGAACTTGAAACATTCACTATCTTTACAGTTTTTATTAGCTCATTTTATTGGTTACTACAGGGACATAACAATCAGAAAGAATATAAAAATAAGGCTTTTAAGAGTGTCTATAAAATATAAAACAATAGTAAAAAAGGAGAGGCATCCGTGTCTCTGCTAATCCATCAGACTACTTGGAGTCATTGCGGATCACTCAGACCAATTCTTTATTTCTTTCATAGACATCCCAGCCATTTAAATTATTACTGGGTCATGCCTCAATGGTACGATCAGAAACTTGAAAATAATATGTTTTCTGTTACATAAAATAAAATGAAATCTGTGAAAAAAAATGACTCAAAAAATATCAAGAAGGGAATATACACACAGAAAAGAATAAAAGCCAAGATTCTGGAACTTAAAACTTAAGAAAAGGCATAGAAGAAAGGAAGAGATAAAATTTTGAAATGGCTTAGAATTTTTATGACTTAACTCATTCAACAAACATTATTGAATGCTACTGCTATGCTAGGATCTGTTGGGTAATGAATCCTGTTAGGTAACAAACCCATAGTATAGCAAACCCATCCATTATTTGGGCAAAGAGATAGCGAATGTGAGCAAGTGGATAAAAGTGCTATATGATATGAATCTAATCTAAGATACCACAGTGAATGAGGTCCTGGCCATGCTTTAAGACCCAGCTCAAATGTTTTCTTTGTAATTTATTTCTTCCTTTGTGCCAATCTTTTTTTATTCTACAATCACATAGCACTTGTATTATATATGTTTTACATTCATATTAGATTATTGGTCAACATATCTATGTCTATAAATTTATGAGACTCTTGAGAGCAGAGATTATATTATCTTTAACTTCCTAAATCATAACATTTTCAACATGATCAATTATTTTTATTCTAAAAATGGCCTCATGAGAGGATAACTAACTCTTTCTCTCTATGTGGAAAGACTTGTCCCAAGAGGTGAGGTTTGAACTTATGGGATTTGGGCAATGAATGGGAATTAACAAGAGAAGGTAAAAAAAAAAAAGTAAGAAGTATAGGTAACTTATTGAGAAGTACAAAAGCCCTGAAAGTAAAGATCCTAGAATAAGGAAGTGGTTATGTTCTGTTTGGTTTGACTTTGCAAACACTTCCTTTTTTTTTTTTTTTTATAACTTTATAGTTTATTGTCAGGTTGGTTTCCATATAACACCCAGTGCTTTTCCCCACAAGTGACCTCCACCATGACCTTCACTCCCATTCCCCTTTCCCCCTCCCCCATCCGCCCTCAGTTGCAAACACTTCCTTTTGAATGACAGCTAGGACAGTCACCATTTGTATCAGTGATATAAATATCAGAAAGGGAGAAGAAAAAAACACTGAGGAAGCAAATGAGTATCTTAAAAGGACCAAATGGGACGTGTTTACATGTAGACAGAAGTAACAATCTCATATAGTTAGCTATAACAGGGACATAAATAGGAAAATCAGTAGAGTTGAACTGGAAAGGTCTAAGGCATGGTCAAGTGACAGGAAATCTTGAATTCATTAATGTAAATAGACATCTCTATTTTCTCCTGCTCTGTATGCAGTAAAAACTTTATATACTTTTAACAAGAATCACTGCTCTGATTTTTAGAATGTTACCACAATCTTATTTCGTAAAAATATATGACTCCTTAAGTCAATCAGTTTAAATAGCTACTGTAGAATATTTGGTTAGAATAAAGTCTAATGCAAAGCTCAACTAAATAATTACATAAAATGAAATTACAAACAAGGTTATACAAGGACATTAGTCACCATATGGAGCTGCAACTGAAAAAAAAAAAAAGACGAAAGAAAAAAAAAGAAAGAAAGAAAAGAAAGCAACTATAAGCAGTTAATCCAGAAAAGAGACTAACAGAACGAGAATCTGCTGCTGTCTTGACATATGGCGGATTATTAAGGGAAAGAAAATTAGGAGTATATCAAGACCAATAAGTGAAAGTTCCAAAATTGGATCTCTAGTTCAAATTAGGTAGGAGTTTTCCCATAATTAGAGATTGCTGAGAATGTGCTACAGCTTACAGAAATAAGCTTTGTCACTAAAATTGTTCAGATAGAATTTGGATGTCCACCTACCTGGATGTTGAGGGGATTTCTGCATTCAGTTATAATAGAATCAGACAGTAATTTAACTCTTTTCCAAAACTAATTTTTTAATTTCTAAAATTTACAACAGTGGAATTGTTATTTCTGCATAAAATAACCTCTATAAAGGTTCTTTATTAAATTTGCTATTTACAAAGTTTCACTAAGAAATCTATAAGATCATCACTCTTCTATTAAATATATCAGGAGTTCAAGAGTAAAAATAGTCTATGAAATGACAGCAGACTGCATACAGGCTTCATGCTTATCATACCAGACTAAGTACAGGGGCAATATACAACCAGTAGAGATAATTCTCTTGGGGAGTAATAACATGCAAACATTTATCTTGGTTTCACTGCATCCTTCACCTTCTATCAATGATTTCAGAGCTTCCATAAAGCTTTGTCCCCCCTCTCAAAAAAAGGTTAGAGATAAAAAAAGTTTTCCACTACCTTTGAACAATATCACAGATGACAGTAAGTAAATTCACTGTTTATAGAACATTTTTAATCATCTCAACTTAAGTAGCCACATTTTCTATCTTGGTATCACTGTAATGAACTGGAAAAATATATCATTTTGTCAAACTCAGAATATAACTCTACCAGTTTATCAGCTCATACTAACTAATACAGATTGATTTAGGATAGCATCAGCATTTTATTAGGTGGCTGCTCCTCTATCTTTATTATTTTGTGGCATTCATGCACCCTGATAATCACCCTCACCACACATTTCCAGGTTTTAAGGTCTTCCAGGACTGGCAAAGAAAGCATTAAGAGACCCAGTGAAGCAATAACAGTCCCTGGGGGAAGAAGCCCTAGGCAAAACTGATATGGCTCAAAACTTTTGGATTCTTCTTTACCACTGTTACATATGCCTCTCTACTCTCTCCAAACCAGAACCTTCTTGTATGTGTTCATACTATCTCAGAATCCATGTGAAATGTGTTCACCTATAAACTAAAGCAACTTGGATCTCCTTCTCAATGCTTTTTTCTCCAAGGTTTCCATCTTCATACCAAAATTTTCATGCCTTTTTCAATAGAGAGGAAGAAATTACTCTTATCAGCTATCTAATACTCATTTTTTCAAGGGACATTTCTGGAGACCACTCTTTAATTCATAAGACAAATTCTATTTATATGAATTGAAACTAAACAGGGAGATAGTCTTTGGTTGGCAGGTAAGTGAGAGAGCTTACACATACACACACACACACACACACACACAATATAATTGTTACTTAACAATAACAATAAAATCTGTCATTTTGGACCCTACACAATTAGCCAGGCACTGTACCAGGTACTTTATATGCATTATTTCATTTGATTAATACAATAATCTTTGTAAGGGTAGGCATGTGGATATTCTTATGTAATAGATGTATACATTACATTACAGTACCAAAGAGAAGTACATAATTATATAATGTCATAATAACATTACCTAAGAGAAGGTTGTTACTTTTCCCAGGGTTACTAAGCTGGTTGGAGGAAAAGCAAGATTTGACCTTAGATCTCCCAGAACCCAAAGCAGTCTTTTTAGAGCACCCCTTTAAACACTGCTGTGACAAATTCTGTTGCCCATTTGTCAAATGTATTTCTTCTTATATTTCCAGATATACTATACTTCTCAGCCTCCACTCTAATAATGTGCGTAAATATGACTGAGTACTAGCCAATGAGATATCAGTGGGTATCATAGGTTCCATTTCTGGCCAGATGAAAAAGTGCCTCCCATGCATGATCCTCTATGCTTTCTCCCCTCTGACAATCTGAAGTTTATGTAAGGTAACCCTGAAAATCAAATGTTAAACAGGGCAGAACTTCTATTAGCCTGAATTCTTGAATGACCATGTGTAGAGAATCTACCTGCATAGTCATCACCCCTATACCACTAATCTGGAACGGCCTTAAACTACTGAGTGATTAAAATATTATTTTCTATTGTATTTGAGCCCTTATATAGGGCTCACTCTACTAACTCACTATACTAAAAGAGTTTACAGTTAATTCACTCTACTAAGAGTCTCATTTACAATACAACACCAAAGGATTTTCCTAAGGAAATAAACCATAGCCTAAATTATACAAACAAATTTTTCCAAAATTTGATAATCTGAAATTTGAAATAAATTCATGGTATCTAACATCTAAAATATCAAATTTACAATGAGAATATTAACTTGGGTGTTTTAAGAACCTCACTCTCATTCGTATAATATTATTCTCTTTCCTAGAAATAATTTACTAACCAATTGATCAGCATAAAAAGTCAAGGTAATAAGGCCTTAGATGTATTAATAAAACTGGAACATCATCCTGCCCATTTATATCTTCCTAGTGATATTACAGAGCAATAATAGTTTTTAAAATGTGAATTTTTAGAAACTTAGATTTAATTTATAGACCATTAATTTTCACTTTAAATTAGAGCTCAAAATAGTAGTTTACTATACTTGCACTTACTATATTAAATATTTTCCTTCCATGTACCTCCAATTGTTTATTTGCATAATTCTCTCTATGCCCACCCTGTTCAGTATCTCATTCAAGCATTTAAAAATTAATAAAAATAAAGAATCACTGTATTTGAGCAAACACAGTAGCATGAATAAAGACCTACAGAAAAGTTTCAAAAATGTATAAAACAGTTTTAGAAAATAACACTGCTTTGGGAGACACTGAGTTTATACACATAATTACCATTGTCTTAAGGATCATATTTTCGCTTTGGGATATATTGATCAGTAGAAGAGAGATTGGGCCAAATCTAATTTAAGATCAGGTGAACTTAGATGTCAACTTTCAAACTGAAGAGTGATTATCAATGAGTGCAATATGGGTAGATTGGTAGATCACATACCCTTCACAGGTGTGCTGCCAAATGTTGAGCAATATGTATGTTATTATTGTTGCAACTGAAAATACATAATAAAATGGCAAGCTGTAATACATGTAGTTTCTTGAGTTACCTAATGCAATGTAGGATTCTTGAGGCTCCTTGTTAATTCATATGGAACCTAATAAACAGTCAAGGCAAATTTCTTGAATTGCTTTAATTTTCTTTTATTACAGAGTTTGAACAGAACTTCAAAATGGTGGTTACTTCTCTTTGAGGATAGGAAGGAAAGGCAGGGGAAAGGACAGAGAGGAACAGTTAGCTTTCCACAAATTATAATAATGTTTTGGATTGACTGTGGATTTATAGGCATTCATAAAAATAACAAGAAATAATCTTACTTAGATTATGCAAAGGACGAATACATAAATCATGACAATAAATTAATTCTGTTGACCTAAGTTCCTAACAACCACCACACCACCACTATCTACAAAAAGGAAAAAGGAAAAAGAAAAAAAATTCAAAACGAAACAAACAAAAATCCAAGAATTGAGCCTGTGCAACACAAGTCATGCATTTACTCTTTACTGGTACTTGTGAGCATCTTTGGCTTGGGAGTGCTTTTAAGAGTCAGAGAAGAACATTATGAGATTACATTCTTTCTCCATGTGAACTTCAGAGGAGTCCTGAAAGATCTGGGACAAATGTGTATTTTACTGGGGACTATTAGAAGCCCATCCTAATCTAAAATTCAAAATAAACTCAGAGATGATACTCTAGAGTTTCTTAAATTTCTCAAACTTTCTAACGCCCAACTTAAGAAGCAGTATAGTTTAGAGGCTCTAAAGCTAGACTGCCTGAATTCAAGTCCAAGCTCAGCCACTCATTTTGTGACTGGAGCAAGATGCCAACACTCCAATTGGCTTAGTTTCTTATGAAATGGAAATAATCAATAAATCTATATTATAGGGGTACTGTGATACTTAAGTTAATATACATAAAACTCTTGGAATATAATTAATGTCTCATACATAGTAAGAATCCTTCAATGTTAGATATTATTACATTTATGCAGTTCAAAAACTATATAGAGCTACAAGAAAAGGTAGTTGTTTTCTGTTATTTTATTTTTTTTAAATGTGTCAGATATTTTGATGGAGGTGGTTCACGGTATCTATTTAAGTCATAGCAAGACAAAACCAATGACTCCCATATATATTTTGCTTTTTACTTAATGACATTAGTGGGTTTTTTTTTAATTTTTTTAATGTTTATTCATTTTTGAAAGAGAGAGACAGAACACAAGCAGGGGAGGGGAAGAGAGAGGGAGACACAGAAGCCAAAGTAGGCTCTGGGCTCTGAGCTGTCAGCACAGAACCCAATGCAGGGCTTCAACTCCTGAACCGTGAGATCATGACCTGTGATGAACCCGGACACTCATCTGACTGAGCTCTCCAGGTACCCAAATATTAGTGTTTTTATAGAAAAAAATCTTGAAAGAAATTTTTAAACACTCCTGAGCTGTGATATATATTCCTCAATCCACAGAAAAAAAAAAGAATGGTTAAGGATTTTTTTTAAGTCCTTATCATAATAAACTCCTTGTAAATTTTAGCCAAATAAGAATATGTTGGGGGTACTTGGATAGCTCAGTTGGTTAAAAGCCCAACTCTTGATTTCAGCTCAGGTTATAATCTCAGGCTTCATGGGATGTGCCCTGTGTCAGGCTCTTCACTGACAGCGAGGAACCTGCTTAGGAATCTTTCTCTCCTCTCTCTCTCTCTGCCCCTCCCCATACTTGTGTGTGTACACATACATGTTCTATCTCAAAATTAAAAAAAAAAACGTTAAAAAAGAATGTGTTTATACAAAACAATTAAAAGTTAAATTGTGCCATTTTTGTCACCTATTTTCAATTGAAAATAAATGTAGATTATTCCATTTTTATGACTGCATATTAATAAATTATATTCATATATTATACTTATTGAACCAATTAATCCTGCAATTTATATTTAAAAAAAGGAACTTCAGGGGCGCCTGGGTGGCTCAGTTGGTTAAGCATCCGACTTTGGCTCAGGTCATGATCTCACCGTGCATGAGTTCAAGCCCCACGTCGGGCTCTGTGCTGACAGCTCCGAGTCTGGCGCCTGCTTCAGATTCTGTGTTTCCCTCTCTCTCGGCCCCTCCCCCACTCATTCTCTGTCTCTTTCTGTCTCTCAGAAATAAATAAACATTAAAAAAAATTTTTTAAACAAAAAATTTTAAAACGTGTCTTTTAAAAAAGAAATAAAAAATAAAAAGTAAACCTTATTGTCAAATTTTGTCCTATTATTTACAAACAAAACAAAACAAGATAAACTATGTTTCTTTTACAGATGTCACAATATTTTCCTGGATTAAAGTTCTAAAGAGTGGAGTGGCTTAAGATTTGGGATTATTATTTTATTACTGCTAAACTGTTTTCCAAATGGATTGGATTTGTAAGGTTGCACCCATATCAGCAGTTAGGAAATGGCCCTCTTTCCTATATTCTTGACAACATAACAAGTCATTTTAAACTCTGCCAATCTCATACCCAAATAATATGGCAGTGTGTTGCCTCCATTTGGAATTATGTGATTAATATTAATGTTTATCATGTTTTCAAAAAAATTATAGACAGCATATCCATACTTTGCTCATTTTCCTGTCAGGGCATCCATTTTTCATATTGACTTTGGAGAGCTTTTAAGCCATTAAGAATATTAACCATTTGTCAAATGTTTCAACTATCTTTTCTAGCCAGTCCTTTTTATTTTATTGTTGTTTACGATGTTGATAGTGTTATTTTAAAATGAGGAAAATTGGTAACATCTTACCAAAATTAGGCCTATGAATCATCACTATGATGTTATTTCATGCAACCATTTTTCCAAAAACATTTTTGAAGAATTACATAAGAAAAAACATTCATAATAATATGTGAAATGAATAATCAAGAAATAAAATTGTGTATATGTTATGATCTCAAAGTTGGACAACAAAATGTAGATTTAAGACAGCAAAGATACATAGATCAGTATTAGCTGTTGTTATCTCTAGGTGATTTTTGTCATTCTCTCTATTCTTTTCTCTGAAGCATACATGTGGTTTTTAAAATCAGAAAGATGTATTAGTAAAACTAAACTTCATCAGTGACAGTCTGAACCAAACATCCAACATAGGAAAAGCTGACATCACTTAAGGATTTCTGCACTTCTCTGTATACGTAATAAAATTCTACATATATACAAGACAAATACTTCATGCCAACAAACACACTCATCCAAAATGCCAACAGCATTAATTAAATTTTATTGTGAAGATAAGAGCAGTGAGACTACAGGATGAGATGTTGATTTAAGGAAGGAGCTAAAGTATTTTACTGCAAGATTCACTATAGACAGAGCTACCTACCTTCCTCAATCACATTTACATGTTTTTGTTATAAAACATAGTAATTTTAGAAGACAATCCATTTAAAAGATGAATAATTTCACATGTCTCTATAATTTGATCATGTATGACAATGGTATAAGGAAGCATTTAATGAGGAAACTCATGGAAAAGAAAGTGGTTGCATCAACCCATTCGTCCCAATTCAAGACTTTCAAAGCTTACAAGACTGAAGAAGAGTGAACATTAAGGTATTTAATTTAAATAAAAACTTGAAAAAAAAGAGTTTAGGATGTTTTAAAAGCATTTGGGTGGGAACGAGCCAGGAGGCTACTGCGGTTGTGTGGTGGCCTAGATAGGGTGATGGTGAAGCACCTAGAGGAGTGGTTGAACTTGGGAGACATTTAGGAAGAAAACTCAGTAGGACTTGGTGACTGAATGTGAGAGTGAAAGACAAGGAGGCTTCAAAAATATCAGACTGTCAGATTTGGGACCCAAAACTTTATGGAATATAGATAACTTCTGATCAAGAGTCACTACAGGTAACCTGATTCCCTAGAAAAGTTGTCTTGACTAAATGTTACATAATTCCTTTTAGTCAGTATGGACAAACAATTTAAATTGTCTAAATTTCACAATTAATAGATTCTTTTATTATGTGTTATAGCATATATTTAATTAGGTAGTAATAAGTCATATGACTATAAAAATGTTGCCTTAAAATAAAATGTTTCATTGTTTCTATTTCTTATATATTTTAATTTATTAATTTTTATTTATTTAATTTTAATGTGTATGGGAGAGAAGGAGAAAAAATCTTACACAGGCTCCACTCTCAGCACAGAGCTCAACGTGGGGCTCGATTCCACAACCCTGGGACCATAACCCGAGCTGAAATCAAGAGTCAGATGTTCAACCGAGTCAACCAGGCACCCCAGATATTTTAATTTTTTTAATTAAATGCAATTTTTAAAGGCTATATCTGAGTGCAAATGATGCTATTTTAATAAAATCATGGAATGAATCTTTGGAGCTCAGGCTTCAGGCATAGAATGGTGAGCAAACAAGACTAAAATTTTCCAAACCTAGTTTTATCTGTTTACTGGTGTAAATACAAGATATTCTCAACTGACTGTTGAGATATTCATTGTTTTGTGAACAATAATTATTTACCTACTCTCTATCTCCAAACTTTAACAAAAAGGCACAACTCTCAAAAGATAAGCTGGCTATTCATCTAATTGGGTATGAGGGTAACATTTTTTGTAAAATTATTAGCGGAGTCTTTTCAAAACATTTTTATAATTTTTATTTATTTCTGAGAGAAAGAGAGCATGTGCATGAGTGAGGGAAGGGCAGAGAGGGGGACATAGGACTCCAAGCGGGCTCCCCGCTGAAAGCAGAGCCAGACATGGGGTTCAAACTCACAGAACCATGACAATGTGACCTGAGCTGAAGTTAGAGGCTTAACCCACTGAGCCACCCAGGGAGCTCCAAGTCTTTTCAAAATGAATTAACATTTGAATGTGCACCATACATCCTAAAAAAGCATCTTTCCTATTAGCAGCTCAATAAATGTTAGCGGAATCTGAAGTAACAGTGTTGCTAAAGAAAGTAAGCAATTGAGTCGGTTTGGATCCTAAAGACACAGTCTTTCACATCGACTTGGAACTAGCTATAAAAGAATGTTCATCTGGTAAATATTCATCTTAAAAATCAATCTTGGACTTCATTATTTACCCAATATCTTGGTACTCATTCTTGTTATCACTAGACACAACTCCTCAGGAGTAGACAGGGATCCTACCAGCAGTTCTACCATTATTAGCTGCACAATCTTGGACCTGACTTAACCAGCAATTTAGTCATAATTTCTTTATTTATAAAATGCCATGCCTTCCTCACAGAGTTATTGTGAGGATCATGCAAGTTAATATATATAAAGAGATAAAACCCAAGATAAATATGAGATTAGCTCACTTTATGATTGACTGCCAAATAAGTATTTTTATGAAATATACCCACTCTATAAAAACTAGTTCGGAACTGCATATTGATTTGAAATACAATTATTTTGGAAATACTTTTCTGATTGTTTATATGTTTACACTATTAAAATATATCTGCACATGTATGTGGTATAATTATTTTGCAAAAGTCCTAAGAAATGACTGAACATATAATGAAATAAACAAATATATGCTTAGATTATGAATTATTTATAATGATAAATTTCTGTTCTCAGAGAAGGATCCATTATATTTATCTATTCTAAGCTGTAATCTTTTTGTACAGTAATTATGCTATTATATAATTGTTTTATCCTCCTTTGGCAATCTGTTAGTGTGGCTTAAAGTTTGAAGTAAGGCTCTTACCTTAGTAAAACTAAAAACCTACAAATGTATTTATTAAAAACCAATTATGTCACTACATACTTCTCAGAAAGTCTTAACTAAAAAACAGTTATGGTACTAAACACAGGAAAAGATGTAGAGTATCCAGATCATTCATATTTTACTGGTGGGTAGGCAAAATGGTATAGTCACTCTGGAAAATAGTTTGGAATTTCTTGTAAAGCTAAATATGTATCATATAACCCAGCAATTGTACTCTTGGCCATTTATTTCAGATATATGAAAAGTTATGTTCATACAAAATCCTGCACACTAAAGTTCATATCAGCTTTATTTGTAATACTCCAAAAATGACATCAGCCCAGATAACCTTCACCAGGTGAATGATTAAATAAGCTGTGGTTCATACACATCATGAAATACTATTTGGCATGAGAAAGAAATGTATCAATGCACACTACAACCTGGATAAAACTCAAGAGAATTATGAGTGAAGAAAAGCTAATCCAAAACGATTATTTATTTTATAATTCTATTTATATAATATTTTAAAATTTACATTTCAGAAATGGATAACAGACTAGTGTTGCCAGTGGTTTGGATGGGGCAGGCTTGAGAGGGAAGTGTGGAACCAGATGCCACTCCCAACGTGCAGTAGCCCATTAGTGGAACAGCGACGAAGTGGATTTGGTTTTAAAAGGAAGATAAAATGGATTATTTGTTCAGTATCCTGACAGTGGCTGTGGATACAAGAACCAACACAGGTTACAAACCTATATAGAACTTACATTACACACACACACACACACACACACACACACAAGTAAAACCTGGGGAAACCCGAATTCGACCAGCAGATTGTATCAATGTCAATATATGATTATGATATTATATTACAGTTGTGAAAAATGTTACCATTAGATTGAGTAAAATATAAAGGGATTTCTGTGTATCACTGCTTACAAATGCATGTGAACCCACAATTGTCTCAATACAAATTTTAACTGAAAAAAATTAATTGTGTTGCAGAAGTAACATACAAGAACTTAACTACTATGTATAATTATAGGAATTTGTAAATTGACAAAACCTAAAATACATTTTTGTTTTATTTTGTATAAAAAATACTAGATGAAAATGTTATATCAATTTCATCAATAAATATCATACCAAAAATAATTCATTAAACACAGTTCATTAACTGCTCTTTGATACATTTTGTTTTATCCAAATTTTGAGAGCAACATATATACATTTGTTTATAAATGACTCCCACACATGAATAAATGTCAGGGTTATAAGACCTGTTATTTATTCAGTTTAGAAATAAAAGAGAATTGTATCTGAATTACAGCAATTATTTTACATATAGTTAGAATTAGGTGAACCCATTAGAGTCAAATTTCAAAACAGAAGGCTAGTCTACTGGTTTTTATTACTATGTTTAGTAACATTCAGATCTTAGAAAAACAATTTTTTAATTATACTAAATGTACTTGTTTTTCTCCAGGGTTTTATTTCCTTGGCTACAAAAAGTAACTATTGGTATGTAAGTGTGCTGTTTAGGGGAGCCTAGGTGGCTCAGTTGGTTGAGTGTCCAACTTCAGCTCAGGTCATGTTCTCATGGTTCATGAGTTTGAGCCCTGCGTCGAGCTCTGTGCTGACAGCTCAGAGCCTGGAGTTTGCTTCAGATTCTGTGTCTCCCTCTTGCTCTGTGCCTCCCCCACTTGCACTCTGTCTCTGTCTCTCTCAAAAATAAATAAACATTAAAAAACAAAGAAAGTAAATGTGCTGTTTGAATCCTCAAAACTTTTTGGGTGTTCCTTCCATTTAAAAGCAAAATAGTGCAGCTGCTATGAAAAACAGTATGGAGATTCTCAAAAAATTAAAACTGGAACTACCGCATGAACAGTAATCCTATTTCTATGTATTTATTCAAAAGAAATAAAAATCTCAAAGTTTATTTGCATTCTCATGTTCATTGAAGTACTATTTATAATAGCTAAGATGTGGAAACAATGTAAATGTCCATGAATGGTTGAGTGGATAAATATGGAATATACATATAATGTAATATGTATGATTCATTCTTAAAAATAAAGAAAATTTTGCAATATACCACAACATGGACAAACCTTGAGGGCATTATCTTAAGTGAAATAATCCACTCACAGAAGGATAAATACTGCATGACTTTACTTTATGAAGTATCTAAAATATTCAAACTTATAAAAGTAGAGAGTACAATGGTGGTTGTATGGATTGGGTGGAAAAGGAAAATGGAGAGTTACTAATCAATGGATATAAAATTTCAGTTATGCAAGACGAACAAATTCTAGACATCTGCTGTACAACATTGTGCCTATAGTTAACAATACCATATGGTACACTTAAAAATCTGTTAAGAGGGTCGATTTCACATTAAGTGCTCTTACCACAATAAAATAAATTTTAAAAAGGCATATCTGAATTTGAGTTATTTCTTATGCATTTCCCTGAGGTTAGTTTGCTAGCTATCCCTACACCTGACATCTTGGTAGAGTCTAAGTAGCAAGTTTAAGCCATTTAATAGACTGAAATTTCCAGATGGCTTAAAACTAGTGAAGAATCATCACTTCTTAACCTTCTTAATAATGGGTTTTAGAGACTAAATAGTTCAAATGCAAAGATTATTCACACAAGCCATGAGAGAACAGAGAAAAGTAGAATTCTGAAATGGAAGTGAAAAACAGTATACCCCTGGGGCATCTGGATGGCTCAGTCAGTTAAGTGTCCAACTCTTGATTTCAGCTCAGGTCATGATCTCAGGACCATGGGATTGGGCACAGAGAATGCAGAGCCTGCTTAGGATTCTCTCCCTCTCCCTCTCTCTTGTGTGTGCATGTTCTCTCTCTTTCTCTCTCTCTCTCAAAATAAATAAACTTGAAAAAAAAAAAAGAAAAATAGTATACTCCATCAGTTCCAGCAGAATCACAGAGATAATAGGTCATGAAGCAAGTTAATGGCCAGATGAAGACCAAATATCCTTCTTCCTCCTCTTCTTCAATACAGGGTAAAATTCTATTTATTTTTCAAGACTTATGTCAATCAATAGATGCATGCTATACACACACACACATATGATGAAATATTACACAGCCATACAATGTTCGCAAGAACATGGATGGACTTACAGGGTATTCTGCTACATGAGATAAGTCAGACTGAGAAACACAGATACCATATGATTTCACTCATACGTGGAATCTAAAAACAAATGAGCAAACAACCAAAAAGCAGAATCAGGCCTATAAATTGGAGAACAAACTAATGGTTGCCAAAAGGGAGGTGGGGGAACAGTGGTCAAAATGGGTGAAGGGGAATGGCCATACAGGCTTCCAGTTTTGAAATGAGTAAGACATGGGAATAAAAGGCATAGCATAGGAAACAGAGTCAATTACACACACACACACACACACACACACACACACACATTTTTTGAGTCAATGATTTTTTAAATTTTTTTAATGTTTATTTATTTTTGAAATAGAGACAGAGTGCAACTGGGGGAAGGGCAGAGAGAGAGGAAGACACAGAATCCAAAACAGGCTCCAGGATCTGAGCTGTCAGCACAGAGCCCAATGCAGGGCTTAAACCCAAGAACCATGAGATCATGACCTGAGTTGAAGTCAGATGCTTAACCTACTGAGCCACCGAAGTGCCTCAGTCAATGATATTTTAATAGCATTGTATGGTGACAGATGGTAGCTAAACTTGTGATGAGCATAGCATGACATACAAAGAAGTTGAATCATTATGTTGTATACCTGAAACTAATGTAATATTATATATCGATTATACACAAATGAAGAAATTAAATTTAAAAAAAAGAACAGGTCAAATTCTGTTAGTCCCACCTGGACTATATGCTGATATGATTCAACCATTTATTCATTTATTCTTTCATTCAACAAATATTTCTGAGCAACAACTATACGTCCAATACACACAGTAATGAAAATACCAACAAGAAAATCACTGATCTTATGAAGCTGACAGTGGAAGATGGGAAGACATATAATACAATAAAAATATATATATGATGTGTTATATTACATTAGATGATGAAAAATAGAAGAAAATTAATAGGGAAGAAGGATAAAAAAGTATGCATTTGGAGATGGTATGTACGATTTTATGTAAGGATAGCCTGAAAAGGCCTCAGTAGGAAGAATAACATTTGATTAAAGTTCTGAAGGAGGTGAAGATATGTACTTATAATTAATTGTATAAATCTATTTCCCTCTGGTAGGCTAAGATTTTCAAGGTCAAGGACCATACCTTAATAATTTTTGTATGCCAACATCTAGAACAAGAGCTGCCATGTAGACGGGACTTACTAAGAATATGCTGAATGAAAAATCTGAAGTTTCATAACTTAACACTGTTGTTTTTCAACTTCACCTGCATTTCTCCTTCAGAAAATTCTTGAGTTTGAATATGATATGAACCTAAATCAGAAGCATACCTAGAAGTTACCACACACTCATCGCTCAATGTGTGAATTTAACAGAAGTATGATTTTCTAAATACTATAGCCAAACATATCCAGAGTATAGATGGAAAGAAATTAAATCCTAAGAATATTGAGGGACAATCCCAAGGCCACTCACAGTGGTGGATCCTCTAAATCCACAATTTTCACAACATAAAAAGAATGAAGTTCTAAATGCATAGATTTGATCAGGTTCTATTTATCCCAATTCTGATTTTGTTTCAGGTCTTGAGATTATTTTAAGTATCTCACTATGACTAATTTTATACTTAGCACTACTGCCACTGATAGGAGTCTAAAGAGTTTCACACTTAGCTACCTTATACCTGTGGCTACAGACTAAGTTTAAGATGTTTTTGTCTTCAAATTCCTGTCTGCATTAATACGTCATGTCCCAGTAAATCACTATACAAAAAACTTCCTTAGAGTCAAAAGAAAACCACAAAAGTAGGTTCACTTTTGACTGAAAATACAACCACAGACCTGGATCTAGCATGACCACTCAGTCTGGTATGATGAAATGGCCAATTTCTTGGTGCAAAATGAGAACAGCATATATGGCTGAAAGCCATATTAGAGACAAAATTACTACTACTTATGTGCTGTTACAGATTGCAGATAAAAGATGATTACACATATTACAGTTATCTAGTTTTCATTATAAGGGCTAAATGATTTAAGATTATAGAAAAGGCAGACTAAATGAAGAGTACAGGACAGGTACATTAATGAAAAATTTACCTTTGTTACTCACTGTTAAAAGGCTTTCAGAGACTCTCCTTAGACTGGGAACTGACTTAGTCTGTCATGTGGGATAATGTATTTGTGAGTGCATTGATTATCGGTTCTAAAAATACCAATACTTGCATTAGGAGTCTTTCAGTGATTCTCCACCACCAAGAAAAAGTCCAAACTCCTCAGCGTGAGATACAAAGGTCTTTCTGATCTGGCTCTTCTCTCTCTCTCTCTACACATTCCACATCCTTCCATTCTCAGCTCTCTCCAGTTTCCTGAATACGCCATGCTTTCAACACCTACTCTAATCTCTGCATGTACCCCTCTCTATGCACAAATATTCCCCTTCACTTCCTAACAGGGCAAATTCCCTTAAAATAGTTACGTTCATTCAGAGGCCATCCTTGAACCCCATACTCTCTTCTCCCTGAGCTGGCACCTCTTTCCTTTCTAAGTCCTATTATGGTGAGATTATGTTGCGTTAAAAATTATTTATATATGTCTCCTTCACTGACCTAAAAATTCTGAAGAAAGTCTCATTCGTGTTTGAAAAAGCAAACATATTGAGCTGAAAATCTAAATATAAAACATAAATAACAGAAACTAACATTTATTCAGCACTTAATAGCTATCAGGCACTCTTACTAAGGTTAGAAGAAAATAAGGAATAGTTGAGTTGAAGTAACTGGCCCAAGATTACCAAACCAATAAGTGACAAAGACAAGTTTTGAACCCAAGAACTATAACTACAAAGTTCATGCTCTTCACTACTATCCTATAGAAACTTCCTGAATATATGAACATATATGTTTTTAAGTAAATATGTAAATAGGTATATATATATTTGCTTGTGTATATACATAAAAAATGAATTTTAAGAATAAACTCTAAACAGTTACATAAAGTTATTTCCATGAATTGAAGTTCTGACAAGAAACCATCTGATATCCTCGAAATTATCTTCTTCCCCATCAATATATCATAGCATTCCACTTAATAATTTATAAAACATAATTATCAATGTATATAAATTGTTTTTATGTACTGTGCTGTGTATTGAGAAGATAATATCATCATCATGGTAAGTGATACACTTATCACTACTAGATAATTTAGTTAAAAATTGAAAATTCATGCACAAAGTCCTCATTATAAGACTAGCTCTGCAAAATACTTTTCTCTACTAAAACAATTACCTGAATAACAGTTTTATCCAGGAGAATAAGAATATATGCTTATATAAATATATTAAATTTTTTTCAGTAATATTGTTTTATACCCCCAAAATCTTGTATTGTTTTAATTCAGTATCCTCTACACTAGTGATTCCTAAACTTTGCTGCATACCACAGTCACCTGATGAGCTTTAAAACAAAATGATGGTTGGACCAACACCCTCCATCTGCCCCTAGTGAGATGTTCTAATACCTGAATGTTAGGATTTGTGAAAAAGCTCCCCAGTAATTCCAATATGGAGCAAAGTTTGAGAACCAGAATACTACTGAATTTTAGTTGAATTTACTCAAAATTTTCCTGGAGTTTCTTCTATATTTTATTAAAAGCAATTCTGATAAATGAAATCATTCCAAGTGATCATCAACTCAGCAATGCCAGAACTCAGTTTGTAGTTTCTGGTACCCCATTTATTACCTGGCTACTGAATTCTTCAAATATAATTTCTTTATTCTTAAATAATTCTCTTTACAGATAATAAAAATAATGTCTATACTAAATCATCTCTGCAAAAGGACATAGTTAAATTTACTACCTAACCACCAAATTTAATTATGCATAATTCTATTTTTATAAATTATCAATTTCCACACCCTTAATACGGAAAAGCATGCAGCTTGGAAAAGCAACAGGTTATATAAAGAAGAGAAGTTAGAATAAGAATAAAAGTACACAGGAACACAAACTTTGCAGGACAATCTCCATCACACACTTCTTTCCCCAATCTACTTGTACATCCTAACCCATTTATAACCCTAAATGTCGCCTCAAGTTAGAAATGGTAATTACGAATAGTAACATGAATTAGAATATAGTAATACTAATAGTAACATGTTAGTAATATCAGAGATATGGTCTTACAGAAGCTAACTACTTAAATATGAATACGTTTAGTATCTGTATTGATATTCTATATCTAGTAAGGCATTAAGATTGTTTATAAATTTTTGAATCTCTCTTCTTTCGATAAAACTGCATTTCCTCACATCAATGAACTCTAATATGACCCATTTGGCTTCATTTGATTAACTACTTGTAAGTATCATTTGTCACTCCTAAACAGAAGCTTCAAGAGCCATTAGAACTTCTCTTTTGTTTCTGGCACAACCGACAAAATTCTCAATGAGTGACTGTTCCATGAGCATAGGTTAAGAAGTAAGGACAACGACAATGTAAAGCAAAGTACCCAGACAGCCATTCTTCACTGGACCTTTAGTATAATTAAGAGAGAAAAAAATCTTTGATGTTTCAAAGTCCTTGAGATTTCTGGGTTATTTTTTACTGTGATGTAATCTAGCCTATACTTAATGAAATTCTATATTTACATATGGTTGCATATGTAAATATGTCTTTCAGAAAAAAACACATCACGTATATAAATAAATTTGTTCAAATAAGATCTGTCAGTGTCCTACTGTACCACAGGTACAATATTTATAAAAACAAATTCAAGGTGAAACAGGGATGATTAGTCTATAAAGCATGACCAAAGAGTTTTACTTGTCACACGTTTATACTGAGAATTCGTTAAACATTTAACTGTTAAATTTGTGAAATAAGTTGTTGGTTACATTGTGCTGACACCATGAGTACCATTTATCAGTCTCCAACGTGATGATAAATCACTGACTAATACAATGAAAATGTTGATCATTAGGGTTCAGTAACAAATGTATGATTAAGCCTGTGCTTTCACAAGAAAGACAGCATATCAAACACAAATTTCAGAGTGGAATGATTCTTCCGACCATATTATAGCACCCTGAAGTCTAAATTCATGTGTTCTAGTTATTGACATAACCATTGCCTTCATTTGCAAAAAAAATAAATAA
>CM053578.1:83466943-83522434 GCA_028646485.1 Cryptoprocta ferox
ACTATAAAGTTTAAAAAAATAAAAAAAATAAAAAAAATAAAAAAAAAATAAAAAAATAATACAAAAAATTAAAAACCCAAATACAAAATAATAGACTCATAGATTATTAAGGAAGATATCTCCTGCATTGGTTATAAAATTTGAAAGAAATAACTGTGTTTCTTTTTAATTTTATGGGTTTTCAACTGTTTTATAGGTGTAACAATTATAACTAGAATTAAGACACTTTACACAATTATACAACATTATCACCAAAACACCACATCAGAACGATTTTTTATTTATTAAGAAATATATGGTAAGAATCACTGTCATTATTGATGAAAACTGTGTAATACATTTAGGGATGTATTGGGTTAGTGGTAAAATGTAGGTTAGAGTGTCAAGAATAACAGTAAACATGTTTAGTGTATAACTTAATCTATGTGAAACTTCATAGTGTTAGGGAATCATCACAAATGGGAGAGAGGTTGTTTTAATTACTTTTTTCCTATTTATTTATTTATTTATTTATATTTTTCAGAGAGCGAGATTGAGTGGGGGGGAGAAGGGCAAAGGGAAGAAGAGAGAGGGAGAGAGAGAACCTTAAGCAGACTCCTCACTCAGGACAAAGCTGACATAGGGCTCAATACCATGACCCTGGAATCATGACAAGAGCAGAAATCAAGAGTTAGACACCCAACCAACTGAGCCACCCACACACCCGTTTTATTGTTTAAAGAAACTATCAATGAGAAAGCAAATTTAAATTAAGTAAATATAGAACACATGTGTGGATTTCTTTTGAGGTAAATGTTTTGTTTTGTTTTTTTTAATTTTCTCACTGAAGTTTTTGTTTTAGTTTGGAGAAACTTGAAAATCATTTAATGTTTGTTTTAAATTATGTATGAGGCTTATCTACAGCATGAAGGGCCTGTATGTAGTTTCACTGAATAATATTCTGCTCGCATTTTTTCACCTAAGCCTGAGAATAACTTAAGGCAATAATTCTGCATACTTTTTGGAATAATAAGAGTGTTATATATTAGCTAAAACACAAAAATGTGAAATTAAATATAAATATTTTGTTAGTTATATTACCTCCCATTTCATAGTTATTTCATTTAATATTATGACAAGTTTCTAACATGTACACAGATATGCGTATTTATCCTTAAATATGTATATTTATATAGATTATCAAAGATAATTTATTTGGGGGAAACATCTAGAATCTAAATAATGAAATGTATATGCTCTGTGATGACTGGCTTTTGAAGTCCAAGATTTGGCAAAAGTTTCACAATAATGTTAATTAAATTTGTATTGAGATCAAAACATATCAGTCTTGGGGCACCTGAGTGGCTCAGTCAGTTAAGTGTCTGACTTCAGCTCAGGTCATGATCTCATGGTTCGTGGGTTCGAGCTCCATGTTGGGCTCTATGCTAACAGCTAAGAGCCTGGGGCCTGTCTTCGAATTCTGTGTCTCCCTCTCTCTCTGACCCTCCCCTGCTCACACTGTCTCTCCCTCTCTCCCTCTCTCTCTCTCTCTCTCTCAAATAAAAATAAAACACTAAAAAATATTAAAAACAAAAAACATATCAGTCTTAAAAGTTATAATATAAAACAATTTTAAGTAAAATGATCTTATTATTAAAATTCTTGGTTTTATAATAAAATACAGACAACTAAATTTATTTACTACCTGAGGTGAAATAATGTTATCTATATAACTAGAACCAAGACAAAAAAGTCATTATTTATGTTTTAAAATTAACAAATCAGATTTTTCTCCAATCAAAAGACATAGGGTATCAGAATGGATAAGAAAACAAGACTCATGTACATGCTGCCTATAAGAGACTCAGTTTAGACTTAAAGACAACTGCAGATTGAAAATAAAGGGATAGAGAACCATCAGTCATGCTAATGTATGTCAAAAAAAAAATCCAGAGTAGCCATACTTCTATCAGACAAACTGGATTTTAAAATAAAGACTGTAACAAGAGATAAAGGGCATTATATCATAATTAAAGGGTCTATCCACTAAGGAGATATAACAATTGTAAATATTTATCCCTCCAACTTGGAGCCCCCAAACATATAAATCAATTTCACACAAACATAAAGAAAATCATCAACAATAATAACAAAATAGTAAGGAACTTCAACATCCCACTTACATCAATGGACAGATAATCTAAGAATAAAATCAACAAGGAAACAATGGCTTTGAATGACACACTGGACTGGACAGATTTAACATATATTCAGAACACTTCATCCTAAAGCAGGAGAATACACATTCTTCTTGAGTGCACATGGAACATTCTCCAGAGCAGATCACATACTGGGTCACAAATCAGCCCTCAACAAGTACAAAAAAATCAAGATCATACCATTCATATTTTCAGAACACAATGCCATAAAACTTGACATCAACCACAAGAAAAAAATTGGTAAAGACCATGAATACTTCTTACTAAATACATCCTACCAAAGAATGAATGGGTTAACCAAGAAATTAAAGAGTAAGTTAAAAAGTACATGGAGGCTAATGAAAATAAAAGCACAACAGTCCAAAACTTCTGGGATGCAGCAAAGGTGGTCATAAGAGGGAAGCAATCCAGGCCTTCCTAAAAAAGGAAGAAAGTCTCAGGTATACAACCTAACCTTACACCTAAAGAAGCAGGAAAAAGAACAGCAAAAAAAAAAAAAAAGCCCAAAACCAGCAAAAAAAGGAAATAATAAAGACTGGAGCAGAAATCAATGATATCTAAAACAAACGAACAAACAAAAAAACAAACAAAACAAAACAAACAGTAGAACAGGTCAATGAAACCAGAAGTTGGTTCTTCGAAAGAATTAACTAAAAAAAAAAAAAAAAAAAAAAAAAACAGCTATACTGATAAAAAAAAAAAAAAAAAAAAAAAAAAGGAAAGGACCCAAATAAAAAAAAATCACAAAGAAATCTGCAAAAATGAACTATTAGGACCTTATAAAGATAAAAATCTGCACAGCAAAGGAAAAAATCAGCAAAACTAAAAGGCAATCAATGGAATGTGAGAAGATATTTGCAAATGACATATCAGATAAGGGGTTAGTATCCAAAATCTATACAGAACTTATCAAACTCAACACCCCAAAAAAATCCAGTGAAGAAATGTGCAAAAGACATGAGTAGACACTTCTCCAGAGAAGACATCCAGATGGCTAACAGACACATGAAAAGATGCTCAACATCACTCATCATCAGGGAAATACAAATCAAAACCACACTGAGATACCACCTCACACCTGTCAAAATGGCTAAAATTAACAACTCAGGAACCAGATATTGGTGAGGATGCAGAGAAAGGGGAACGCTTTACACTGTTGGTGCTAATGCAAACTGATGCAGCCACTTTGGAAAACAGTATGGAGGTTCCTCAAAAAAAAAAGAACAACAAAAAAAAGAACTACCCTATGACCCAACAATTGCACTACTAGGTGTTTATCCAAAGTAAAAAAAATGCTGATTCAAAGGGGCACATGCACCCCAATGTTTATAGCAGCACTATCAACAACAGCCAAATTATGGGAAAAGCCCAAATTTCCATTGTCTGCCAAATGGATAAAGAAGAAATAGCGTGAATGTATGTGTGTGTGTGTGTGTGTGTGTGTGTGTGTGTGTATCTATACTGGAATGTTACTCGGCAGTCAGAAAGAATGAAATCTTGCCATTTGCAACAACGTGGGTGGAACTAGAGTGTATTATGCTAAGCAAAATAAGTCAATCAGAGAAAGACCAATATTGATTTCACTCGTATGTGGAACTTAAGAAACAAAACAGATGAACATTGGGGAAGCAAAGCAAAAATAATATAAAAACAGATAGGGAGATAAACCATAAGAGACTCATATACATAGAACAAAGTGAGGGTTACTGGAGGAGAGTTGGGTAGGGGAATGAGCTAAATGGGTGATGACCATTAAGGGGGATGTTTGTTTGGATGAGCACTGGGTATTTTATGTAAGTGATGAATTACTAAATTCTATTCCTGAAATCATTATTTCACTACATGTTAACTAAGTTTGGATATAACTAAGTAACTAACTTAGTAGTCTCACTTACTTATGATTTCAAATGAGTTGGAAAGCTAAATAACCACATACACATCTGGCTGTATCATTAAAATAATTCAGAATATTAAAATCTTCACTGTTATTTTCCATGGACTCAACTGAATAAGCCATCCTTACCCAAGTATAATTTAATTATGATGATCATAATTAATACTGGTTAGAAGGACTACAACTATAAAGCAGTCTTATAGTTTGTATACCATGCTTGTCTTATGCTTGCTAATGGAAAGCATCTGGTTAATTGTAGAAGTAACATAAACAATATGGAGACAGCATAGTATAACAGAAAAAGCCCTTTGCTTAAAATCATTATCCAGTTCAGATCTGCATTCCCATTTTTCTTATTACTTAGACTATTTAATAAGTATTACCAAAATTATTTTCAGAAGCATTTATTCTTTTGTTTTTATTTTTATTTTTTAATTAAGTAAGCTCTATGTCCAATGTGGGGCTTGAATTCATGATCCTAAGATCAAAAGTCACATGCTCTACTCGCTGAGCCAGCCAGATGCCTTGCATTTACTCTTAAATGAATGTGTACACATGTGTGTGCATTCACAGACAGCCACATAATACTTCAGTATCTTCTGTTGATAATACATTATCTATAGTGATTGTGTTCCAGGGGGAAAAAATTGAAAAAAATTATACTCCAGGATATTTCGTAGCTTCAGGAATGAGGTAAGCTTAATCTTTCAGATTCTTAGTTTTTTTTTAACCTGTAAAATAGTGATAAAGCCAATTTACTACTTTCCATAGTTAATAAAATCTGATAATTTATGTTAAAATTCTGCGTAAAGTGGTATAAATAAATAAGGCAGTTCTATCATACTCCTAAACATACACATATGAACACATAAACATAAAATTCAAAAACAACCTACCAGTATCTCATGGGGCTTCATCTCTGAAATTTCCTGACTGCTATTAGAGATCCTTTAATTTCAATAGTAACATGCTTTATCACTAAATATCACCACTTAGAGTATTTTATGTAGAGGAATGTTTTGTAAAACTTCTCATTTGGCAGATTCATTGCCCTATTAGTGAAAGGCTATAAAAATTATATTTTCATTCTATATTCTTTTAACTAAGAACTTTAAAAATCAAAATGATTTAATATTTGCAATTTAGCAGGCTCAGTGCCTTTAGTAGGTAGAGGTGTCTTGCATACCAGAAGTTCATCTACAATTTGGAAGGTGATCTTTCTCCCAGAATTCTGAAAATGCTGTAAAAACTTTATATGGCACTGAACTGCTTCATTCCAAAAACTCAGAGCTTTCTAATACGACCAGCTTAAAGAAATTTCACAGCTACAATCTTCGTATTTTAAATAAAATTGATAAGTTAGATACTTGACTTTAAGTTTTCTGATCCTAATCAAAATACGAGGTTTAACAATTCCTTCCTAGACCTACAATATGCACAAATTAGGAGTATAGCACTTCCCCCCCGCCCAGCCTTCTGTCTCATATTAATCTAAACAAGAAAGCATATTGAACTGATTTAAACTAGAACCCACAAAAAAAAAAAGCTGGCTAAAGACATGGAGGCTAACTCATAGTCTGTGACCAGACTGGTCTGTCTAATGATGTAGTTGTTGTCACAATAAATGACTACATGCACAGATTTCTGTCTAGTTAGACATTTGGCTTGAAATAAACATTCACAGAACTGAATCCAAACATCAAGTAGGCCAAAAGTTGCCTTAAGCTTTGCCAACCAAGTGCTAATTCAACTAGGAGTAACATGATTTTTTGTTTCACAACAAATGAGTCTTTGAATCTATTAAACTGAATCTGATGATGATTTTGGGAACATGGCTGATGAGAACATTATCCCACTGCAGTAGGTCTGGAGCCTAATTTTCCTATCAAATACCTACAGTGGTATCTTAGAAGTGGAAGATGTAATCCAAGAACTGAGAGAGGAAATACTTTGGCTGTGTAACTAGATTCAGGAAAAAGGCACATATTTAACCACTTACTTTTTTTTAATAATGCCTATTTTACAACTAGGTGTAGAGATTATCCCTTTGTCTGAAATTAGTTCTAGTCTCACCTTCCTAAGGTTTCATTAAAAACAAAATATATTTATTGAAAGTAATACCATAGTAAAAATAGTTTACATAGGGCTCCATTTAGTCTGAATCCTGTATCTTGGAATGCTGTATATTTGTATTTATAGATTTTTCATCCCATACAACTGAAGAAAGTGACATCTAGGAACAGTAGGAAAATATAGTAAATATAGGATAATGTTAGTAGTACAGAGTTATTTGGATGAAAAAAAATGTATATACCAAACGAGATTTTCCAAATTACTTGAAGACTAAAATAATACACATACCTAATCAACACTGAATGTATTACTTGGAAGACACTGATACACTGTGCATATCATTGATTTATATTGATATTTGAGGACAAAATAAAAAACAAATATTTTTGTTAAATATGAATATGAATGCCTGGTTAAACAGAACCACACCAATTATTTTCTAAGTTGGGTTTCTTATGATGTTTATATTCCTTTTTGAAATAATAAACTAAGTATGATTTCAATTGCAGATATGGCTCTATTTAACAATGTGCAAGAATTAGAGGATTTCTTTTTTCCACTCAAATTATGATATTAACTATGGGACCATACAATATTTGTGTAGCCCCGTGCATGATGAAAATGTGAGGTCCCTTATCCAAATCAAGAATTTCAATATGGCAACAAAAAAGCGTGGGGCCCTTATAAGCACTGGGCCCTGTGCAACTATACAGATTATAGACCCATGAAGCCAGCCATGCATGGATCCATCACCAAAACTTCCTACTGACTTGCATTTGTATTACTAATAGTATTGCGAAAGACACGAAGGGTAGTTTTTACTAAAGCATCATTCCTTGCCAACTTAATCAATGGAAACTTACCCTCCCACTGGGTCCACCCATATCTATTTATCTGCCACATCAAAATGACCAGGCTGTAGAAAACATGGCAGCAAGGACAAGAAGTTGGGGAATTAAGACACACATCAAGCTCTCCCGTTTCCTGCCTTTGATAGAAATGCATAATAGTGTACCGTTCACAATATCCTTTTAATTCCTTTACTGGAGAGATCTGGCTCACACCACTGGAGACTTGTGAAAAGATGCAACCCTTAGGAAAGTGGTTCAGAAACATTTGCTATTTTTCAAGGTCTTTTCTGCCTCCATTCAAGAAGATAATAAATACCTATAAGATCTGTATTAAAACTCTTGAACTTCAAACTGCCTTGTTCTTGTATCATTCAAACTCACATAATACATTCACATAAAATATGAATAAAGCTTTTAAAACCATGACAAGATTAAATTAACTGATGTATATACATGAACTTTGTGAAACACCCAAATTCAAATCTTACATCATTATTAGCAACACAGCATACTACTGACATATATATGTAGTCTGGGGTCACTACAGAAATTGAACAAGGAAATTCTTCCTTTAATGTCGTCTACAGGCACACATCAGTAATAATTATTCCTTTACCTTTCATTTATTGGCAGATTTTTTCACAGCATTTCAATGCTCGACTAATCCACAAGATAATATCAGCATACTTAAATCCTTAATTTCATCAAATGCAACTTTATTTGCTAAATGAGGATGTTTTCCACTTCCTTTCATCCAAATTCTCATGATAAGGCCTTTGATAAGATAGTAACATAAATTGATTTTCTACAGGGAGTACACATCTAAGAAAAATATACTAACTAAGAAAGGGGAAGAAAAGATTTACACTTTATAAGAAGTTCTCAAAATTTAGCATTCAAGATAAAACAGGAGATGGATTTTATCTGCCTAATTTTTTAAAAAAAAATTTAACATTTTTATTTATTATTGAGAGACAAAGAAAGAGCATGAACAGAGGAGGGGCAGAGAGAGGGGGAGACACAGAATCTGAAGCAGGCTCCACTGTTAGCATAGAGCGTGATGGGGGGCTCAGACTCACAAACTGCGAGATCATGACCTAAGCCGAAGCCTGACGCTTAACCAACTGAGCCACCCAGGTGCCCCAATGTGCCTAATTTTTTAATTATACTATCATTCCAATTTAAAAGTTCATTTGAGAATTATCTCATGTATTTCTAGTTAAATTAAATGTTAGATAAATATTTTAGTAATTTGTTTATTCCATACTTTTTTAACCATAAAAATGTGTGGCATATACAGCAATGTCTTTTGATTTCTTAAAAGGAAAAAAATCAATATTGTCTATTTCACTTACTCTTATGCTGTTTTAAATTAATAAAACAATAACTCAATAAATAAATGAAAATCAGAAAGAGAAAAAATAAGTAATGGCAAACTGAACCTTAACAATTAACTTGGGTAGTCATAGCTAAGCTACAATGAAATTTTAATAGTTTTCATGAAAACTATTGCTCCTCTGTATGTTTGAAACCTAATCTATCATTTCATCATTTAGTACACACTTATTATAATGGATCTTTCCTGAGAGCTACTTTGTCTTAATGACACAGAAATGAGATATACTTCAATTTAAATTGGCACTCCTCTGAAAAGAATATGAGAAAGCATGCTGACAAATTCCCACCATTTTAATATGAAATGTATCAGTGGTATGTGAAGAATTGCTTATTAGTATTATAGTCTAGTTCCTGGCAATTTCCAGTATAATTCACTCAGTTAATAACAGTTCTAGTGTTCTCCAAATTTATTAATTACACTATGATGCCTAAATATGAAATTTAGAGTAGTTTAGAGAGTATTATTTAAAGCAGTCCAAATCAATGTATTCTATACCAGCCAAAAGTCTAAAATTTTTACACCAGTTTCATATAATAGTCATTTTCTATCAAGAGAGTCTGCCTTTGTTAAAAAAATAAAATCAACATCTATATCATAATTATAGTTAATAAATAAGGAGATTGCGTTTTCTTCAACTGTTAAAGTATTAAGAAAACCAAAACCAATGATATTAAAGAGAAAAGAGGGAATTAAATATTATTTTCAAATATACTAAATTAGTAACTTAAAAATGATTCTTATTAAAATTAATTGTACTGCTCATAGATTGCTAATTAAATAAGCTCTAATTAGAAGATATTTTCTTACTTAAGAAACTTAAGTGATCTGCCACACAGACTTCACGGCAATGAACTATTTAGGAAGATTTTAATGTAAGACAAGCATTACCTAAACAACTGGTATTTCTGGTATTTTTACCTTGAATTAGCTCCATAATATAATCTTACACAGTTCAGTTTATTATAATTAAGTTTATTAAATATTGAATTTCAGTGCAACACTAAAGCTTCAGAGAAACAGGAGTACTTATACTGTCCTTTATGTAGAAAAACAAGATATGCTATACTCTTTGCCTATACCTTATTCAAACAGTATTTAACAACTTACTGTGTAAACAGTAAACAGATTCATATTTTTTAACTGTAAGAATATATTCAAAATTTGCTCTGCATCTATCCAAAATTGCTATTGGAAAACGTTAACCGACCTTTCAAAATTACAGCGTCTTTCAGCACAGACAGGTGATTTTACAGCATCTGTAAGTGACACTAAATGATATGATATGCAGTCACTGAAACTAGATGCCAAGGGGAGGTAAAGAGTAAATATATGCCCTGCTTTTAGAATAGTGGGGATAAACACACTAAACAGGGAAATTTGCAGGTACCTGCTTAACTATGTATGTAGGTACCCATAGACTGAACTTCTTCAGAATCGTACTAAACATGGTAATAAACCAAAAAAGAACAAGATGGATCTAACTTTAAATAATCCCCCATCCTAAGTTAGACATTGTTTTGTCAGCTTGGGCTGCCATTCCAAAATATTCTAGGATGGGTGGCTTAAACAATAGACGTATATCTCTCACAGATTTGGAAGGCAAGAGGTCCAAGATCAAGATGCTGACAGGTGTTTGGGGTGAGGGCCCTCTTCCTTTAAAGAAAAAATGTTTTTTTTTTGTTTTTTTTTGTTTTTTTTATTTTGAGAGAGAGAATGGGGAAGGGACAGAGAGAGAAGGAGATAGAGAATCCCAAGCAGGGTCCATGCCATCAGTGCAGAGCTGGAACCCACAAACTCTGAGATCATGGCCTGAGCCGAAATCAGGAGTCAGGAATTTACCCAACTGAGCCACCCAGGCATCCTGGTGAGGGCCTTCTACCTGACTTGCACATGGTCTTCTCACTAGGTAGTCACAGGTTCTTTCCTTAGTGTATGCACAGGCAGAGAGAGAGAAAGAGAAGAAACAGGCTCTCTTGTCTCTTCCTCTTCCTGTGAGGATTCTAATCCCATCATGAGAGGACCACTCTCCTGAGGACCATCTAAACCTTCCAAAGTCCCCAACTCCAAATGACCACAGATTGGGGGTTAGAGTTTCAACATATGAATTTTTGGGAAGTCATAAACATTCAGCATGTAACAGTCATATTACTTGTGATTTTAAGATAACTGTGTATGAGTGCATACAAACATATACATGTCAGTGTATATACATATATTTGTCTTTAATGCATAGTATTATATGTCTTCTTTTAAAGAGTTCAAATTTATTAAAAATTTAATTGATTCACTTATTTTCAATTTTTCACTTAATTTTTGAGGACTTGTTATGTGTTAGAGGAGATAAATGCACCTTATTCACTTCTATATAATTTATGATTTAAGACACTTGAATATATTAGGCAATCTATCCATACCTAAAACTGAATTGATCAGTGTCCTTTCCTAAAGTTAATAGGAACAAGAATATTGATTATATTTGTGATTCTGTAGAACTTCATGCATCACGACACTATTACTGGCTCTGGTAGGAAAGTTTTATTGTGTTTTCTACTTAAAAATATAATTTTTACATGGGTGGCTGGGTGGCTCAGTCGTTTAAGCATACAACTTCAGCTCAGGTCAAGATATCACAGTTTGTGGGCACAAGCCCTGCATCGGCTCTGTGCTGACAGCTCAGGGCCTGAAGCCTGCTTCCGATTCTGTGTCTCCCTCTCTCCCTGACACTCCCTCCCTCTCGCTCTCTCTCTCTCTTAAAAATACAGAGTAAAAAGAAAATTTTTTAACATAATGTTAACTTATTTACGCTATTTTGCTCAATATATTTCTTAAATATCTATGCTACATTAAAATGAATTTGTCTAAGAATAAAATTACAAAAATTATATTACTGAGTACACTATGAAACCAAAAATATCTAGTAAGCTTTCAGAAAAAGTTCTGAGAATATCAGACATTCATGCCTTTTCTAAATACCTAAATAGATTGTCATGGTAGATATTTATATTTTATAACATTCTTACCTAAATCCACATTTCAGAAATGTTATATACACTATTCACCAAAATACAGTCAAGTATATCTTCTTATATATAAATCTATTTCTTGAAAACCAATCCATGAAGTAAATTTAAGATTGCACTATTTAATTTTCCACTTAGAAACTAATGTTTGGTATATAAGAAATGACAAGCTATAGCCAGCCTATCATTATCCTCAATATAAATGAAATTTAAATCTTAGGGAAATACTTTAATTTCTTGCTTTATAAATATATTTATTAAATTATTTTTTAACTCATTTGTCTAGGTCTTATACTTACCTCTTAAAATGTATACATAATGTGCTTTAATTCTAGAGAACGGGATCTGTTTGAGTCTTCCCACTCAACAAATCAAAAGTCTGAATTATATCTATGCAGGTCTTTATCGTTCCAGTCAGAGTTTTTGCTTTTTCATTTTAAGTATGCCTTCTTATAGAAGTTCCATTCTGCATCTTACTCAGAAGTATAGTCTCATTATTTCTGAAGTCCTGATTTAGACTTCTTAATAAACTACCCTTTCAGTATTACAAAGAGCATGATGTGGTAACAATCGGGCTTTCTTCATGGCATACCTCACACTTATTACTGGCCCAATGGTTCTCTTTCCAGGCAGATGAAAAGCATTCTGAGGTCAGGGAATAGTCTATACTTAGCACATGGCAGAGTGCCTGACTCAATAAACGCTTAATAAAAGAATGGATTGATAACAGTGATATTCTATTATATAGTGTTTTGTGTTTATTTTTAGGGGTCTTTTTGGTCCCTGCAAATGTATATTCTACTTTGGGCTAAGACTTCTAAGTCAAATACTGTTAATATGCTATAAAGATGTGCTACACACAAAAACAACACATAGACCACTGGAATAGAAGAGAGAACACAGGGGGAGCCTGGGTGGCTCAGTTGGTTGAGCATGTGACTTCAGCTCAGGTCATGATCTTGCAGTTCATGGGTTCGAGTCCTGTGTCAGGCTCTGTGCTGACAGCTCAGAGCCTGAAACCTGCTTCGGATTCTGTGTCCCCTTCTTTCTCTGCCCCTCCCTCGCTCACACTCTGTCTCACTCTGTCTCTCAAAAATAAATAAATGTAAAAAGAAATTTTTTTAAAAAGAATAGAGAACCCAGAATTGGACCCACAAATGTATGACCAACTAATCTCTGACAAAGCAGAAAAGAGTATCCAATGGAATAAAGACAATCTCTTTAGCAAATGGTGCTGGGAAAAGTGGACAGCAACATGTAGAAGAATGAAACTAGGCCACTTTCTTACACCATACACAAAAATAAAACTCAAAATGGGTGAAAGACCTAAACGTGAGACAGAAAACCAACAAAATCCTAGATGAGAAAGCAGGCAACAACAACTTTTGACCTCAGCTGCAGCAATTTCTTGCTTGACATATCTCCAAAGGCAAGGGAATTAAAAGCAAAAATGAACTATTGGGACCTCATTAAGACAAAAAGCTCTGCACTGCAAAGGAAACAATCAACAAAACTAAAAGGCAACTGATGGAATGGGAGAAGATATTTGCAAATGACATACTGGATGAAGAGTTAGTATCGAAAATCTATAAAAAACTTACCAAACAAACTCAAAACCTGAAAAACAAATAATCCAGTGAAGAAATGAGCAGAAGACAAATAGAAATTTTCCCAAAGAAGACATCCAAATGGCTAACAGACATGTGAAAAGATGCTCAACGTCACTCATCATCGAGTAAACACAAATCAAAACCACACTGAGATACCATCTCACACCGGTCAAGAGGCTAAAATTAACAACTCAGGAAACAACAGATGCTGGTGAGGCTGTGGAGAAACAGGAACCCTCTTGCACTGTTGGTGGGAATGCAAACTGGTGCAGCTGCTCTGGAAAACAGAGTGGAGGTTCCTCAAAAAAGTAAAAATAGATTACCTTATGACCCAGCCATAGCACTACTAGGAATTTATCCAAAGGATACAGGAATACTGATTCCTAGGGGCACATATACTCCAATGTTTATAACAGCACTTTCAACAATAGCTAAATCATGAAAGAGCCTAAATGTCCATCAACTGATGGATGGATAAAGAAGACGTGGTTTATATATACAATGGAATACTACTTGACAACGAGAAAGAATGAAATCATGTCATTTGCAGCAACATGGATGGAACTGGCAGGTATTATGCTAAGTGAAATAAGTCACCCAGAGAAAGACAGATATCATATGTTTTCACTCATATGTGGATCTTGAGAAACATAACAGATGACCATGGGGGAAGGGATGGGGGAAAAATAGTTATAGAGAGGGAGGGAGGCAAACCACAAGAGAGTCTTAAATACAGAGAACAAACAGGGATGATGGGAGGGTGGGGGAGAGGGGAAAATGGGTGATGGGCATTGAGGAGGTCACTTGTTAGGATGAGTACTGGGTGTTGTATGTAAGTGACGAACCATGGGAATCCACCCCAGAAACCAAGAGCACAATTTACACACTGTATGTTAGCAATTTAACAATAAATTATATTTAAAACATTTAAAAAAAAAAAGATGTGTCACATAATTGGTCACATTTGTCTGCAGTTCGTGGTAATGGTTTTTATCACCTTGTAGTCAGGCAAATATTTTTTAAAGCCTAAACAAAATTCAGCAACATTATCTTAATAGATATATATTTCAAAGAATTTCAGTGGAAGTTAGGGGTTATATGTTAAGAGAACACTAAAAAAATAATATTGCCCCCCATGACAGGTCACATTTGTTTAATAAGAAATTCTACACTTTTTTAGAGATTCTACTTACTTACAAGAAATGGTATTAAAACTTACTGGTTTGTATTCAGTGCCCCTTCTGAAAAACCTCTTTAGGGTCACGCAGACAACTGCTGGTTATCACTCTAAAGGCTGTTTATGGTAATATGTACCATACATATGTAAATCAGCCATTCCAAAATTTCAATTGCTTCAACACTTTTCTTGTGTTATCTAGTCTTCTTGTTTTGTATTTCCAGTTTGCCAAGTAGGACTAGAAAATGTGGTCCATTAGATATGAAAAACTACTTTCTTTGGGGACTGTCACTTTTGGATACTGTCATAAAGTAAGACTGGGAAATTCCACATCATGTTTGATTTCTTACATTATAAAAAAATAATCAATGTTTTTCAATAGTTCCTTTAGGAAGCAGAAGGAGATGAGGTTGTTGAAACTTATCCACATCATTATAATAGAAAAATTTGAATATACGAAAAATGTTGTGCTTTTCTTCAGGGCTCGCTGAGAGCATAAAATGTTGACCTGGTTGCATACCTCTGTTTAAAAATGAATTGGAGACATTATTGCAATAACAGGAATTAAAAACTGTATGAGTAAAGTGAATACATTTATTTAGAAATACTCTCAGAAAAGTCTGAGGTATTTGAAATTAAAAATCTATTATCCATACAACTTTGATTCAAAGTCTAAACTCATAAAGACATATAAGACATAACCATGTAGGAAAAGGGAGTAACCCTTTCACGGAAGCAAATATGAAGGTGTGTTGTCATATATGGAAACACGCATTTTTAAATATATTACCAGTGATAATGCAGCATTGAAATTTATCACAGATGTGGAAACTCTAGACAGCTAAATATCAGATCTCTAATTTCTCAACAATACATAATTTATGCTTAGTATTTGCTGTATGCTGGGATGAACTGCCCCACAAGCATTCACACACTAAGACATGAGGGAAAAGAAAACCTATTGCTTTGCAATGTCAGCAGAAATAGAAACACAAATTAACAATTTGTATTAAGCCACTTACATGATACCAGTTTTCACCAGGTATATTTTATGCATAACCAAAAACACTTATTCTAAAATTTCTCACAGAATTCTACCTCATCAGTGGTCTATCATCTTAATATAAAAAAAGACTAATAGACTCTTTCAGACAGCCATTAGTCCTTGCTTTGTATTAATTTTGCTAGAAGAATTACAAAGTTAGACTTTAGTGTGGCACTAAGTTAAAATATTAAAAAGAATCAACTAATGTAAATGCAAATATATAATTTAAAACTGTCAAAATTAATTCCTCCAGTTTTTACATAATTTTTCAATAGAAATATTTACCAGTCATTGTGGATTGAATGAAAATCATTTTTAAAACCATAGACTATAATAGCTTTAAACATTTTTTTGAAACTTAAAGCATGCAGAAAACTATAGTAGACATTTTTAGAAGATACCAAAATAATTACTTGAGGTCAGTAAAAAAAGTTGTCAAAAATTTAAGATAATCTGAGTAAATAAGTACTGAATAGAGCCACTGATATAACAATATTCATGATACTTAACTCTAAAGAGATAATTATGAGGACAGCAAATAAAAACACAACACAATTGGAAGCAAGTGCAGATGATAACCATACTCAGATAAACAATCACATGGATAGAAAACATATTACAATCACCACATGCAGTATTCAAGTAAACTTTTGTAATTTAGCTACTGTCTTTTAAAAAGTGACATCAGAAGATGCCCAAAGCTGGCAATGTCAATCTGAATCTAGAAGACAAAGAAAGAAGACCATATATAGAGAGAAATTCAGCAACAGCAAGTAGTCAAGAGTTGGTAACCATGGGTAATATTACATGCATCTATACTGAGGAAATGACATACTGCTCATTTCAGTTCACACTGCAAGTAGGAGCATCAAGTAAGTATGACATGCATGTACCTTATTTTTATCTACATGTGAGATGTCTGCCTGTGGGCTTCTGGATTAGTATACAAATACACATATGAAAATGATTAATGCTAAGTAATTGCTATCTACATAGCATAGGCAAACTAACAATAATTAGAATTCTGCATGTGCATTTATTTTTAACATTCTTTAATTAAAATCTGTACATTTGATGCTCTCTCTTCTTAACTTTGCCTCTGTGTATTCAAATTTTTAAAAGTTGATATACTGTGTAAAGAGAATCTTTAATTAAAGTACATTTTTATTAGGTGGGTACTTACTTGACCATGTGAACTACTGAGCTAACATGATGGGAAAATTTTGTCTGTGATCCTGACTGGCTCAAGAGTATTTTTTTTAATTACCAAAATATATTATTAAAATCTAACTAGCATTTTGGCAGTCTGTGTTTAATCACATAAGATCAAACATTTAAAAATAACAAATTTTAGAATATAATCTATAATTCTTAACTACAACTATTATTAATCGTATTTAACAAAAATTTTATTTTTCCTCATATTTATTATCTTTTGGCAACTCATCTTTAAATTCTTCCCCCACCCCACGTCTCCTTGGGGTTAATACAGACCTTCCTATGATCAAAATGCCTACTCAGTTATTGGAACCAAAAAGATAATCTTTGTTTTTACTTTCAAACCTATAGATTGATTATTCATTAAATAAATATTTATCAAAAACTTACTCTCTATCTAGCACTGCCTAGGCTATACAATAATGACTATTCTGAACACTAGAGAGGACACCAGTGAAATTTTGTGCTATCACTGTTGACTCTTCTTCTAATTATCCTTCATTCAGCTAAACCACATACATCCAAAGAAATTAGTGCAACTATGATCATAAAAGCCTGCTTTCCTCCCACTTTCAATCAGAAGGGAACGACTTTTCATGGCTACATAAAAATGAAAGGGTCCTGTGATATCCCAAAATGTATTTCCACTGACATGCATCAAATAATATGTATACTCAAACTTTGCTACACAAAACAAGTTGATTTGTTACTAGAAAATGAGTGTGCCCTCTACTAACAGTTGTATGTAGCTCACCTAGTTATCAGATAAAACCGGATTACCCTAGGTTAGCATCTAGATTGTTCTGCTGTAGGAGTGCTGCTATGAAATGAAACAGTTGAGAAATTCAATACATACTTATAGAATTCACAAATACCTTATTTACTTATGTCCATAAAAAAAAACTTTTACTTGTCTTCACAATGAAAAATATAAGCAGAAAGACATTCATCAATTTTTCAGTCACTTTATTCTACCAGAGACAGTGACCCATGTTCATTTATGATGTATAGAAAAATAATCCCATAGGTGATAGCTAATGTTAACTAAATACCCATGAAAAAATATTGTCCAGAAATATGAATACAGGTACTCGTGGTCAAATCTGTCTTTTATAGATAATGTTTTAAAGATGTAAGCATATTTTTAAAGCTTTCTTGAAAAGGTCATTATAAAATAATTATAATACTAAGTTCAAGAATGTAATTTAGTATTATAAATCTACCTTATTATTGATTGGCTCAAATCTTTTGAGGTTAAAGAAAATCAGTGTTTAATAACCTTTAGTTTCATACTGAAATTTACCATATATTTAAAAAAATCTAATTTTTACTGATATGCAAGGGTCTTCATATTATTCTTCATATATTCCTTCATATTATATCTTTTAAAGGAAAGTACAACAAAATTTATAATATGTTATCATTTGTGTAAAAGGGGGATAAGAAAAATATATCTATATGTGTGTAATAAAAGTATACTATAAACTATCTCAGAAAGGATATCCAAGAAAATAGTAACATTATCATTTCTAGAAACTAAAATTGTGTGGCTGAAAGACAGGGGTGAGGAGAGAACTGTCAAAGAGTGAGTTTTCTTTTGTACCTTTGAGTTCTGAATTTTTTTTTTTTTTTTTTTTTTTTTAGAGAAAGATAGAGTGAGCTGAGGAGATAGAATCTTAAGCAGGCTCCATGCTCAGTGTGGAGCCTGATGCTGGGCTCAATCCCAGGACTCTGGGATCATGTCTTGAGTCTAAATCAAGTGTCAGATGCTCAGTTGACTAAGCCACTAAGGTGCCCTCAATTTTGAATAACTTGAATGTCTTAACTATTTAAACTGTTTTTAATTGAAATTTTATTTATTTTTATTTTTTAGAAAGTACTCTTTTTTTAATTTTTTCATGTTATTTCTGAAAGAGAGGGAGAGACAGAATGTGAGGTGGTGGGGAGGGGGGAGAGAGAGAGAGAGAGAGAGAGAGAGAGAGAGAGAGAGAGAGAAAGAGATACACAGATTCTGAAGCAGGCTCTAGGCTCTGAGTTGTCAGCACAGAACCCAACATGAGGCTCGAACTCATGAACCACAAGTTCATGACCTAAGCCAAAGTTGGACACTTAACTGACTGAGCCACCCAGGTGCCCTCGAAATTGAAATTAAAAAAAAATCTACTTACACATATATGTGTGAATATGTGTGTGTGTGTGTGTGTATACCCTTGTAAAATGCATCCAATAATCAATATATGATTAGAAAGTAATTGCATACTTCTCCCAAAGTACTAGGCAGTTGTTATCTAAAACAATAACATCAAAAAGCCTCCTCAAAATAAAATACATTTAGGGGCACCTGGGTGGCTCAGTTGGTTGAGCCAGGTCATTATCTCACAGTTCGTGGGTTCGAGCCCAGAGCCTGGAGCCTGCTTCAGATTCTGTGTCTCTCTCTTTCTCTGCCCCTCCCCTGCTCATGCTCTGTCTCTCAAAAATAAATAAACATTTTTTAAAAATTTTTAAACACATTTATATTTTAAAATAAAATTTAATCACATTTCGATCATATATATTATAGTATAAAAAGTAATATTAATTCAGGGGAAAACATTCTTCAGATCTGAGGAAAACTAAATGTACTAGCAATTCACAACTCCACTTCTTCCTCTTTTTCTTGGTTACCTATGTATCTCCATCATTTTACTACATATAAACTAATCTGTCAAAGAATAACACTTTTAAGTGTCTGCGTTTCATTTATCCTCTCCTGCCATTTTTTTAATTTCAAGTTTTTATTTAAATTCTAGCTAACATATATGGTAAAATTCATGTCAATTTTAGCACTTAGTAATTTACCACTTACATATATCACACAGTGCTCGGCCTAGCATTTTCTTGCTAGTTGATGTCCATCATTTAAACCATAATTTGGAGGAGCAGAATAGTTTATATATTTTTCATTTCTTTGTCCCTGTCCACTGTTTTTAATAATCAAATTCTTGATATGCAGGATAAGTCACCTAATCATCTCAAATATTAGCTTCTCAGTTCAATTATAATCATAAGGTTTTCTTCTGAATCAACTTTCACATATTAAAACACTTATCTTCAGAAATGTTTTGGTATCAAAAATACAGTCTAAACTTTTCATCACCATGTTCATTTATATATTATCTGAACTTTGGAAATACATTGTCTACCAACTTTGGAAATATACTGTCATTGTTCCCTACTTTTAAGTGTGAGTGTGACATCACTCTTACTAGAATTACAATTTCTGACTGTTGTAGTTACTTCTTGATTGCATTTTATTGCCAAATATATATTAAAATAATTATTTAAAAAATACTGTGGCTATGGCTTGTACAAATTAGTCCTTTTTCATAGTGTATTTTCTTCTAATTATATATTTCAATGTGTTTTAATATTTTGGGTCTCTCTCCTTCCTCTCTTCCTCTGAGTTTCTCTTTATGTGCATATGCATACACACACAGAGGAACTCTGAGGAACATTTATATTAATGATGAATATACAATATATGTGTGAAGTGTGTAACACCACTGATCTATAAAACAATATATGTGTGAGTGTGTACCACCACTGATCTATAAGGCACCAACTGAATGAACTTTGATGATTCTTCAGAAGTAATGACTTGGTACCACCTATCCACAAACTTTCATGATCACCCCTTTTGAAGCAAAGCCTACATTTAAAACTATCTTACAGACTGTGAGTGCAGTGTAGGGTCACATAATAGGAGCTAAAAGCTAAGTGGCCCACCACCCATTATGCAAACAGGAGACAAAGGCTTCAGGATTCCCATAGTCTAGCCAAATAGTGCTGATAGACTTCAACAGATATAAACAGTTGTTACACGCTTTTGCTTGTACATTGGACAATAGTTTTCTGATAAATCTGTATACTTTTGGGTGTTTCAAGTTACATGATAGTGTATAAAAATGTATTTTGTATTTATCTACATTACTTAATAGTACCTATTTGTAATAGATACCTGTTTTACACCATTTTAGTAGACAATCAATTTGTCATTCCATTCCATTTCTAATGCAGTAGTCCAACCCAACCCAGAATGCATTATTGATATGGAAATGAGTGTAATTAGCAGCGTAAATGATCTGTTATTTATGATACAAGTCAAAGCAGTAAATCACCATTGGTTCACTATCATTACTATGCAAATAGAAGAAGGCAGTTAATGGTCCATGTGTTAAAAACAAGCCACTTGCTTGCTCATTTGCAAATGAAAGGCAAGGGTGAGGGTTTAAGGTAGAAATGACAGTTTATCAAATTGTCAGTCCTGGTGCATGGACTTAAGAAAACCAGCACACATAGTTGCACTAGTTTTATAATCTAACCCCTTTCCATGAGCACTAGGTGTTATATGTAAGTGATGAATCACTGGGTTCTACTCCTGAAACCAGTATTACACTGTATGCTAACTAATTTGAATATAAATAAATATTTTTTACAAAAAGGTATCCCCTTTCTCCACTGCCTATTTGGCCTTAAGCCTTCAAATTTATCTTTAACTTCTTCTAATTTGAACAACAAGAATTGGAATAATTGTGAGTGCTTCTAATTGATTTGCAGTGTATGGATACTTTTTATGTCAGCTGGGAAAAACACCATAAAAACTCCTATTATGAAATAAAATATCATTGATCATATAATTCACTTCATTTTCCTACAAATATATTTCCTTCTCTTGTAAGTAGGTAAACTAAGTAATGATTTGAGGACCCAGAGACTAAAAGAAATATTAGTGAGTCTTATTGGAAATTATGCAGTATACCTAAAAGAAATTGTCCTTTTTTGCTTGGTCCCTTTTGTTTAATTTTCCAGGGAATGTCAACTTGTGGGGGGACAACTAGGTACATTAGCTACAGGCTAATGCTTGCGTAGTGAAATAGGAAAAAAGTAGCATGCATGAAAAACTACTGGAGGAAAAGGGACTGATGACAATGGTAAATTCTACAAGCTTCGTTTATATGGATCTGATAATTTTTAAACTATTTGGAAGACTTACATAAATACAGAATTTGGGACAATAATGTCTTTATGTTGGAAATGCACATAGTAGATAGGATTTCAATCTCACTTAGATAAATTAGCTCTATCTTTGCAACTCTATAAAAATAACTGGCAAATATGTAATCTTTTTTTGTTTATTGTTATTTTTCATTAAGCTATGGGCTCAAGAATGACTTACAGACTGGGCAAAATATTTTAATAAGGGAAATGATATATTTATATACAATATATTTATATTTATATCATTTAAATATATAATATATACTTAATATATTATATTAAATATATATATTAAATATATAATATATACTTAATATATATTATATATTTAAATATACTAATATAGTAAAAAACATGTTACCAATTTTTAAAAAATTATATGTACACAGTTATTAGACCTGTCTCTTAATTAATGTTTTTAGGAATCAAGTTATCTTTTATAAATACTGTATTTTTGTCCTTTAACTCCAAGGAAATAGCTAGATCATTGGGTTCCCTTACCTCACTGGTTTCCAAAGATAACTCCCTTCCTTGTTTTTGATTTTAAAAGCTTTAAAACCAAAACCATTGAGAAGATTAAACCAGAGGGAGGGTGAAAGGTTTTAGAGTGAAGCCCACACATTAGTTTCAAGAAGAGAAGAGACAAAAAACATACACTGAATCTGGGAAGAAAAGGGAAAAGTAACCTAAGTCCCCCTCCCAGGGAACACTTTTAGAAAATGGCCTATCTTCAAGAGACTACTTGTTTATTCCCTAATTTATGAAAGTCCTAGCAACCAAGAGATGGCACAAACAAATTAGGATAATTCAAGGAAAGTTAATATAAAAATTATTCATTTTCAAGTTGTTAGCAGTACAGGGGAATAACAAAGGATAGTGTGGGAATGGGACTAGCTCCTCTGAGCTGGAGTCACACCCAGGCCCAACAAAACTAAACCAAAGAAGAGAGACGTACAGAGCAAGAAGAGTCTCATAGAGTCGGCTTCCTTTGTGGAAGGACACAGATAAAGAAGATCTCACACAGACAGGAAACCAGGAAAACAAATACCCAGCCTCTCTATCCTTTATCCCTCTCATTCCCTACCATAGGTTCCCAAATGGATTACTGGATAAACTTAAACAACATCCAGAAAGTAGAGGAGTCCATGAATAATTATCCACACACATCAGCCTTCCACTGAGTGGAAATGCAAAGCCAAAATTTCTGAAGTAGTGGAGCCTTATGTCTTCAGAGGATCACATAGGCTTGGGTAGGTGAGCATACCGGAAGTGATGGTCATGTTCTAAAAAGCTAATCGTCCTCCTCCAAAAGTGTATAGGACATTTGTCAACATTTACTAAGCTCTTAAGTTGTCCCCATGCATTGTAATAAACACTTTACATGAATTATCTTCCTTCTCCTTTTATTTATATGTCCTTTTATTATTCTCATTTTATAGAATAGGAAACTGAGGCACAGAGGGATAATTATCTTGCTAAAGAACACAGGATAAAATTATACTAGATTCAAACCTGTATGGATCTGGTTCTGGAGCCTGTTCACTTAACAATCATGTTTAATACTTTCCAATATTTGACTAAAATACACTGACAAATTTCCAATTGTGGAATGTAATTAAAACAAAATACAAAAACATTTAAATCTATTAAGTATAATTTGAATTAACAGGTTCATATAACTAATTAATATTTTAATAGTATTAATATAAGTAATATTTATCATAGCTTGTCTTTAACTCTGTACCATTAATTTGGAGGCAATGCAAAAGAATGGAATTCATTCATTCACCGAATTGCACCATTGCTCTAAAAAGAGATGAAGAGTATGGAACCATTTGGGCATATATACTCACTGGGCAGATTAAAGCATCTGCTTTGCTAAAATCTAACAGGTTAAATATATATATTTAACATACTTCCACTAAAAGGAAACTTAACATTAAGCTTTTGAGAACCTGAAAGGAATTCCACTGAAATATTAAAAATATACTTCTAAAATTCAGGAATTTATAGAAAGCCTTTCTGAAGAAATGTTTTGTTGTGTTTTCTGTCACATCTACACTTAATATCAAATGTTTCAGAAATTGCATTTATAATGAAAACAAAAGTAAATAAGGAGGTATATCAATGGGTGGATGAACAGAGAGACAGGCAGATAGACAGATAAGACTTGCTGGTGTTGAGTGAAAGAGATACTTGTTCCATACTACATAAATTTATCTCAAGTTGCTACATGATTACTGGCTTCAAAGAAAGTCATGCCTATCAAGGAAAGTAGATTCATGTCTAGTATTTACTATGTAGCTTGGCTTTAAACATTATATTTTTCTTATATTAATATTTATATCTAATACACAGATATAGCATGTGTTTTACCTAAGGGAGAACTGCATTTGCAAAAACTGTGTAAATGACATGTAACTAGTAACCATGTTTTTAAAATCTATACGTGTACACATTTAATTGCATTTAGGCCAGAACAACTTATTTTTATTTTTACATCAGACCTACAAATAAAGAGAAATTATTCAAAATGAAGAATCATCTTCTAAAGCCAATTACGTTTCTTTGTGGTTTTATTTACTTTGTATGCTTTCTATATACAAAAAAAAATTTCATTTTATGTCATTAATACAAAAAAATCAAAGCATTTTTGTTACAAACACAAATCATACATGTTAGAATTATTATTTTTGGTCATTAGGATCATAAGTGTCATAAAAATTCTGATGCTTAGTTAAATAGGATCAATTGGCTATTAATCCTGTTATGTGCATTTTGAGATCCCATTCAACAATCTTATTTAGTGGGAGACAGTTAAGACAATGACTAACGGAGTAGTTCTCCAAAAGAGTTCAATTTTATATTGACAACAAAGCAAGAGGGGAAAGGCAGGGAGGGAGAGGGGTAAATAGAAACAGAGATCTCTGAGACAGAGACAGAAAGATTAAGAGACAGAGGCAGAAAGAGAACAGCAGAAAAATAAGGAGACAGAGATTGAAATTGAGGTGCTGAGTTATAATGACCCTGTCTCCAAACCTGGTCATGTCAGTATAAATGATAAAAGATGTGGTTGCCTGCCCACATTGTCTTTGCTTGGGAGGACGTGTGGGCTTACTTGCTTCTCATACCTTCATGATGGCATCTGGATTTATGGCTGTAAATTTATATATTAATGGCTCCCTTTTTGAAAGACGTCTCTCCAGAATTCCAGGCTTAATATCGAGCTGTGTACTTAACATCTCAGGATGCCAGGTAGCTTAATAAGCATAAAATGACACTGTGAGCTCCTGATCTCCTGGTCCACACTTACCCCAAACAGCAACTCTCACAATCTTCATCTAACCTCACTTGATGGCAACTCTATCCTACCACCTCCTCAGATCAAAAACCTTGAAATTATCTTATATTCCTCTTTTTTTTTTTTTTTGAAACCCTGCATCTTGTTTCTCAGTAATCCTCCAGGCTCTCTCTACCTTTAAAGTGTATCCAGAATCCCACTCCTCATCACCTGTATTGCAACTACTCTCAACAAACTCAACACAGTGTTTCACCTGGATTACTGCCCTTGACCCCTTATAGTCTATTCTCAACCAAAGAGCCAGAGTATGGAAAGTATGTCAAATCAGGTCACTCAACTTTTCAGAACTGACCAATAACTTTTCATATGCCTAAAAATAAAATCCATAGTCTATTACATGCCTTCCTACCCCTGCTGTCTCCATAGCCCCACCTCTAATGATGCTTGCATTTTTAAAAATAAGTTTATTTATTTATTTTGAGAGAGATAGTGCTCATAAGCGGAGGAAAGGGAGAGAGAAAGGGAGAGAGAGAGAATCCCAAGCAGGCTCTGCACTGCCTGTGCACAGCCCAGCATGGGGCTCAATCTCATGTACCATGAGATCACTACCTGAGCCAAAATCAAGAGCAGACACTTAACTGACTGAGCCACCCAGGCACCCCATTGTTTGCACCATACACATAGTAGTTCTTACAACCTCTTTGAACACAGCCAGCACAGGGCCCTTGCACTTGCTGTTCTACCAACCTGCACCAAGATTTACAAACTTCTTCACTTCCCTCTGATCTTTACTCAAATGCAAATTTCAGTAAGTCCTTCCCTGACCACATGTAAAATTACAATTTCAACTTCCCAACATTCACTACTTTCTTTCTCAATTTATTATTCTCCGTAACACGTATCATCTACTGTCTCATATATTTTATTTATTTTGTTTCCTTTGACTCTATTAAGTCAATTTTGTCAAGTAAGTTCATTTATGTAAGAATAAGAGAGATAGCAGGAAAGGGGCTAGGAGAGAGGGAGAGAGAGAATCCCAACCAGGCTTTGTGCTATCAGTGCAGAGTTTAAACTGAGGCTCAATCTCATAAACTGCAAGACCATGACCTGAGCTGAAATCAAGAGTCTGATGCTCAACCGACTGAGTTACTCAGGTGCCCCAAGGATTTTTAGCTGTGTTATCTATGACTGATTTTCAATGACTAAAACATTGGTTGAATTGAATAAAAAATCATGGAAAGACAACAATTTACTGTCTTGTTGTAATCCAGGTAATCTGTTTGATTTTCCTCTCTCTGTCAATATCACCCTAAAGGACAGATTTCCCTGAAAGGAGGTGAGACCAAAAATTCAATGCCTTAATGCGTATGCTTATTAAGAAATACAAATAGAGGGATGCCTAGGTGGCTCAGTCGGTTAAGCTCAAGTCATGATCTCACAGTCCGCATCGGGCTCTGTGCTGTCAGCTCAGAGCCTGGAGTCTGCTTCGGATTCTGTGTCTCCCTCTCTCTCTGTCCCACCCCTGCTTGTGTTCTGTCTCTGTCTCTCAACAATAAATAAATGTTAAAAAATTTAAAAAAAGAGAAATAAAAATAGAAATTTATTAACAAAGCTATTTTAGACTATAATTTTAAATGTGTTTTCCTCAATGTGTAACCTTAAAAAAAACACAATTTTATGTTTCTGTGTAATTCACTACTTCTTGCTATTTGCTCTTCAGTTACTTTTAATATGATTAAATAGTAAGTAACCAGGATCATGTTGCTGTACAACTTTTGTACCCAACTATGAATCATAGGCTATCTCTAATCATTTAATGGGTGCTTTCTCTACATACAATACTATTGGAGATGTACCCTCAGGAGTATTAAATAACTTGGCTTCTATAAAGATAGCCTTAAATTTTATAATTTAAAGGCAAAATTAGACTTCACTATTTCTAAATGTCACCAATAATAATAATTAGCAGTTACATTAACTTACTGAGAATTAGTTGATAAGGATCCAATTAGATTTTTAAATCATCATTGCAAATTATTGAGCTCTATTTTCAAGAAACATATTTTACATCATTAACAACCCATAGCACTTTGAAGGGTAACATTTTTTTTAAGAATGACCTCTGAGAGACCTACTTTTAGTTAGTCTGTTCACTAAAGAATAACTCCTGTAATTAACTTGCCTCATCTCTTTCCTGAGTTATTCAGATGGGCAGTGAGAAAGGGAATGATGGCTACAAACTCCTGCAATCATCTCCTACCCTAATAATGCACCATTGTCGTCATATGTTAGTTACATAGCCTTGATCATGTGGTAGAAAAGTTATAACACATGTGCATCTAAGGTTATATTATGAAGAGTTAGATTTTGCATATTCTTAAGGCATAATATTTTAGAAACTTTATACTGCAGGGGATGAATGACATCACTTGTAGATAAGTGGGCTTCATACAATAATTTACATTTTCTAAAATACTTTATAAAATTCCACTATTGAAATTTACATGATGGATATTGTTATTCAAGGTCCAGTTTGCATCCATTACCAGTGTGTAAATTCCTGTGGAAGGTATACGAAGTAAGAAAGCTTTCTTTTTACCTTCCTGTTAAATGTAGAATATTTTTTCCTATATATGTATGTATGTGTATATATATATATATATATTTAATTTGAGAAAAACTGAGGTCAATTTAACAATTCTCACTCCTGCTAGAAATTATATATGATTTCTGAAAAGGCTAACATGTTCAACTACTTGTGTTTTATAGAAATATATATCTACACATTTTAAAATTGGCAAACTACAAAATGTTGCAAATTGTATCTCTTCTTAATACACACTTCAGACTATTTATTCTTCAGTTCACACACCAGGCCCTCAACAAGAAAAGTTGACTTAAAACAGAAAAAAGAAATAAAAAAAAAAGGTCCTTGACAGAAATCCTTTCCTAGAAGAATTCTGATCCACATACAAAATTACTGGCAATTAAGAACACATACGTATCTTGGAATGTTAGAAAATATCATTTACTACTTCCCGGTTCTGCAGTAAGTCAACAGGAAGACACAAATATTCAAGATGACAAATCAAACCCATTGAAATCCCTGTACTTTGGAGTAATGTATGAATTATATGGAATGCTAGTATGCATTCTAAACTCAAAGCCTGTGTTTACTGATGATTTTGTCATGTACTCTACCAGAGTCATTACATGAAAGAGGAATGCCCAAAGCGATACTTAAAATTTGAGAATTATTTTTCTCTGCTCAGCCGTTAAACTATCTCTCAGAAAACCAATAATTCACAAAGTGAAATTAAGCAAGGTGACTCAATTATGTAGCTTTATGTTCCAGTTCCTGTACATGCTTTAAAAATGCATGTTAAAAATCGTTTTACTTCTTAGTAGTCAGCAAGAGAATAACCAATCCACAATGGAATTTCATGGTGTGGATTCATGGTAATGTAATCTGAATTGTGCCTTCTGGAGTTCCAGGGATCACTTACAGTTAAAGCACAGTGGTTATGATGAATTCGGAAATCTCATGACTTAATGAATACAAATGTGATTTCATGTGACCGAGAGGTCTTTCAGTTTGAGAGGTACTAGAAAAACAGAGATATAATCAAATGACAATATTTTATCCTTAAAGTCCTTAAATGATGCTTACAGTAACTACAGATTTTCTTTCACACTTCAGAATACTGGGGATTGAGAAAAAGTTATCTTTTCTTCCCTCATTATATATTGGAGTATCTATCAGAAGGGTTATAGGAAAAGATAAAGATTTTCCTGGCACAGAATCTTGGGGGCTGTAGGGGTATGGATAGAGAGGGTGTGGGAAAAAAAAACCACCCTATTTTTGTAACTTGGAATCAATGGAGCTAAGAGATCTTACCCATATACATATACACATGGACACATTTACCTCAGTAAACTTCACATGCTCAAAGGGAATTCTGAGGTCTTGTGATAGTGCCATGGCTAGTTTTAAAAATTAAAACATGTCCTATTCTAATTTGCCAGGATTATCTCTTTTTGTAATCTCATTATGGATATAGAACCAAAACACCAAGGTTTACATCTTTCTGCTATGTAGATGATTCCTATTACAACCAAGAAAATCATGAAAATGTGTGCAGCTATTGTAACCTACCTGTTGGATAAAAAAAAGTAAAATATCAAGAATTTTAATGCTTTAGATTTTCCGTCTTTCATCCATTTTCAGAAAACATTCAGAAGAAAAAAATGACACAAACTCCAGACTTATTCACTTAGTAGAAGTATATTTATAACTGAAATAACTTGCTATTTATTCATTCCTATTTCTTGTAGGAAAGAGACCATGTTGTTTCTAAGTCTCACAGGACCCAAAAATCAAAAGCAAAAAAAAAAAAAAAAAAAAGAAAACAAAAAAACCCAAAAATCTAAGACCTTAAGATTTGAAATCATGGAATGACCAGAGCAAACTATGAACAATATAATGTTGAAGATTCTCCTGGTACCTTCTTGCTTTCAGGTACCATCCACTACTATTCAACCTAATCCCAGTGTTGGCAGTATGGTGGTTAGCATAGCTGCCTTCTACCTAATCCCTAAATGAAAACTTCCCTTTCTGGATGGCCTGGATGGCCCATCACCATCACAGATCCCTGATCTTTCCATACACACACACACACATACACACACGTGTGTATGTGTGTGTGTGTGTGTGTGTGTGTGTGTGTGTGTGTTTTAATCTTGGGCAACACTTACACAGGCAAGGAAAATTTTGTAGTATAAGCATCAAATACATAATGTTGCCTTTCTCTGTAACTCTAAATTGATAATATCAAAAAACCTCCCTCTTTGAATCTAGAAAACCTAATATAAATTTCTATTAATGTTTCCATTATGGGGAAATGTAATAAATACATGAAGGACATAATTATAAGAAATCTATACTTATAAGAATGAAAACATGCATAAAGCTAATAATAAAAGATTTATTAAGCACATATTCAATTTTAGGCTTTAGACAAAATGTGCACACATTTCCTCATTTACTCACATTTACCCCTAGGACAGATATTAATATTATTCAGATAAGAAAACATAGTCTTAAAAGTCTACCTGGCTCAAGTTCCAGAGCGAGGCTTTGATCTTGTGCCTCTCTGATCCCAAAGTTATGACTCCTAACAACTTCATTGCACACTTATGAATTTATGTTTAAATATACTACAAAAAGAAAAAAATAATGCTCTGTTGGTATGTTCCAGAAAGTTCCCAGATATGTTAGGGCCTAGAAATGATTTTCTCTTGAGAATCTTGCTCAGTGAACAGGAAATTCAATACATAGCTCAAGACAACAAAGTAATTATAATCATAAAACAGGGAGAAGATGTGCCATAAAAATTTGTCAATCATTGTATATAATATAGAGAAGCCCAGAAATTGATGAATAAATTAGTATATATAATCTCTAGAAAGGGTTTCTACTCAACACTGGCAGCAATATAAACAGGCCATGGTAAATTAAAAAAAAAAAAAAACACTGAAAAAGCAATCACTAAGACCTTAAAAACAAACTGAATCAGTTAATTAAGGAATTCAAAAGTTTATATCAGTTATAAATCATATATTGAAAGAAATAAATATAACATCATTCTATAAATAAAAGACAGAAAACTTAAAAAGCCACATTATCTCCAAGGAACCATAGCTGACATCTACCAAATATGATAAGAAAATATATTACAGTAATTAAAAGATTCAGCCAGCTTACATTGATAGGGGAATCCATCTCCAGGAGAAATGCACTAATACTGTCTCAAGAGAAAAAAAAAAGAATGAATAAAAGAAATAGCTACTAAGTAGCAATGTGACCTTGTGTCAACCTCTCAGATTTTCATTTCTCTCTGGGCCTCCTTTTCTCTACATCCTATTCAAGTTTTAAATACCACAGTTTCATAGAATATTATTTGCTTTTTTTGACACATAGGGAGAAAATGTGTAACTGAATTTTATCTATTTGGCTCAAATAAGAATAAAAGTTAACATGGACACAGAAGACTCAAACTGTATCTGTCAATTTTAAAGTAGCAGTGCCACAAACATAGTTGGAATGGCCAAACCTTTCTCGAACAAAAGAGGCTTTAACACATTAAGACTTAAAATAGACAATCTGAATGCCTCATCATTAATGACAGTAGGAAAAGAATAGACGCAGGCAAAACACCAGAGACAAGAGTAGGTTGGAGGTCATTTAAATCAGAAGTTGCAAGTACAAGCATTAGAACAAAGCTAGAGACCCCAGGTTCCTATAAAAACTAGAGACCAGTTGTCAAGCAAATCATATGATCTCATGGTAAGATTAATTGTTAACAATAAGGAGATCTATAGAAACCAAACAAAAAGCAGAAGATTTACCATTGTTGGGCAGTCTGCTGGAGTTTTATTCAAGCTCCCTGGACAGCATTTCCCTTACTTCAGCTACTTTCATGTTTGAGGATTACAAATCAAAGGTAATGTTAATATCATATAGTAGTTTATCTAAGAATTCTTAAATTCTAAGATCTGTGATAACTAGTATTCTGTTTATTATTATATTATAAATAGAAGTTTCTCGGAGGTAGTAAACCTTTTAATCTGGGTTCTATATATACTCTCAGTTCTGATGTACAGAACACTTAAGAAAATGAGGGAAGTTGGTCAAAAGTAAGATTTTAGGAGAAACTCATCCTCTCTAAGTGTGACCTCTCCTGCTAAAAACTCCTAAGTGTTCCCTATTGTCTACACCACAGAATAATGTTCAAATGCCTGTGAAGGTCACAAAAGCTCCCTAAAATCTGGTTGGTGTCTACCTGTTAGGCCCAATTTTCTAGCCAATTCTGCCTTGCCCTCATGTCTTAGAAATATTATACTATGTGTAGTCTTGGGTCCATTAACATTCTATTTCTTGCTTCCATGCCTTTTCTTCTGTGGTTCTAACTGGAAAAATCTCATTTTTCTCTTTATCTCATTATTTTATTGATCTTTTAAAACTTACTTAAGATATCAACTTCTTCAGGAAATAACCCTGGTATTTCACCACCATGACGCCCTGGTTCATTAGTGGACTAACCCATTCGCTAATTCTGCTTCGACAATACTCTAGGAATAAACTTAGCACTATACTCCATGTTATTTTATGTATATCTATTTGCCCACCTTTAGAGTTTTAGGTCTATGAGGCCAACCCTCAAGTGATTGGTTATTTTCTTCTAGAATAGAGTTCACAGTTCAGCTAACACCCACCAGGTAAATTTAATGCACTTATATTATATGTCTACAAGGACCCATAAGGTGTCACATGGTGTATTAGGGGAAAATGGGTTTTGGAGCCAGACTTAGGTTCTACTGCTAACTCTATTACTTACTTATATAAACTTTGGTAAGTGTGTAACCATTTTCAACTGTTTTTAACACACATAAATATAGGAGAAAACTTCCATTACCACTGGGTTATAAGATGTTCTATAAAAAGCAACTGGCAAAATGTCTAGTGAACAAATATTATTGATCTTATCCCTTCAGCTGTAAGTTCCTAGAAGATAAAGGATGATGACTTATATTTTTTAAATATATTTGACAGTTACCAAGCACGGTATGTAATATAATATGGGTACTTGATATATTTTTGGGTGAATAAACACATATATAAAATACATAATTAGTAAATTATGTTTCTATAATTTCAGGCTCTTAAAATAAACAATTATTACCTAATTAATACTGATTAGAAAAAAATGTTAAGCAGTTCTTAGTAAAATTAATTATGACATGGTTGAAAGAAAGCCTAAAGACATTAAATAAATTAAACACCTTCTTGCTTAACATAGAATTTCCCAGAAACTCCTCACTTGGACTTCTATTCCTTATCCTACGTTAACTGTTCTGACAAAAGAAAGACACTTATTATATCATGCCCAAACTAAAAGGGCTGTAAGTTCACAAACCTGTCCATTAACAAATAGATAACTGAAAGATATCACCTACAAGCTCTTTTATTGTTTTGCTTCACTGTGCCTCACAGTATTGTGATGTTACAAATTGGAGGTTTGTGGCAACCCTGTGCTGTACAAATCTGTTGGTGCCATTTTTCTAACAGCATTTACTTACTTCATGACCCTACATCACATTCTCACAATATTTTAAACTTTTTTCATTATTATTACACTTGTTATGGTCATCTGGGATCAGTGATTACAATTTGCTGAAAGCTCAGATGATGGTTAGCCTTTTTTAGCAATAAAGTATTTTTAATTAAAATATGTAATTCTTAAAGACATAATGCTGCTGCACATTTAATAGGCTACAGTATAGTAATAAACATAACTTTTACATACACTGGGAAACAAAATCATTTGATTCACTTAACGGAGATATCTGCTTGATGGCAATGGTCTGGAACCAAGTCCACAATCTCTCTGAGGTGCCTGAATTTCAACATCTTAGATATTTTCTCCCTCAGTCTTTGTCCATATACATACATAATTTGACTATCCTGGAGATCCATTTATTTTTTTCATATCAGATTTATGGTCTATTTTTATGTGCAATTTTCTCAAAAAAAATCATCTTGAAGGCTACAAAATATTACATAAAGGTGATATACCATATTCAATCATTTTCCTATCAGCAGATATTTCATAAGTAATAATGAAATGAATATAAAGTATTTACTATGAACCACCTTTTTATGGAGAACAATTCCTGCCTTCTATTCCATGTAATTTTGTTTAGGGAAGAGAGAACAGTGACCATGCTTTGCTAACACTTAATGCACTTTTCCTGTATACTTCCTTGCTGTTTTAAAAAGCATAATATAATTCAATATGGAATTAATTAAGATTACTTATTAACCATGCTATAAATGTTTCAATCATTTCTGTCATGTTTTAAAGCACATTTAAAAACAAAAATTAAAAACATGCTATGATTTTCTTGTAGGATGCAATTGTGAAACTTTTCTGGAAATAGCATATATTGGCAAGCAAACTAATCAAACAGACATTTTATATTTTGGATACTTAAAAATTTACAAGTCATAGACAGTATTATAAAGATATGGAATGGCTACATTTAATGAATTCCTACTCTACTGTAAGTGTTTTATATTGACTATTACCAGTGCTTACTATGGTCCTGCAAGGTAGTTAACATCCCCATATCATACATAATGCATAAAGTTCAATTCTCTCCAAAATAAATACAAATAAATAAATATTGAAAATGAAGAGCAAAATCATTATTTACAGTTATGATAATCAATATAGAAAAATCCTAGATACTAACTAAAAAAAACTATTAGAATACAATTTTTCAGTATATTTGCCAGAGAAAATATAAACATGCAAAAATCAATAGATTTCCATTTCCAAAGAAATAAAAATCATATTCACAATAATAAAGAGTCATAGACTTCCCAGAAATAAGCTTGAAAGGATAAAAACTCTTACAAATAAATCTATAAATTTTACTGAATGAATAGAAGCAGATCTGAATAAACAGAACATCCAACTTCTAAATACTGTAAACATGTCAGTTATCCTTCTGTCTAATCTGCACATTTAATGTAATTGCAATCAAAATCATAATTTTGGTGAAGTGGCAGATAAAATCTGAGGGATTGATACTACCATCAAACCAAAAAAACAACTGTACAAGAATAGTCATTAAATTTTTGAAAAGTTAAACAGGGTGATACTGATTCCAAAACAGACACATAGAATAAAGAAGCAGGAGACAGAATGCAGAAACAAATTTGTGTATATGTGAGAATTAAAGATGCTAACTGTAGCATTTCAAATCACTGGGAAATGGTGGAATCTGCAATAAATTCTGTTAGAAAAACTCAATGTCCATTTAATAATCAGAGAGATCACCTAACAAACCCAGGGTCAAAAAGCTGGAAAGTATGTAGACACCAGATTTGAAATGTAAAGAATATACTTCCAACACTGTCTTTCACTGCTTCTCAAAGTTGACCTTAGCTACCTTACACAAGTTCTTGCTGAAATAGGTGGCTCATTTTTTCAGATGAGTAAAATGAAGCCAGATTAGATAAAAGACTACCTTAAGGTTACCCTACTCGTGATGGTGACACTAGAACAATGACTTCAATTCCTAGCCCATCCACACTCAAAATTAAATATTCAGTCACACTTCTAAATTTGCCATGTGTGGGGCGCCTGGGTGGCTCGGTTGAGTGTCCAACTTCAGCTCAGGTCATGATCTCATGGTTCCTGGGTTCAAGCCCCGTGTCGGGCTCTGTGCTGGCAGCTCAGAGCCTGGAGCCTGCTTCCGATTCTGTGTGTCCCTCTCTCCCTGCCCACCCCTGCTCATGATCTGTCTCTCTCAAAAATAAATAAATGTTAAAAAAATTAAAAAATTTGCCATGTGTTTCTAGCTCTAATACCCAGAGTTTTCCATTAATTCTGTCAGAAGCCTTGATCTTTTTTGAGAATTCCTATGAATACACATATGCAGCTATGATCTGGATAAAAATGTGCCATTCTCAAAAACTATAAGGCATTTATGGGTAGTGAATTCATGGATTTTGAGATCATCCCCTTCAAAATACTTCCCATTTAGATCACTAGGGTATGAACTTTTGCTACTAAGGCTTGAGTCCTTTAAAACTGTTCTCCATTGTTAAAATGCACTATTTCGTAAAGCATAAATCTTGCACCATATTGGTCAGTCATGAGTGTGAAGAAAACAATAATGTGACATAGAGTTTCTAATGAAAATAAGGGAAGAAAGTTTTTGGTTTAATGAGAACAATCGGGAAAGGTTTTTTTTTCTTTTTTTTCTTTTTAGGAAAGGCCTTCTTGAGGAAGTGATATTACAGTTTATTCTAACAAGATTCAGATAGCATTCCGAGATCTGAAAAAAGAAGGTTCAAGAATAAAAATAAATATGCAAGTATAAAAGCCCTGGGATTTATAAAGAATGAGATTATTTCAAATTTGAAGGACAAAAAAAAAAGTATAATAGTATGGTGAATTGCCCATAGGGAGATGTATTAGAATACAATACTTATCAGATAAATAGTTAAGGACTGGATTATCTGGTGCCATTCAGAATATGACAATGAGTTTGCAATTTAAGTAAAATCCAAAGGCAAATCAAAGAGGATCAATGCGAGCCATAATTAAGAGAAATATAATGACAACACCATCTCTAACTTCTCCAAAGACAAGAGGGTATCCTGTGGTAGACAGGGTACATGAAAACCTAGCTTATCCTTCACTTTTTTTATTTAATTTTTTTATGTTTTTTTATTTATTTTTGAGAAACAGAGAGAGACAGCGCAAGCAGAGGAAGGTCAGAGAGAGAGGGAGACACAGAATCCGAAGCAGGCTCCAGGCTCTGAGCTGTCAGCACAGAGCCCAACGCGGGGCTTGAACCCACGAACCGTGAGATCATGACCTGAGCCGAAGCCGAACGCTTAACCGACTGAGCCACCCAGGTGCCCCATCCTTCACTTTTAAGAAGAGATTCAGCCGACAGGCTTCATGTACTTCACCAGCTTTCTAAATTCTGGCAGTTTTACACTGGAGTAAATCAGATATAAAGTTAGCCAAACCTGAAGTACAAATATTGAATGGAACTTAAAAATAATATGTCTACTCCACATCTCTAACATATTTAGAGTCATTATGACTTAAAAGAAAATAGCTTGATCAATCGTTTCATCTGGAAAGGAAGTTAATACAAAAGAAAGTGAATTAATTAATATCAAATTTTTCAAAACGTAATACATTCCACCTGAAGTTTCTAGATATTTCCTCTGATTTGTTCTTCAAAGATCTACTCTTTATCCTTTAAAACAAAACTGTGACTTAGTAAGCTAATGAAGACTATTAATTACATTTCCCTAGAAACATTGTCAATATATCCCTTTTTTTAAATTACTGGCTGTTCTTTATACCAAATAAAATGTTTTCCATAAACATTATCTCTGAGTTTCCTTAAAAATAATAGTGTCCCTCCTGAACACCCTGCCTTTCATTTGTATACATTTAATCTACTTTTTAAAGAAGGAATGAAAACAATAAGCCCTATACAGAGGTTTAGGAGTTATACAAAAAGAAAATGTATGAAAATTTTAATACACATTCCAGTAATGAGCCAATATAAGTAAAAGCTAATTTTCTGTCACTTACATAGTTCACTAAGAATCTAACTCTTCAGAAAACACACATGCACACACACATATGTATATTTTCAACATGTATGTATGTGTTTCACAATGTTTATGCTAGTTGCAAATATTTATTTCTTCCACATTGGCTTTTAGACTGCCAAAAATCTTATACTGTGTCTTAAATATTTTCATATGCTTATCTGAGATCTTTCAAAGAAAAATTGTTTCAGAAATTGTTATTGAATTGAATAAAATCACACTATTATTTGTCATGAAGCAAAATTCAATATCACATAGAATCTGGTGTTAAGCTGTCTTGTTTCAAACCAAAATCCAGTGGCTTAAGAGGTACTGGTAACTGAATTATTCTAAAGATTCCATCATGAGAAAGTTAATTAAAATATGGCCCCTTTATCATGATCTCTACGATAATATTATCATGATGTTATGGTTTGCAGGCACACTTGATGCTAAAATATATAGTAATAATTTTAATGTATGTGTCAAGATTAAATCTTTCTTCCTATTGTTTTGCATATGAACAAAAGAGCTGACTTCTAAGGGAGAAGACAGGATAAGATATGTATACAAATTGAATACTATTATATATTACAAATAAATGCCAATATCATTTTAAAAAAACAAACTGTTTCTAAACAATTAAAATATTAATTTTGACCTTACATTTGCTAACCATACAAGATGTTACAGGATACCACCTTTTTTTTTTTAAGCAGAAAGCAAAACAACAAATGAATTAACTGTATCTGCCCATGTGTATAATCCTCCCTCAGCTGATCCTCTGTGCATTGTACCATAGTGGGAGTATGGCTTTTTCTGCCTCTTCTCTATAACATATAAAAGGTATTAACTTTCACTTAGAAAAAAAGAAATAATGAAAGAAAGAAGCAGCTTCTGTTTATACATAAACACCAGGCATGGAGATTCTAAACTGCATCCTAGGAGAAACCAGGGAGCCAAAATAATGAGCTTACAACTTCAGAAATCTGTGTCTATGATTCCATTATTTGAAAGCAGTTACTAAGTAATCTCTTACATGATACTAGCATATTTTCCTTTCTAACATGTGCTACTTTGTTTTATCCACCCCAGAACTGTGCCTTTATTTTAATTGCTATTAAGCTCTTTGTTCAAGGTTTTATAGCTTCATCCTCTGATACTCCCAGATTCCCTTTCTCTTTGGGTTTTGTAGCATGTGGTCACTAAGGCTACATTCACTTTCTGTCTTTTATGTTTAGCCATATTGCCTCAAACTTTTCTTCCCACTGAATGCATATGAGGTCATTTCTCTCTTCATATTTCTCTTCAATCTAAGTGCTGATTTTGTATGTGTGTTTTTGTGTGTTTCTTTGCTTATTTGCGGGTTTTTTTTGCTTTTAAAAAAGAAAGTGTGGCTTCTCTCTTTTTTCCCTAACTCATTAAAACATCCAGGTTTCTTTTTTTTCTAGTGCTTATTTCCTTATTACCAGATAACACAAAGCATCACCACAGTGTATTACCTTGAAAGAGATTTACTCACCAATTTATTGTATCTTAGAAACACATTGCCAGTGTTAGGAAGTTAGATATACAATAATCATCTAAAGTATCACTAGCAAAATCATTTAATGGCCAGTGATTAGTAAGTATTAGCCAACTTCTGAAGTTTTGACAGTGGGGAGAGGTACAAAATCTATCACACACAAACCACTTTTGGTAATTTGTAATGAAACACATAATTTCTACAATAAGTAAAATCTATTGAAAGAAAAAGCTAATTAAATGTGTATTTTTGTCAAAATAATTAAGCCTGTATTTAATTATCTATAGCCTTTCCCACTGAGATTACGAGGACAAATACAATTCCAAATTGTACTTGCTGTAATGTATTTTCCAAGCTGGTTTTAATATATTTCACACTATCATTTTTTATTATTGCTGTTATTTCAATTATCATAATTTGCATCATTTGCCTCAGTATAATTATTTACCTAAGCCTTTTGTAGACCATCTTGACAGTGCATTCAATCTGGCACTCTTCCCCATGCATTAACTTTTGGCCCTCGAGAGCAAAAGGCATCAAATTCTGTCCACTGATCCATGACCAACACGAAAACGGCATTCACAGGTATAAATATTCTCATACAGGTATATGATTGGATGAACGCCCCCATCATCACAAATTGTGTAATTATAATAACTCATAATCACAGCTATTAATTTACAATACATCCATAATAAACAATTAACTATAGATTTGGGATATGTGTTTTGTTTGTAAATGTTAAAATACCCACATCTCTTTTCTCCCATTTAAGAAATTATTAGTAGAATGAGAATAAGTTATGGGAATAACCTTGCCTATACTCTATTTTAAAGGAACGTAAATCATTTTTTTTAATGGGCACTTAAATATCCCTGGTTACAAATTACTTGGGATGCACTTCAGAGGTGATCAGGATGTACTTAGTGTATGTCTCATGAGCCTGGAAACCTAGGGTTTCCTTTCAAACCAAACAGAAGTCAGGGGAGCAATGGTAATAATGATCTAAACGGTAACAATGGTGAAAGCCTGGCTATATCAAACAAAATCCTTGTGGTGGGCAGGCAGTATAATGACTCTCAGAGATGTTTATTGCCCTAACCCCTGGAAGTTGTTAATATGGTAAACTTACATGGCAAAGGGGACTTTACAGATATGATAAATTTAAGGAGCTTGAGATGGGAGATTAAATTGAATTATCTAGGTGGGCCCAATTATCAAAAGGGTTGTTTTAGGGAAAGAGATAGGCAGGAAGCTCAGAGTTCCAGAGGAGATATGAGGAAGGAAACAAAGGTTGGAATGATGAGATTGTCGGCTGAGGGCCATCAACCACGGAATGTAGAGAGCAGAAGCTGAAGAAGACTAACCTGCTTCTTCTCCAGGGCCTCCAGAAAGGATACAATGCTGTTGACACCTTGCTTTTTAGTCAAGTGAAACCTACTTTGGACTTCTGACTTCCAGAACTCTAAGATAATAAGTCTGTTGTTGTTTTAAGTCACTAAATTTATGATAATTTGTTGCTATAGCAATTATAACAGTCAACACAGTTAAAGCACACTGTGTACACACTGAATATATATGTCTCCTGAAGCATCTGACTTAGTTGACAGTGACTCAAATATAGTGCTAATTCAGAAAGATGCCAGTGAAGAAATAAGAATCAAGATAACATAAAGATCTTGGGGAAAATATTATATGAGTATTTGCCTTGTACAGATGGAGATTTAATTGACCACTTCTTTACCATATCAGAACTATGCATTACTATCCATTTGGTTTTTTTTCTTCCTGCTTTCCTCTACCACATAAAAAAGGAAAAAAAAATGAATGAAAACACATGAAAATTTAGGCAGTTTAAAAGAGAAAGTGGATAAAAAAAGAATACAAATAATTGGTATTATTTTCAAGAATAAAGCTTATCAGTCTTAGTTACATTAACTTTATCTGCTTAGTAACTTTGATTTAATTACAATAAAACTTTGGATTGTGAGTAACTTGTTCTGTGAGTATTCCACAAGATGAGCAAACATTTCTAATAAATTTTAACTTGATAAAGGAGCGATGTTTTGCAATACAAGTAGTACATGATGCTGAATATCAGACGACAATAATTGAGCCAATGGTTCTTCTCTCTCTCTCTCTCTCACTGCAGGATTGTGAGTGGTCTCTCCCATGCTCGGATGCTCAGTCTAAGGTCATGGTGTTTGGCAGAAATCAGTGTTTTTTTCAAAACATTGGAAAGTGCCCACAATTGGCACTAGTGTATTTTTTGTCACTTCAAAGCACCTCTGGAAAGTCCTTTGCTTTTCCATACAACAGTAAGCTTAGGAATGCTTCGCTCCATTTGAGGTCAGGCTACCTGCAGATATAGACCCTTTCCTCTGCTTCCTTATTGCCAGTTACTTTCAGTACAGTGTATGAGAAGAGTATATTAATATTGTACTATAGTCAACATTCATGCAAGCATATACAAAGACCCCCATGCAGAAGTAGTTTGAAAAGAAAGGCGGTAAAAAGGAGATGATTACAGTGAAAAGTCAAGAAGGAAATCATAGAGAAGTATGCACAAAGTATATGAGTGGCCAAAATTGCAAGATTTTATAAGAAGTCTACATTTGCATCTCATATGGAGAGGAGGAGGAGAAAAGCCGGAGGAATCCCTCACTTCAAATGAGATTAGAAAGATGTGTAAAATGTGGGAAACAATGTAAAAATTTGTAGAAAACACCAACTGAACAAGGCTGTAGCAGCCTGAGAGATGAATCTGTTTAACAACAATGCAATGTCCCATTTCCATGCAATCTTCAAAAGAAGACAAAAACAAGTGTCATCGGATAGGGTCCTTGTTCAAGTTTCACAAAAAAAAAAAGGTTCCATTGAACCAACCGATAGCAGTGATTCCATAGTGATAGTAAAAGTCATCCTACACAATAACCCTCCTCTCTCTAGTTTCCCTTACACCAGCCACAAAGGTTTTCAAAGGTAAGTGCAGGTTAATTTATTTTTATTTATATTTTGTACTTTCTTCATTATTTTGTATTATATTACAGTATTGTAATCATTTTTATATGAATATTTTGGGGTTGTAGAACAAACCATCTGAGTTTCTATTATTTCTTATGTGGAAATTCACTTTGATATATAAGTGCTTTGGATTACAAGCATGTTTCTGGAACAAATTATGCTCGCAAACCAAGGTTATAGCATATATCTATTCCCACAATGATTATAGCTTCTACAGAAAAAAATTTCTATTTAATGAAAATGACTATTTCCAATTGTTCAGATAAAGATCAATCTCACAGTTACATTCTTCCATGTTAACAAGTATGGATTCTTAGACTTTAGTTCTAAATTATAAATTTTTCACCATATAATCATCCAGCTGAAACATAAAGCACTAGCACAGAAAGTGTTTCCCAAATAGTAGGATACATAACACACTTTTCCAGTTACAAAATAGCACATTATATTCCTGTTGCAGTTCTCTCCAGGAATTCTTAATTAAGCCAGGAGACATTTTAGAAAGAAAATGTTGTTATACATTATGTAATATACTGGCTGCATATCATTTATGTAATACAATGTATTTCTTAATAAACAAATCTGTTTTTTATATGTTAAGGGAAACAACTGAGGGGAATTGTGGTTGCTGCATGGTCCCCATATATTGACTGACCTATAGAGATAGCGAAATGATCTTTCCCATATGATACTAGATAAATACTCAAAGGCAAAATAAAATATTTCCAAATGCTGAGGAAATGTTGAATACTTAATATTACACAGTTTTATATTTAATATTCATATTAAAATATTAATAAGAAATATAAATGAGTGGTAGTCATCTACAGCCTTGTCTCCATTATGTTAAGCAAAGGTAGTTTTATTGTTTTGATAAAATTATCAGATAATACATTAAAAGTTTGTGAATCAATCAACAAATATTAAATACAGTGATTACTATATCCAAGGCACTCTGATATACAGTAGAAAGTCAAGAAGTAAGAATATTTTAAATAAAAGAGAATAAGAGAAGGAACCACCCTCTTTATTTGATAGTCCATTTATTGAGAAGACCATGAATATCTATCAATACAATTGTTCAGGACTATGATAAATATTTTGTATATGAATAAACCACTGATCTTCTGTAATGAAGTCAGAGAATATTTTAAAGGAAAGTTGATATTTTCCATCTCATAATGTTAAAAAAATATAACCAATGACTTGCTTACACTCTGATATGAAATAGAATTTAGTGATTGAAAATATCTCCCAATGGAATTGCCTGCATTGATATAAACATGGCCTAGTCCTAGATATTATCTTCAGCTAATACCACCCATCATCATACATTTTAGTGAAATACAAAATAAGTTACATAGTGATAAGTATACTGGAAATTGGAGTACTCTTTTTTTTTATTAGTTCACTAATTAATAAATTTTAACTTAGTATTAAAATTAACACACACCCTGTTTATCTCTCATAGTTTTATTTTTAATAACCCAACTGTACCATATAAAGAAGTTAAAGCAAAACCAGAAATCACATATTTAAGAAATGTCACAAGTTCACCAAAAATCATTAACTCCAGCATCTGAAGCAATTCCCCAATATTTCCCAACGTTAAGTATAGCTGAACTTCAACCGCGCAGTAAAATACTATACTTTAGACTTAAGCATACATTCCTTCCATTTCTGTCTAGTTGCTACAGGGCACAGCTATTCATATCTACAAAGCCTGCTGGATTTACATGTGAGGGGAGAATGGGTTGAAATGAAGGTTGCATCACAAGTGAAAGCATGAAGCACAATAGAACAGAACAAGAGAACGATTGTCTGAGGCACCTCTTTCGTACATTGCATGGATTGTGAGTATCCAGTTCTTTTTCAGATATTTATCAGGGGCAGTTAACTATCATTCTTTTTGTTGTAGAAAATAAATGGATAGGGGTGGGGAAAGATGTCATGAGCAGGGCAGAAAGTTATGTGTGGAATGAAGGGGGAGGATGATGGGAGGGAATAACTTACCAAGGTTCTCTAAATCATGCAAGCTTAATGACCTTGCACATTTTATTCACACATCCACTTTCCAACCTCCCGAGAGACTTAAAGACCTGTGACAATATCAGAGTCTTCTGAAAAGATTAAAATATAATGCCTTTTAAACTCAAAAATTTTAAACTTGTGAAAGTAAAATTTAACAGTCTTTTGATACCTTTGTACAGGAAAGGTAAAAAGAATAGTATAATTTTTGGTTTCAAAATTACAAATGTTTTATAAACCACCATATGAATCCAAACGTGTGAGTTCACCAAGAAAATGTGAATAAATTTAGTTTTCCTGGTCAATACAGAAGTCAGTGAAATTTAACAATGGCTCGTAACATCTTTATAGGACTGCGTGGGAGGATGTTACTGGGAAAATGAATATTTAATTGAAGAGAACAGCTAAAATTTGTTATCATTTTAACATAGTCAGACCTTTATGTGTATATATACACTTTAACATGTACACAAATACCAACACATAAATTTTAGAACCAATGTTTGAAACTGTGTCTTAGAATATAAACTGCTTTAAGTTTACAAACATTTGAGTAATTAATTTCTTTCTATAAGATACATCTACATGCTAGAAATATTAAAATAAACATAAAAGATTAAAATTATTTTTAAAAGCTAAATATTTCAGGACAAATTATAACTGTTTATATTCAAGAAAATGTAATGCTAGTGTTACTAACTTGGTTCTCAAAACTACATAATGTTCAATAGAAAATTTTAGTTCTCCACCATGTTTGTTGATTTATTAAAGCAACAGCTTCTAGATAAGAGTATGTTAAAATTTTAGCTTTGACACTATTTGTGTAACTTGGGTCAAATATTTTAACTAGTCAGAGCTAAGTGTCTTTAGCTAGAAAACAAGGATGATATCTACTAGCTATAGCATTTTGTGAGGATATGTAACTGTATATGATTTTTAAAATATCAAATATATAACTCTTTAGCTGTCAGTGCTATAGACTTTAATCCTGAAACTCTATTTTGAAAAGGACCTAATTTCCCTTTTGAGATCTATGGGACAATAACATATGTCCAAAGGACTTCAGTCTAAGATAGACATTAACAAACTCCATCTGCCTTCAATAATTGAGATATTTTTTAAATGCACACAGAGCTATGTCTACAAATGGCGCTCACTGATAGGGCAGGCAAGACAATTTCCAAAAACAGATAATATATGATTAATGTTCTACTTGTTAGGTTCAGTGTTTTTTGTTTTTGTTATTTTTGTTGTTGTTTAATAGGGTCCTTATTTAAATAATTTCATTGGTAGCCATGAAAATCTGATATTCGCCTGATTTGTTTTATGAGATCTATAATAAGTAATTTGTCACCTCTGTTTTTTATAATTCTGGGTATGCTTTTTAATGTTTCCATATGATTATTGTATCAGGGTTTTCCTATTGTCATTTTATTTTATTTTTATGTTTATTGTTGTCATTTTAAAGTCTAACAATACTTTTACCCAGCTATCAGAGAAATGTATTTACAGAAAAAAAAAGGGATGATAATGAAAAGAACAAGTGGACTTTATTCATATTTTGGATATTTATACCTAATTTTTCAATTCTTCAAACTTCTCTGACACAGAGTATTAGAGAAAGTATTTTCCGCCTTCTTTCCAAAATCACTAGGTGTATGAATTACCGAGTGTATTGTATCTGTTAACATAATTCTAGAATTATGTTAACAGATACAATACAGTATTTCTTAACTTCTATAACTTACTGTGGTGAGGCACTAGGAAGTTGACAATTCGTCTTCTTTTCCACTGAGAAGACAGACGCATTTAAGATGATTTCTCTTTCATATAACACAAAAGATGCTGCCAGATTGAAACACTCAATGACCGCTTAGCATGAAAACATCAATTTGAAATGCTAGCTATTATCTGAGAGGTTTTGTTTTCCTTCTACACTGATTTATTTCAGAGAAGAATATGTATGCATAAAACACACACATTGTTATAATCTATAGAAACATATGTAAACTTGTGATTTGTGAGCTCCTGAAGGAAGGTGAATATTATTCCAGCAATAAATAATATTTTACCTGTTTCTAAAATAGCTTAAGGATTCCCATGAGTCTATTATGAGACTTATTTGTTAATCAAAACCTTTAACTTCTGGCAAATATAACCATAATCTATTAATTTTTCATTTCCTCTAGCACTAGCTGCTGGACCAAATCAGCAAACAGGAATAATGTAATTGTTATTGTAGAAGAACACACTAACTCTATAACTTTAGTAAGTCATTTGCACTTTTGAGATCTGTTTCGATGTCAACAAAGTAAAACCGTTAGGCTTAAGTTTTTTTTTTTTTTTTTTTGTTTTATGTTTTAATAATATCTACACCCGACCTGGGGCTTGAACTCACAACCCTTAGATCAGAGTTACATGCTCTACCAACTGAGCCAGCCAGACACCTCAAAACTCAATTTTTGTTAAGACTTGTTTTGATTCTACAATTCTCTGATTTTTTTCTTTTTTTTCTTACTTTTTGAGGAAAGAGGGGTAATATGAAACTTTGGAAAAAATTACCATAATCTCACAACTCATTCTAGGGAGTAATATGTGCTATACATTCTAAACCAGAATGCAAAGTGTCAATATTAAAAACTAAGAAAGAATATTAATTTAGCATGGTAAATTTTATCTAAGTTATGAAAAATTCTTGATTCTCCCTCATTTGAGGGTTAAGACATAACTTAATGAACCTTGCTGCTGTATTTGACACTGAAGACCTCACTACCTTTTATTATTCATGAAAAAGTAGGGACTTTTGTTTACATGATGCTATTTTCTTTTCTCCTACCTCTCTGACAATCTGATCAAGGACTATACTCCAACACCCAGATACGTTTCCTGAGATGTGCAGCTTCAATCATCCATTATGCTTCTTTTCATTCCCTCATTAGATGAGTTTATGTATTCTCTTGGTTTTAATTATCACTCATGTCCTGATGGTTTCCAAATCTGTATCTCAGCCTCTGACCTTTCCCTTCAACTACAGGTTCATGCCTAGCTTCTTGTCCACAGACATCTCAAACCAACATGATAAATCTGTAATACTTTCTTAATCCTACTCTTACTCCCATTTTCTCAATCTTTCTGAAAGCCAACAGTCTCTAGACCTGAGATATCCAACAAAACTTTCTGCAATGATGAAAATGATCTATATATGCACTGTCTACAATGATAGCAACTAGCTACATATGGCTGATGAGCATATGAAATGTGGCAAGTTTGGAACCACATGAGGACATGAATACTTAATTCCGGCATTCTAAATTTCTTCACCTTAAAAAAAAGTGTTTTGGTGTATATTAAATTCCTGCAGGTTTCCGTTACCAAAGATGGGAGAGAAAGAGAAAGATTGTGGATAAAACATAAACCATAAAATTCTAAACCTCAGATGAGACCTCAATATATTTATTTTTTATTGGATAGAAAAATGGAGAAGTGCTAGTTTTATAAAACTTAGCTACAAAGCAATAGAGAATACCAGCATCTTATTCATAAGAATAAAACAAGTATAAAACAATACATTGTTAAAAGTGTAACACATTAATTATTTGACAAGTATTAATTGCGCACTTACTGTGTTCAAGGAATTATGCTAGGAGCTGAGCATTCTGCAAGAAAACAGACAGCTATCATCCAGACCCTCAAACATCTTTAATATAGTGAATTCTCTCCCAAACTCCTTTTTTGGGGGATGGTTGGGGGAGGTTAAAAAGTTCAAGTTTATTTCACCCTTTTTGGAAAACTGGGAAAAGAGACTCAGTGAAAAATAAGAATTTTTTTTTCTTCTGAGGAAATGATGCTTTTAAGGTAAACTGCAGTACACACTTTCTTTAGAGCATTATTTTGTTTTTATTAATCTGTTTTTTTATAGCAATCTTTTGGGATGAAAGAAAATGGATTATTAATAGGTTCAAAAGAATTATTCCAATTATCTAAGATAAAATTGGTATAAAAGTGACAATGAAATATACATTAAGAACAACCTATGTAGATATATGTTTAGTCTCAAAATCCTACAACAAAACTATATTACAGTTGCCAGAAAATATGACATGCCTTAAATAAATGTAAAATATTTCTGGAGAACAAATACAGATGGGATAAATATGGCACAAGATTAAGTGACAGGTAGAAGAAATAGAAATCTGCAAGAGCTGATTAATTATTGCAGAATTATACTCTCAACTGATTGTTCTTCTTAAATATAAAAAGACTGAGTCTGCTGTTTATAAATATCAGAGTGCTTCTTTCATCATTAGTTATCATCTTCTCTTAAAAAAAGAGATGCTGGGTTAATTGTGAAGGTTAAGAGACATATTCTGCTAAAAGTTTTGAAATGCAGGACCCATAATTAAGATAACAAAAAAATATAGTGTAATTTATACTTAAGGGATATAATTTTTGCAGGGCTTTTAAGGACAAGGAATGTATTTTTTTCAGTTTATGTCAAAACATATGAAAACAGATATATATCTATCCACAAAATTAAAAGATAATCATTAGCAGTGTGTTCTACAATGTGTTATCAAATACTAATTGTTAACTATACTTTTCCTATTAAGTAAAGAAAATTGACTATAATGGCACATTTCTCCCTAAGTTAAATGATCCATATTTTATATATTCTACTATATACAAATTAAGGTTTTATTATAATTCTGTACCAGAATCTGCATAATTTACCCACCATAGTATTTATGCTCTTACAGGCACTCCATTGAAAATTTCACAGAAATGTCCAATAATTTCATTATACCAACTTCTAAGCCTTAATGGCCCATCACAGAGTAAATATTTATTTTTTAAATTTTTATTTTATTTCATTTTATTTTTGAGATATAGTATAAGAGAATGAGAGAGAGAGAGAGAGAGAGACTCTTAAGTGGGCTCCATGCTCAGCTCAGAGCCTGACACAGGGCTCCATCTCACCACCATGAGTTTATGACCTGAGCCAAAATCAAGAGTCAGATGCTTAAGCAACTGAGCCACCCAGGCGCCCTTATTTTAATGTTTTTATCTGAGCAAATATTTTAAGTGTGTATACAAATAATTCCAAAACTATTAACCATTTTAGATAAACAGAGATGGATGGTGCCTTTTTTTTTTGTTCCAAATACATTAGAATTTATTTTAAAAGTGTAATTATGGGGGCACCTGGTGGCTCAGTTGGTTGGGCATCCAACTTTGGCTTAGGTCATGATCTCACAGTTTGTGAGTTTGAGCCTCATATTGGGCTCTATGCTGACAGCTTGGAGCCTGGAGCCTGCTTCGGATTCTGTGTCTCCCTCTCTCTCTCTCTGCCCCTCCCCAACTTGTGCTCTGTCTCTCTCTGCTCTCAAAAATAAACATTAAAAAAATTTAAAGTGTAAAACATGGATAATCCGAAGAAAATGCTTAAAGATTTTAGAGTCTTCTGATGATATCACATCTCTGTATTCTTTCTACATGAACACTTTGTGTTTTCATCTTTATGCAACCACCTGCATTATCCTTTAAATCATTTAAGTTCCTTTCTGGATTATTATAAGTTTTGCTAAATCTTGCTTGACATATTATCACACAGAGTATCTTCTCAGAAATGGACACCCAAAGTTTTATAAAAAGATCATGATGAGTTTTATTCCATCTTAGGGCTTTCTTCATGATTGTCCTTTGATTTCCTCAGAATTAATACTATTAAATTACTACCTACCACTCTATTGGTATAATATGGTTTAATTAACTCTAAATATTTTATTTTTAATATCCACATTAAAATTCATCCAACTTTTCAAGTCACCTCAATTTTCCCCTTGAATTCCTTTTTCTTTGGCTAAAAGTATTTGAGGTGATGAAGGTCTTTATCCCGACAGTGATTTTTAAAATAGGATGCTGACAAGACCTATTTTGTCCATAGGGCACTCCAGGGTACTACTGTGCTATTTTTTTTATCATTCAGATGTAATAATATCATTACATATGATATATAAAGGATCTACAACATTATCTTCTATTTTATGTCATAAAGTAATGGAAACTCATTGGCAATTGTTCTTCTTGCCTTGGCTCCCAAAGCCATTTTTCACAGTTGATTTCAACAAATACTGGATGCCTACTATGTGACATGAAACACTGCCATGTGCTGAACAGAAGAGATAGAGCAGAAATATTCAGAAAGCAAATAAGTGTGAGCAAGAGAGAAAGGTCATAACAAAATACTGTACTAGGTTTTGAAAGTACTGTAGAATTCAGCAAAGGGAGCAATTCATTTACTTTAGCAAGTGGAGAATCAGAAAAAGCTGATGACAAGCATTTTATCTTTAGCTAGGCTTTCAGATATATGTAGGAATTTGTAAGAAATACCTGGTGAAGAGAGGTGGAACAAGAGGAACAGCATAGGGAACACAGATAAGAAAGTGTATTATTTATTTAAAAAAATGAGTAACCCATTGTGGCATTAATAAAGGAATCAGATGTATATACAGAGGGAGATAAATCTTCAAAAGAAGAATGCACAGAGGCTATGAAGGACCTTCTGGATTGTCCTTAGAAGTTTCAGCTTGATTCTCTAGGAGGTGGAGTTTTTTAGTGCAAGAGTCCACACTAAGGTCCACATTGGGAAAAATCACTCAAGCACAGTCTAAGATAGATTTGAGGAGGAGAGGCTGCAGGGACCAATTTGGAGATGGTGGGCTATTATAACAGTTCCAGATAGAAACTGCTGAGGGCAAAAAAAAAAAAAAAAAAAACAAAACAAAACTCAGTAGGAGTTAAGAGGAGGAGAAGCAGCTAAGCAGGGGAGGAAAATGTTAGAAAACAAAAATTAATAAAACTTGGAGACACAAGGAAGACATGAAAAATCAAGTATGAGCTAGAGCTTCCAGTTTAAATAACAAGTTAACTGGGATAGGAAAATAGGAAAAACAAGTAAATAAGTTTTTATGACTGTCTTAAACATTGGAACATATCCTGTTCATTTTTGGATCTATTGTTTAGCACAGGCACATTACAGGTATTTAAATGGTTGTGATTCAATAAATAGATCACATTCATTTTTGTGGTCCTTTATTGCAGTCACCATATTTTCAACCACAAACCTGACATTCTAGATAACCAAAGTAGAAAAGTGTTATGTGTATAACCAAATGTTTGGTAGGTAAATTTGTACAGTATGAAGTTTGTGGTCATTTATCATGATGCCTTGATCTTCCTATTATATAAGGACACCATTAGTTTGTGTTCTTTGAGTTATTGTTTTTTGAACAGTGCTAGATTTGCATGGAATATTTCCATCATCTAACTTCCAGCTAGTTCTTTCCCCATAATATACAACTGTAACTAGTTAAGGGAAGTCAGGGTGACAAAATTTGGTAATTAAAACATATATATGCATTAAATATACAGTATGATGTATATTTAATGTACATTATGTAGAAATAATGTATATTATGTATATTATATACACACACACACATATATACACACACAGAACTGGGCCATATACTAATTTCATTATTGGCATGCCTTTATGATTATGAGCAGTAAATGTATTTCATCTGTCACAGAATTTCTAAATTATTTTTAGATGTTAAACTTTACACATGTATATGCTTATTTGCTAGGGAAACTTTTTTCCAAAATGTTATTCTGCATTAATCTTTTCATATGTAATAAAATGATACAATATTCGAAAACCAACAACCTAAGAGGCACAAACTTATAATTATTTTACGTGTGTCCCCAGCCAGCTTCATTCAATTAGCTGCATGACTCAGTTTGAAAGGGTGATTAATTGGCTGTTTCCTATTGCAAAATTAACATCCATCTCTGATACATGCAAAAACATTGGGAAATTTTAAATTTAAGCTTAATCACCTTGTCTAAATATTAAACAGAGAAATAAGAAGAAAGGTAATTGACATTCAAACCTTCCGTAAGGTAGAACAATTTTCCACTTGCTCTTACCCAATGATACACTCTGTACACAATACTTGTCTATCAGCAGTCAACACCTCTGGAGGTGGAACACAGAAATTGCCTCCTCTGCTTAACTAGTTGGGAGTGAATTCGACAAGGATTAGTTATGCATGAAAGGGTATCAGTAACCCCAGCAAGTTTCAAAATAATGACTCTCCTTATTCTGCAATCCAATCATTTTACCTAGGAGTGGACTGAAATGTTTAATTATTACTTGGAAACCAAGTAGGCTATTTTGTTCTACTTTTTTTTTTTTTTTACCACTATTGTGTTACATTTTTAAGAAGATTTTTTACAACCTCCACAAAAAAGTTGGTATATTTCTACATAAAAACACATTTATTATTATTATACTAAAACCCTCCTCTCTCTCTCTTTTTACGGGTAGGTGAATATTCCCAAGCAATTTCCAATTCCAGTAGAGTCATTTGGAGTCACTTCTGGATTGTCGTTGCTCTACATGTCTGTAACTGGTAACAGTGGGGTTTTTTTTTCATGAATTCCTCAGATTAATACATTCACATTTCAAGATAAAAGTGTAGTTTAACAATTTGAGAAGTGATGGTGGAATTTAATTTCCTATATTTATTTTCACATTTTAAATGAAATGTTTTCATTTCGTTACCATTTTAAAGGAGCTCTCATTATAAATGTACCAGTTCCTCTCAAGTGTTATTTCTATCTGCACAGAAATATACTACAGACTTTAGTCAACTATGTCAGTTTCCTGGAAGGACATTTAGAGTCTACTGACTCAAAATAAATTTTGTTTAGTTACCTATAAAATTTTAAATGTTTATTTCCTCACAAAAGGTGGTCAATTAATAGTGACTTTTGCAAACAGAAACTTTTACACATAGTAGGCACTCAAAGATGTTTGTTTAAATTAGTAAATGTTCAACAAGGTATTGCAATCCATTTAGAAAGGGTAATGTGTGGTTAAGAAAAATAAACATAGAAAGTGACAGGTAAACTAATGCAAATTGAATGAGAGTCCACGAACTATTGGAAATAACATCTGAGTAACAATCAAAACAAGCTCTTACCTAGTTGTCCTATCATCTAGCTCTATGATATTATAAAAACCACATGCTTAAAATAAATAGAAAAGTGAAGCAGTATTACAATGATGAAGAATGAACACAGGGAAGCTAGGAAATGTGCCTTGGTTTGCAATAACAGCATTATTGACCATTCTGTATTTGTTTCCTCACTTATTTATTTTTTTAATGTTTATTTATTTTTGAGAGAGAGAGCCAGCATGAGCAGGGGCGGAGCAGAGGGAGGGGGGAGGACAGAAGATACGAAGCGGGCTCTGCACTGACAGCAGAGCCCCATGTGGGGCTTGAACTCACAAATCATGAAATCATGACCTGAGCCAAAGTCGGATACCTATCCAACTAAGCCATCTGGCACCCCTTGTTTCTTCATTTTAAAATTAGAGAGTTGAACTAAATGACCTCCTAGTACCTTTTTATATTAGAAAATTATAATTTTCATGAAGGGAACCAAAAGTAATAGCATGATCAAAATTGCTAAGGTTAGTTAAGCCCTGAAAACTTCCTAAGTTTGGTTTTATCTGAAATTTGCTAGAGATGGCAAACATGAATAGGTTAATGAAAAAGCAAGCAGCAATAGTCACAGCACACTTGTTTGTTGAATGAATGAATGAATGAAGCAGAAACAGGATAAATTATATTTATATCTTTATAATTTACAAAGAGTCTTTTCCAACAAATTTTGAATGTACCCATTTCATCCTAAAAAGATTCCTTTGAAAAACTAAGCAAATTACCGAGAATCATTAAAATATATAAAAAGTAGAGCCATGTTTCATAGTCAAGCATTTGGAGTCTAGCCCCTGCTCTTAACTGTAACTATCAGACCCAATCAGTATTTTTTTCTCCACTTCCTATTTTCCTGCTTCTCCAGGCTTCATTACCTCCCTATTCAATACCTTTTGTGCTTTTCACCACTTATACCTCAATTAGTATCTTCTGAATTTGTCTCAGATATAAACAAACATCCTTTTATCTTTGTTTTTCATCCTGCCGCATTCTCTTTTCTAGCCTAGTTTGCTACAAACATTTTTATTCATTTTAATTTCATATCTCATTTAAAAGTGATAAAATATTGTGAAAATTTCAATGTAAAATGGAAACAAGACTTGAGAATTCCCTGAGAAGACAACACCATTGAAACCATGTAATAAGCAAAACTAAATCTAGCTTATTTCATGAAAAGTAAAACATAACTTAGGTGATTTCTTGTATATGTCTCTGAAAATCATAAAAGAAACGTAAGTCATCTTCCTAAAAGGGGTCTGAGAGAATCACTTTTAACCCACTCCCTGCCATCTGACAATAACTAATCACTGACTAATAACTAATGAGGAAGTTAACAACTTCCTCATTTTTACTGTGTAAGCTAACCTGTAACTTCATACCTTTGAGCTTCATATCAGTTTGTATTTTTGAAAGTTCTCAGTTTACAAACTGTTCTTATATGTACAATAAACTCTTACTAAATACCATTTATTGATTTGGTGGTTTTAATTTTGATATTTCTGAATTTTTGACAATAGCTAATAAGTTAAGCCCAACACTATATCTAACCAAAGCAGAGGAAACTATAACCATAAAATTTATGCAAAACTATATATATAAGAATCAGAGCTAGCTACAGATTTCTAAAGCCCCTGGAAATGTTTAAAGCATCCTAATATTCCCAAAATCACTTCTTTTAAATAAAACCATTTTATAACAATATTCAAGAAACTATTACCCAGTTTAGAAATTTATAAATATTATAACACAATTGTGGTTCCCTTTGTTGTACTTTGAAATCATATACTATTTTATCTTCATTAGATATATTTTATTTTTTGACGCAGGACTAAAGACTATCAGTTTTCTTTTTTTTAATTCTTGAATTTTATTTAAATCTAAGCTAGTTAATATAAAGTGTAGTAATGGTTTCAGGAGTAGAATTTAGTGACTCATCACTTACATATCCCACCCATTGCGCATCCCAGCAAGTGCCCTACTTAATGCCCATCACCCATTTAGCCTATCCCTTCCACCCAACACCTGTCCAGCAATGCTCAGTTTGTTCTCTGTATTTAAGAGTCTCTTATGGTTTGCCTCCCTCTTTCTTTTTATCTTATTTTTCCTTCCCTTCCCCTATGTTCATCTGTTTTGTTTCTTAAATTCTACAGATGAGTGAAATCATATGATATTTATCTTTCTCTGACTGACTTATTTCACTTAGTATAATATGCTCTTGTTCCATCCATGTCGTTGCAAACAGCAAGATTTGATTATTTTTGATCACCAAGTAATATTCCACTGTATTTATATACCACATGTTCTTTATCCATTCTCCAGTTGATGAACATCTGGGTTCTTTCCATAATTTCATATTTTGAGAGTACTGCTATAAATATGGGGTGCATGTGCCCCTTTGAATCAGCATTTTTGTGCCCTTTGAATAAATGCCTCATAGTGCAATTGCTGGGTCATAAGGTAGTTCTCTTTTTAATTTTCTGAGAAATCACCATACTGTTTTCCAGTGTGGCTACACCAGATTGCATTCCTGTCAGCAATGCAAAAGTGTTCTCCTTTCTCTGCATCCTCACCAACATTTGTTGTTGCCTGAGTTGTTAATTTTAGCCATTAGCCATTCTGACAGGTGTGAGGTGGTATTTCATTATGGTTTTGATTTGTAGTTCCCTGATAATGAGTGATGTTGAACACCTTTCATGTGTCTGTTAGCCATCTGGATATCTTTTTTGGAAAAGTGTCTGTTCATGTCTTTTCCCCATTTCTTCATTGGATTTTTTGTTTCCTTGGGGGGTGTAAGACTATCAGTTTAAAAGGGAGTTAAAACCACTGAAGT
>CM053578.1:83522934-83600434 GCA_028646485.1 Cryptoprocta ferox
GTCATGCTAAGCAAAATAAGTAAGGCAGAGAAGGACAGATAACATATGTTTTCACTCATAGGTCTAACAGGAGAAACCTAACAGAGGACCATGGGGAGGGGAAGGAGGAAAAAGAGTTAGGGAGAGGGAGGGAGACAAAGCACGAGAGACTCTTGAATACTGAAAACAAACTGAGGGCGGAAGGGGGAGGGGGAAAGGGGAAGGGGGGTGATGGTCATGGTGGATGACACTTGTGGGGAAGAGCACTGGGTGTTATATGGAAACCAACCTGACAATAAAGTATAAAGTTAAAAAACAAAAACAAAAAAACAGATGATTTAAAATGAACTGTATTCCAGGGGTGCCTGGGTGGCTTAGTCAGCTAAGTGTCCAACTCTTGATTTTAGCTCAGGTCCTGATTTCACAGCTCTAGAGATTGAGCCCCATGTTCATGGAGGAGCCTACTTGGGATTCTTGCTCTTCCTCTCTCTGACTCTCCCCCATTTGCATGTGTGTGTGTCACACAGAGTGGATGATTAATCAGCCATCAGAAGGAAGGAAATCCTTACATTTGTGAAGACATGGATGGACCTTGAAGGTATTATGCTAAGTACAAAAAAGCCTGACAAAGAAAGACGAATACTATATGGTATCATTTATATGTGGAGTCTTAATAAAGAAAGGAAGGGAGGAAGGAAGTAGAACTTAAATGTTCTCACATGAAAAATTTAATATATGAAGTGATGGATGTGTTAACTAATTACATGGTGGAAGTCCTTTCACAATTTATATGTATATCAAATCATCACATTGTATATCTTAAGTATCTTGTAATTTTGTCAATTATACCAAAATAAAGCTGAAAAAAATCTGGTCTTTTCCACTTAAAAGATTATTTTGTATGTAAGGACCAGATTGTTTTTAAAATCTGCCACTGTAATTAAAATAAAACATACAGCTACTTTCTAAAATGATCTATTCCTTCTCTACCTCTCACTGTTGTTGTCATTGTTATTTTATCTGGGACAGAAATCATAAAAGAGATTCAAAGTCCATTTTGCATAAATAGATCCTTTTACTGGTAATATATTAATGCTAATAACACTGCTAGAGTATCTATAATTATATATATTCTAGTATTATTAATATTTACAAATTATCAATTATTATAATTATTTCCATTTTGATGTTAGCCACTATCAAATCTAGATCACATTTACCCTATTATCCAGTTGGTTAACAAAGATAAAAGAGAGATTTTAACACCTGTTTTCACCACTTCTTTCTTCTCAAATTAGAGACGACACTACTGACACTGGAGAAAGTCTACTACTTTAAGTGAGGGAAGTCTATTCTGTAACCAGGAATTCCATTTGTATGTCAAATATCTATCACTTTTTACCTAGGTGCAATTTGTTAAATATTTAATCATTCCAAATCTAATATATGCCAATCAAATATACTCAAAGGGAATTACTAGTATTCAAGTTATTAAACAAATGTGGCTTGTTTAATAAATAGGTATAATATATTACAAAAGGTATATCCATAAAAGTATCTTTTACTCAACTTGCCTACTTAAGAGAAAGGACAGGAAGAGAGTTGGAGCTAAAATGCATTGAAACTTAAAATACATTGACACAACAACTCTTTGATGTAGGCATTACTAACTCCACTGTACAGTTAATGAAATAGGCTCAGAAAATGCAAATAAATTGCACAGCTAGAAAGGGGTATACAGCTCATTTGAATCCAGATCTACTTGGCTCTAAAGTCTTTTCCTTTGCACTATTACTTCTTGACTTCTCTTATTCCTTGTAAACAAATATTCAGAAAACAAGAAAAATTACTATGTAATTTGAGAAACCAATAGTTTCATAAAAACACCTATACCTTAAGCAATTTTTAATGAAAGCAAATGCTGAGAGATGAAAGGTATATAAATGGAGAAAGCAGTGTTTCTCAAACTACCTACAGTGAAGGAATAGGATGGTTTTTTCAATTTCAAATTGTCACTCTACAATACTTGTAAAATACATAATTACCTGAAAAAATTACTAGAAAAATGATCACGTGCTTGGATTTCATAGCAATGTCAAATTGGTATAAAACTTTCTAACTACTTACTCTCAATTTTTGTACTTATCTATAGAAGACCAGAATCATTCTGTGGACCACAGTTTGAGTAAAATCAGCCAAAAGACAGGTTTATGATGCATAGGTTATGCAATGAGTTTAACATATTTTATATATTAGAAAATGTATTTACTCACATAGATTTTATTAAAATAAAGTCTATTCCCAAATTGTTGCAAAATCTTGATACTTCATTAAGTTGCTTTCCATGCTAGTTTAGTATAAAAGAAAAGTGCTGCATAAGATTATGAAAGTTGAAAACAGAATAAAATATATATATTGTCTTACTGAAGCAGGTAGATAGAAAAGCATAGGCCTGTCAACTCAGATAGCATTCATTTTTGTTCTGTGTGTGTATACATAAAATTGTTATTAAGGATCAACATGCAACATTGCTAATTATTTTTGAATATGGTAATTATTATTCTGTAGTTAAAATTATTTAATCTTCTTTCTGACAGGCTCAGGGGATGTGATTTGTTCTTACTGAATATATTGATAATCACGGCAATGGAGAAACAAGATGACTAATGTTGTGTTTATCTTTTCTGTCAAAGCTGGCAGATAAAAACAGGTTTCCACACTTTCCATTTTCCAAAATGTGGCAGCAGTTCATAATAGATCCCTAAATGCATTTTGACAAAGTGAAAATTTGTTTTACATCATGAGATCTGGGCAATGATTCTAGAAAAATGTGATAATTAAATTCAGAAAACAAAAAACATGAAATAGATTTTTCCCACAGCATAGTAAGTAGCTCTGTGTAACATACTATATAATGACATTGGTATTTCGTTTTTAATTTTCTTTTTCAAATGTTACTAACCATGGAGTATACTTAAACACAATGGATAGGGTAATGAGATTAGTATTTACTGATTACTTTAAATAATTATCAACTTTTTTTGTAATTTGGGAATAAAACTACCTTCTTAATTTTGGTGTATGGATAAAACTACAACTAATGAATATTAGAATTTTCATTTGTGAAGCATTTTTCCTTTCTCAGAGTGCATAAAGAGCATCTAATAAGAGTTTATGGTAAAATTTGGAATTAAACATATAGTAATATAATCTGTACAGAGCTATTATTGCTGTGAAAAAAACAAATCTTTCATGACATCATCAAACTGAAGTATGTGTTTTAATATTCACACTAATTCTGAATAGAAAAGAAGAGGTAGTGGATAAGAAATTTATAATAGCTAATAAAAGTCAATCAGTTGTAGAAAATTCCATAAAATGATGCCTTAATATTTAACATATAAAAGATAGTCTGAAAGTTATAAAATACAAAATAATCATTTTCCAATTATTTTATTAAGTTTATTGTTTCCATTTAATTGCCCTACTTAGAAAATATAATAAATTAGAGATGGGTAATAGAAAAATCAAGTAATAGTCCAACATGACTCAGAAAATACAGGCAACATAGTGATTTATTAAAGTATTTGCTCAGTGATATCACAAATTGGTGTATTTACAAATAGTAGTTCAGTAAATGATTGTTTAATTCAAATATGTTAATATAGAAGGCATATAAAAGTAATAAGGTTCAAAGTAGCTAATTTCCTGGATACTAAAACAACACTGACTGTGCCTGTCTCACATGGGGATTAACTTCATATTGCGTTGGCAGAGAAAAGCTCTAATTCATGTTAGTATTATTGGAATGGCCACTGTGGTATGGTATTAGTATCTCTCAGCTGCCAGAGAAGTAACTTGTGACACGGCAATAACTTACCCTGAACCTCAGTAGGGTTATGTGCTTTGGATAACCATGCTGTGCATTAAAGCTTTACATGAATGAAACTTCCTGAAAATGTTGGGGTTCCTGGGGATTCTGTCTTTGGCCTGCTCCTCTTCTCAGTCTTCTTGATTCACTCACCTACTGTCATGATTTCAACATCCACAAAGCTCTCCAGTCTTGCCCTCACCTAAGAAATTTATATTCTTATATTCAGTTGCCTGTTGGCAAGGTATTTTTTTTTAATGTGTTATTTATGAGAGAAAAAGAGAGAGAGAGAGAACATGAGCAGGGGAAGGGCAGAGCGAGAGACGGACACAGAATCTGAAGCAGGCTCCAGGCTCTGAGCTGTCAGCACAGAGCCTAACGTGGGGCTCAAACTCACAAGCTATGAGATCATGACCTGAGCTGAAGCTGGACACTCAACCAACTGAGCCATCCAGGCACCCCGGCGAGGTATTTTTGATAGAACTTTCCACAGACACCTTAAATTCAACTTGACAAAATATAAACCATTCCTTGACACCTGGCCATTCTCCTTATGGTGTCTATTTCTGTTGGTAGCATCAACATCTCCCAAACTCTTAAACTAGAAGGTTTGAGAATCTTCTTAATTCTTGCTTCTTCTTTGTCACTAACATCCCTAACTTTCCTCTAGCACCTCCCATTTGCCAGCTTCATGGATATGCAACCAATGAAGTCATAAAGGTCACTTGCTTAAATGGGCCCCATGCTTTTCTGCTGGTCTGTCACCATTTTGAAATTGTGAATAATTTTTGAACAAGGACCTGTGCATTTTCTTCCATTGAGCCCTGTAAATTATGTAGCCAGTCCTGCCACCCATGCCCTTATACTCTGTAAAACCTGTGTTAAAGCCTCTAAATATTCTATAAAATTTCATACTTTGTCTTTGTTCTCATTTTACCTCTCCTGGGAATGTCTCATTTGCAGATGAAATGCTCATTTCTAGTGCCATCCCCCTCAAAGCCTTCCCTGCATAATTAAGTTAGGTTAAGCACTTTCATAATGCCACTTGAATAACTCTATTATTTCAGTTACATGACTGTATTATTACCTGTTTTTGTAGCTCTTATGTTCTCTGAGCTCACAGAAAGGAAGTAGGAATTATTTTGCAAATAACATAGTAACACTAAAACACATGATCAAGTTTTATTATATGAATGAATACATGATGCAAAAAAAAGTATAAGAAACTTGCTTTTGAGTTTTATGAATTAGTGTTGTTTTCAGAACAAAAAGCTATTGGAGTTTGTCTTAATTAAATGAATAAAATAAGACTTGTATTATGAATTCTACATTCTAAATAGCTTTTGAATTTCTCCATTTCTGACTAGTTCCTTCCTTACCCCTACTTAGTCTGATAGCGTTCATCTCTGGCATGAACTACTGTATGGGCTTGTCTCTTTCCAATCCATTCTCAGTAAGGCAGCCAGAAGGACTTTTAAAACAGAAATCAGACTTATGCACATAACGATTGTTATTTACCTACATCCTCCAGATTTCAGGTTAAATATCACTTTGTTAGTGATACCGAGAAAATTATTCAGCTCATAAATTAAAACAAACTTCCTCAAACACACACACATACACACTCACCACAGATGTGTACACACCATTAATGTCTTTCATTGTACTTTTCTTTTTTTGCACTTAGCTGAGGTTGTGACTCATAACATTTGGTGAGTTGAATTAATAAAGTATGTCTCCCTCACCAGATTGAAAACTTTGAGTTAACAGCTCATACTTACTTTGCTCCACATTTTATCATTGGTATACCTGGCAGATAGGAAGTACCCAAAAAGAATTTGTGAAATTAATGTTGGATAGCAGTATTTTATAAACATATGACATGTGAACTTTAAAGACTCTTAAATGTATATATCTTGATTATAAATATTATTCTCATTTTCCTCTGCCTGATGTAATACAACAGTTTGTATTGGTTGCCTATCTCTTCACGTTGCACTTTCTTAAAATGCAAACACATAGGTTTCTCTAATGATCTCTAAAAAGCATTCTACAGTTATTTGTTTAGTTTGAATATCCTTTCCTCACTTACATATTAACACAAATTAGCAAGTTTTATAAATATGCAACTAGGAACTATGAAAAAAATTTCCTATCTATGACTCACAGAGTTTAAACATTAGTTTAAGTATTTCCCTTGAAGACTTCCATAAGTCCATAAAATAACTCTTAGAGAATGACTTCTTCATGAAACAAAACTTAAAGATGACCGCTTCAGAAGTCTACCTTCAATTATGAGGATCCTATCTAACCATTTCTCTGCTTCTTCTTGTGCTTTCAGAACAGCTTTTGGAACAGTGATTCTTATGTGTTCTAAACCCTTAAGTCTCAGTTTCCTCACCTATAAAGTGATTAGTAATGACACCACTGCTATAATGTAATATAAAGATTAAATGAGATGATCTATGTAAAACACACAGCAAACTGTTTATCAATTTAAGAATATACCATAAATCTTATCCAAAAATGGTAAATACTCAAAACTTTGTCTGGAAACCACAGAGATATGAATAAAAGTGACAGAGCAATATAAAGTTTTAACTGGAAGGCAAAAACCAAAGCTGGAAGATTGTGTCTGTCAGGCAGTTTGATTGGTTCTCATTAGCTCCTCTCTGGCACATGCTTTCCTCGATATACTTCTGCCACTTTGATAGCTATGCAAAATTACACCTCCAGTGCAATCAGATAAAGAATCCAAAAGGCACTGTTACAATTAATTTGACTGAGAACGAGGCATGGAAGATAAACGTGCAGTACACCCTCAGGACCACAGACATTTTACATTTATCTCTATTTATCCACATGTTAATTAATGAACCAACTGGCTACACATTTTTAATAAGAAGCAATCATTTCCAAATAAAGTCGCCAATTCCTATAATTCAAATCTGCATTCTGTGGTGACTTTTAAATGAAAAGAAAACATGTTTTTAAAAGCAGTGTTCCCTTCTTGAATATTTCCACTTTACTGCTTTTGAATCGCCCAAGTTCAAATGAGACAATTAAATGCTGGGTCTTTTTTTGTTGTTGTTCAGAGGCAAGATGAAGGTAATTTGCTGCTTCATGCATCTGTTTCCTCATCAGCACAGTGAGGACTAGGCTAATTAGGGGATGAAAACAATATGGTCATATGGATAGGCCAGATTGCTTGTCACTCAGTTTTTCAATATGTGGGCTCTCTTTGGAGGACAGGAAACAGATAATGATTCTCTGGCATCTCTCTCGCAATGCATGAAAAGAAAGAACTGTGAAGTGTTCAGATGTTTACCTGCTTATTTTTAGCTTTCATCCTAGGAATAATCTTACTGAGCTGTGTCATTTGTTTGGTCTTTACAAGAATATTCTTTATTAGAAAGCTTCAGCCAAGTCTACTAACTTCCATCAAGAACACAGATCTCCAACCAACCCATGTGCATTCAATTTATTATCCTGAAGTACTGTATGGGCCAGAAAAATAAGTCCAAAAACAGGTAAATATAACCCATTTTCAGAAAGTCTAATTTAATGAAATTGATGCAGTAGGGAAAAAGTTGGTATTTGAAAGTGTAAGAGTAATTCTGGAGTTTTCACCAGACATGTTTTCTGTGCCTGTCTGTCCTCAATCACTTTGCAGGTAGAATTCAGACACAAAAATGTCCAGTCACAGGTCTGGCTTGGAAATGTGAACCTGTACAATGAGATTCTCTCTCTCAGATACTTGAACTAGGAAATTCCAACAGAAAGACTGGAAAAATAAGTTGAAAACATTTAAGAGTTTCACAAGTAATTGTAAGGGAAAGTTATGAATAAATAAAAAATAAGGGTGAGAAAGAGTAGCTAGATGGTAAAGACAGAATTATGGAACCTATACACAGAGAGAAGCAGAGATATCATGAGAGTGTGTGCACGTGTGTGTGCATGCATGCCAGAGAGAGAGAGAAATAAAGCACTAATTTTTTTTTCCTTTTTAATCTACATCCAAGTTAGTTAGCATATAGTGCAATATTGATTTCAGGAGTAGAATCCAGTGATCCATCCCCTACATATAACACCAGTGGTTACCCCAATAAGTGTCTTCCTTAATGCCCCTTGCCCATTTAGCCCATGCCCCACCCATAAGCCCTCCAGCAACCCTCACTTTGTTCTCTATATTATTGTTTTATGTTATTTTTGCTTCCCTCCCCTTATGTTCATCTGTTTCGTATCTTAAATTCCACATCTGAGTACCGACTTCTACTCCCAACATCTCTAGGATCCTATTCCCCTGAAAGCTCCAGAGTCCTAGTGCCCTGAAGTCTGCAGGTATCAGTTCCAATAGAGTCTAACCATTTTGCATATCTTGTCTTTGGATCTTCCTCAAGTCTATCATCTCTCTTACTAATAATGTTATAAACTGAATACTATTAAGACCTCCACCTGGATTAGGTCACTAGTTTTCCAAAAGATAAGTAGAAACTGGCAGATATACTTCCATATCAAATATTGTCAGAAATCTACCTCTCTCCCAAAACCTTCAAAAATCAATTTGGGGGTAGGAATGGTGACTTACTGCTTCCTCTTCACTGAGTTCCCACTTCTTCTGCATTCTCTATCTTAACCCTAAATTACACCCTCAGCATTGTTGTGGGGCTTTTTGTTTGTTTTTTGTTTGTTTGTTTCCTTCTGTATCATGATTGTCCAGCTGGGCACTACCTCACTCTCTTTACTCCACCAATGCCACACATTCAAGGTTGTAGATATAGCCAACTTTATTAAAATTTAAAACCAAGAGTCCTACATTAAAGCAAATAACTTAAATACCAGAGATCCCTATTCTTAAAATATCTTAGCCATTTTTATTATAAAGAAATATCTTCTAGGAAAGTCTTGTTTTCTTCTCGTGGTGCTAGACTCCCTTTCATTCCCTTGGTTCCTTCCTCAACCCCCCAAATCCTTATAAAAAGCTACCTTACCTTAGCCAGCCAGACTGTAACCAGGGAATCCTAGCCCTATTACCCATTAAATATACCAATAAAACCACACTCCAAAAGATAGCCCCTTTTCTCCTCAAAAATTCTGCAGTGGCAAGTTAAGAAAGGCAACTTTTTATGAAAACAAGAGCATCCAACATTGAGTAGTTACCATGTACCAAGTACTATGCTTAAGAGCCATTAACTCATTTAATTCTTTTATCTCCCTTATGTTGAAGATTCCGTGACAAAGAAACTAGCCTCGGGCCTACCATGTTAGAAAGCATGTGGCTGACTCTGTAACTGAGCCTGAACTAGAAACTCTACTCACACCTTTACAATTCTGCCTCTGCCCTGTTGGCTCATACAGAACCTTACAATAAAGCTGATATGCTGATGATAGAAAATACATTCAAAATTCCTCTGGGATATGTTCTGTGGAGACCATAAGCTCTAGAACTGGTGAAAGACTAGAACAGAAAGAAGCAGCACATACAGAAGCTTTGATGAAACTGAATGTCTGTTAAGAGGGGACTTTAGGATGATTTCTGCCTAACAGCAGGTCACAGTGCCACACAACAAATCTCCAATGAAGCTTCATGTGTTATTAGACAGTCATTCCCTCATGTATGTGGGAATATTCTATTTTTTTCCTGTCATGTTTACAAGCAAAGAAAATTTCTAAAGGTATTTCTACATATTTAGGCTTCTCAATTAAATAAAAGCACTATTAAATTCTCACTTTTAAGTTCTGTGGACATTAATTACTACTTAGGTGAAGACCTTATTTTCAACCTGCCTCTAGGCAAGTGGACCACATCAAAGGAAGGTAACACTTTTAAAATACCTTCTAATAATTTAGGAAAAATAATGTGCTTCATCTATTCTATAAAATATGACATTTCATTGAATATCTATGTAAAGCAAAGACTCCTAATGCATGTGAAATTAGACCTTATCAATATAGGCATACCAACAAGTGCACTTCACTGGGAAGACACAGTATGTAAAAAGCTTGGCACACTGGAAGAACCAAAAGGGGGCTGGTGTGGCTGGAACACAGGGAAAAGTAGCAAAAGAAAAGAAAGGTAAAAACATACTATATTGTGCAGGGCTTTCTCAGCCAAGGAGGACAGTTTGGATTTTGTTTAAAGAAAAATGAGAAACCTTTATTAAAGATAACTGCATAATATTCTCCATGTGTCTTAAAATAAGAACTAAAGAGCTATGCTATTCTTATCATAACCTTTAAAGATAGTGCCTTATTACATAACGCATATGTGTCATGAGGTAGGTATGTAAATACAGTGTCTGTGAATTGACTTGTAGTGTGTTGTTGCTGTGCCAATATCAGGGAGACACCACAGAGAAGCAAGCAAGCCAGCCATATGTGCTCTTGGCATAGCTGACACACTGTACAGTTATGGCATATGCCTTGAATATCTTGAAAGTATGTTGTTACTAGTTTTACTGCTATATTTGATTATAATATTTAAGTTTATTTGGAGGCTTTTATAAAGAAATGACTTTATACTTACAATCTTATGATTATGCAGTTATCAACTAATAACAATGTGGTATTTGCTCAAAAGAATACACAGTCGTAGCCAAGTTTCCTGAAGCACCATTTATTTATTTCTTTTTAATTTTTTTAATGTTTTATTTATTTTTGAGGGGGAGACAGACAGCGTGAGCATGGTAGGCTCAGAGAGAGAGGGAGACACAGAATCTGAAGACAGTCTCCAGGCTCTGAGCTAGCTGTCAGCACAGAGCCTTATGCGGGGCTCAAACTCACAAACTGCGATTTCATGACCTGAGCCGAGGCCGGACGCTCAACCAACTGAGCCACCCAGGTGCCCCTGAAGCATCTTTTAAATATACGTAAGTGTAATCGCCTTCTCAATTCTTGAGGGCTTAAAAAATTTGCATTCTTGAGCAAAATTTATTATGATGTCTATCCTAAAATCTTTCCTAATTTTATATGTATGCATACACACATGCATGTAAGTTATATTGTTTTATCACATATATACCTTTTCTATTATATTTATTACATTATGTTACACTAAAGTCAGGTCTACAAATTACATACATATAAAACATGTTATATATGTTATATTTGTCAGTTATATGTATCTTATAGATTATAGATCTGTAAGTTACATATTACACACATGCATGTATGTGTATATATACAACATGCATATAAATTCTTTTTGAAAGCAGATTTTAATGAATACATAAGACATTTGCAAAGGTACAGATTGTTCATTATTTGATAATGAAAATCATTATGTGCAAATTTTATGCCATACAAATTAGGAACTCTAACATAGAAAATACAAGGAAAGAGGGATACTTTTTAAATCCAGTACAGAGAGGTTCTAGATAGACTCATTCTGTCTCTGCCAAAGAGGACAAAAGAGAAACTTCAAAAGAAGGCATTGACCCTTGAATCAAATTCCAGTTCTTCCAGTAACAAGTGTGTGACCAATGAAAACCTACCCAGTTTGAGCCCCAATCTATTCACCTCTAAAATAGTAATCCACTTTGTAAAAGCTGAAGCAAGATCAAAAGTGATAATACTTGATACCCTGGAGAACATCAACACCCATGTCTTTCAGAAAATTACTTCAGAAGTGTGACACAAAAGAAAGTATTCACAGTGATGTCTCCCAAAGATGAAGTACTCACAAACCGTTGCTGCAAATTGCTGAAGCCATGAAGTATTTAAAGAAAAGTAGAAAAATAATATTTCCATTAAAATATTTCAAGATTCAGATGTGTTTAAAAGAGTAAACACTGGTAAATTGTATGTAGGTATTTAGTCGTTATTCTGTAAGTCTTCTCTATACAACAGGCCTTGGGATGGTAAGCATCAATCAAGCCTTTTGAACACAAAATACAAACTTAACAAGAGAATAGTACACAAAACACTTCTCAATAAACAGTCTGGAGATTTACTCTTAAACTTAGAACAGTTCTTTGAACATTGAGAGTTCACTTTAAACAGTGTTGACACTGACTACTCTAAGGTTTCAACTAAAACATATTCATGAGTAAGATGTATTTCACTTGGAAATGGCTATGCATTGCCTGGGCTAAATTTAAAAACAAAAACAAAAACAAACGAACAAACCAAAAATCCCACCAAGCATTCTGAGTGTACTAACATCTGCTGAAATAAATCCACAAACTTTCTTAGGCTTTCTCAAGAAATTGTCTTAGGGGAAGGATATTTCTCCTTCAGCAAGTGAGAGACTATTAGTAAGGTTTCGAGGTAAACAGGGATGTGGCATAATAAGCAGTAGTAATTTCCATAATTTGGAAAGCATTTTAGAATTAAATTATTTTAAAATCCTTATTCTTCTTTGATGCTTACCAATGTCCTGAAATAAGTTTCATTATTTTACAGATGAAAACATTGAAACTCCAAAAGGTTTATAACATTTTGATGATCACACAAGGCAAATTAACCTTAAAAGAAGCCCAGCAATGTGATTGTAGCTAGAGGGAAGTAAGACATTTAACTCAATTTCCTTGTTGATATTTTTTGAGAACATAGAGGCTTAAGATCAGATAGCTAGGATCAGGCATAGAATGAGTATCTTCTATTCCCTAGTCTAATATTCACTATACCATTCTGCCTTACATGTAGGTGAACAGGCCAGGGTGAATGACTGGGGCCAATCACGTGAGTGCTCTCCGTGAACCTAAAACAAAGAGACAGGTACCCACAGAGCGACTACTTAACCCACGCCACTCTCCGAGCAAAGGTTGTACCATCTGCTGAGCATTCATCCCCATCTTCCTGTGAAATTAACTGGAACAGATGACTGACATGATGTTCTCTGTACTCATAATTTTTGCAGGAAGAAAATTAAAAAGATAAGTAAAGAACAATCAGGATTAATAAGGACCATTGATGGTATTTTAGAGATTAATTCACATCTATCAGATGTGATCCTCATTAAATTTCCCTTGTTAGAATATTTCTTATCTGAACAAAGATTCTTCTGAGTGCATTTTCCTAAGTCTCAGGCTTTGGGTTTTTTGATATTTTTTTGACATTGTTTCTTTAAAATCTCAGGAGTGCTAAAGATATATCCTAAATTTCATATGTGCTTATATCTAGTAAATCAAGTTCTTAACCAAAATGCTTTTAGGCCCAATAGCCAATTCTTCACATTGTTCCATATTCCTCCATAGAAAATTATCTACACTTCAGACACTAAATGTTTTCCCTCTTCTTTGTCCAAAGATACTGTCCTAACTTAGACCCTCATCTTCTCTTCATGGACTCCTGCAAAGCCTCTGGTATCTTTCACATCTGCTCTTAATTTCAAAAGCACAGACTCTAATCTCGCCATTGTGTTTCTTAAATACTGGATTTGCTTCTAGTATAGTATTAATGTTCTATTTCTTGATCTGGGTGCTAATTATACAGATGTGCTAAGTTTGTGAGACTATATTAGCCTGCACATAGATGATTTGTGCAACTTTCTGTGTGTGTACTATAATTCAATTTAGAAAAGCAAAAAAAAAAAAAAATCAGGGTTCTAAATATCAGTTGTGACTTCTGGACTGCCACATGAAATTTTATGTAAAATCCATATTTCGCTCACATAAAGGCACAGAAATGGAATGGAATTGAAACTAGCATGTCCTAAACCCAAAGCAAGATTTGTGTGTGAATAGTAGAGTAACAGCCTCTCCTTGCATGATCCAAGTTTCTAATAATTTCTCCCATCTCTGTATAAGTTTTCTTTTCACATGTGTAATCGAGTCCATAAAATATATAATATTCAAACAAGGCAAATTTATGATTGTCAGAAAGCACTGATATTTTGAAGTTACTAAGTCTCTTAATGAGAGAAATTAATTTTTTGCTCTATTTCTTCAGCTCCCACCCCTTTGCTGGTTTTTCAGGGAAAATCATTTTAAAAAGTAAAGAGGTGTTTAAAATAGTGTAGCACACAATAATAAAAACAAAATGTATTTGAATTGGGGAAAAAAACTTCAGTGTCTCCACCTAGAGGACAAAAGAAAACTGGGTTGTTTTGCTTCAAAGGCCTTTACTAGATTAAGACTACCTTACTTTTCCCAGCTTCATCTCTATTTCCCTCCCATTCATATCTTACACACATTTCATGCAATCTGGTCACACTAAACCATTTGATATTTCTTAAACTTTGTTTTCCCTCCTCCCAGCATCCATTGATTTCACACGCTGTCCCTGCTGCCTGGAATAGTATGGTGGCCACTCTTTTCCCAGGGCTCCTTAAACCCACAACTCCCCAAACATGATTAAATTGGACTGACTAACCACAGTGTCCACTCTCTATGGCCACAATGACTACCCAGAAAAAAGCATATCACCAAAGTGCAGCTCCAGTATCCCTCCTGCCCCGCCTCCCCCCCACCCCAGGAACAAATAGGGAAGCTTTAAGGTTGTGATTTCATTATGGAAAAGCCAGAGAGAATGAAGATGAGCCAGGAAGTAGCAGAATTGAAACAGAGAACATTTTCGTAGCATCAAGACTCTGATTCTAGACACTAAAGTTCTAGAAAATCCCCAATTATCATAGTTGTTTCTTTGATTCTATCAGTTCCAACATCATCTACTCTGCGAAGTCCTCTCTGAAAATCTCCACCTCCAATTCCTTACAGAGGTAAAATCAGTCCCTATCTGTTCTGCACCACCATACCTCTATGATAAATAACACTAACCTAAAGTTATTTGTTTTACTTGTCTGAATTCCCAACTAAAACTATAAACTCTTGGAAGGTATGACTTTATATCAGGCATAATGTCCCCTCTGTGCTTAATGCACAAGAAAAGATGGAACACTTACTGAGTGAATTATAAGAAGGAACTATCCAGAAAAAGAATACAGAAACTGGATAGGAGTAGTAAGTAAAGACAGCAAAGGGATTTTAAATATTCCAATATGAGTAGTCAGGAATATCTCGGAAAAACTAAAAAAATTAATCATAAAAAGCTAAAATGAGTTTTATTTTAAAAGCACATAGTGTGTTCTAACATGCCAGTAGCACACCCACTTTTCCAGCAAGACTGGTCCTTAAAACTGCACAACAGACAGACTGGCAGTCTGGAAACCTTATGGGAATGGTTAGAAAAAGGAAGATAACAGGAAAAAAATGCAAACAAAATAAAGGAGGAATAATAAGGCAGTGAAAGTAGAATGAGGGATAACAAAACCATAAAATGTGTACAGCTAAAACATCCAACATAAAAATGGATAAATTTAGATGTAAGGTTTTATTGAAATTAAGTACAGTTTTTTTTAATGTTTATTCATTTTTTGAGAGAGAAAGAGTGTGCACAGGGGAGGAGCAGAGAGAAAGGGAGACAAAGAAGCCAAAGCGGACTCCAGGTTCTGAGCTGTCAGCACAGAGCTCAACACAGGGCCCAAAACCACAAACTGTGAGATCATGACCCAAGGCCAAGTTGGACACCTAACCAACTCAGCCACCCAGGTGCCCCAAAATTAAGTACAATCTTATGGTTGCCATGGATATTATACAGGTTACCCAAGATATGATACATTAATATTTCTCAAACAGGAGACTCTATGAGTTTTTCAACAAGAATAATTTTGTAGTTGCTTTTGTTTTCAAGATAATCTGAATGATCAACAACAACATCATAAAGACAACTTTGATTCAAGTTGTGCCCCATACTTCAGGGACTGAGTTTGTATCACCACCCTCACTGTCACCATATAGCACTTGAGTTACTGCCATGGGCTAATGAGTAAAGAAAACTGAGAGATTTAAGACATGGATGAATTAGCACTAAGTAAAAGTTAAATGACGGTGAAGCTGATTATTATGAAATATGTGAAGCATTTCAGACGGAGAAAGTGGTGAAAGTATGGAGCCATTTTAGGGCAGACAGAAGCATAAACAGGGGGAACTGCAAAGACTCTGTGCAGATAAGAGTTAGGACCATTAGCTACACTGTCAGCAGGAATTTGGTTTCAGAAAAATAACGCTATTGTTTTAAGGTAATAATGTTCACTTTACATTTTATTGGTTTTACTATGTTGTTTTGATTATTGATTTTATTTTTTTAGTTTTATAGTTAGAAATAAGCTATAATATAATGAATTTACAATTCACTTTTTAGGTTAACTGTATTAAAGTAATTTTTTTAAATATTAGACTTCTAAACAGCAGTAGTAAGATGGAATAATTTCCAACTTTGACTTTTCACATTTTTTTCTTTTAAAGTTTTCATTATTATATATATTTGCAAAAATTACTCCTAAGCATTTTCTTAAAATAAAAGACAGCATGGGGCTGGGAGTAATTACTAAATTAGATGATCTCTTGATTTATCTTACAATTCTCTCATTCTACAATGACAGTAGTATACCAGAAATATTTCTTTGCTTTGACTGGAGAGAAGGAATAAAAGGATTATAACAGACTTAAACATTCTGTTTAAAGCTATAATTCAGTAATATAAAGCATATCCTAATTATATTATTGTCATATTTCTATTTACCAAATATTGCCTCCCATTGCTATTTCCCTTAAGGTTATAAAAAATGAAAAATAAATTTTATGCTTTATGTCATGGAAAAAAACACTTTAAAATCCTTACTGGAATGTATAATTGACTTTGGCAAACTTTTTTTCTACAGAGCTGAAACACTTTGAAGAAGAAGAAACTAATATTTACTACATTCTGACCAGGTTAGGCATCCATTCATTCATTTTTTTATTATTATTATTATTCAACAAAGGTCTCTTGAGAATCTATATGTGGGAGCAATATTCCATGGGCTTGGAATACAAATGTGAATACAATCCATATTACATGCCATCAAAAGACCAGAGTTTAAAGGATGAACTAGAGAAATAGTAAACATCAATTACTATGGTAGCATAAAAGAGGAGCACCTAAAATATCAAGCACCAATCTTAGCCTACATTATCTGTATAGATCCCTAAACCCAAGAAAATATTTCTAGTCCCATCTCTTAAATCTTCTAACTCTCAAATATTTTCAAAAACAGCTTTGTGAAGGCTTCTCCTACGAGTCCCATAGATGAAGGGCACAATCGTTTTCCTCATTTTACCTCTATTTCATAGGCATATTTGTATTAGCCTATATGCCATATTTTGTCATAACAGTTGAAGTCTATACTTGATTCACTGTTATGTCCCCTTTTCCTAGCACAGTGTCGGACACAGGGAGAACTATCAAACATATAAGAAAAAACAGGTGCAATAACAGTTTAATAACATCTCTTGTTTCTCCTTTCTTCTGCTTTTCATTCCTCTTACTAGTTTCACTTCAGTGTTCTCAAGCCCACACTATCTACTTCTGCTTCCTATTCTATATGGAAAGTTAATCTGAAATTTCATATCTCTGTTTCTTATTAGTAAAAATACTACTTTTTACTAGACAGAGTGCTTTATATTTACTGACCGTTTTGGAAGGTAGTTTCAATGAAAACTCAAAATGATTTTTTTTAAAATAATATACTCTATACAATCTGCATAGAATACAAAAGACATTTTCTATAAGCAGTTTGATTTGTACATAGGACACTCCTGTAAAACATAGAAAGTACCCCAAAAGTTCTGAAAATACAGTGAAGTTTGACAGTATTCAATATTTCCAGGTAAAAATTTTCTTGTTGATTAACCTTGGGCTTCAAATCATCTTTTACATTTTTTTATGTTAAGAAACAGTCAAAAAGTAACTTTTCTAGTCTTCAGTAACTCATTTCTCAAGTCCTTCATTAAGCAAAATTCCCTTCTACTACAGTTTCTAAAAATAAAATGTTCGAATCCTTGGTATCTTTGAAAGTTAATATTATTTTTGTCTTGAAATATACCAATATCTTTTTGTCTTAGGGTCAGTATAAATCTATTTTACTCTGATACTTCATTTACCCACCCCCACCCCCCACAGCTGCTTCTATACTATCTTCCTCCCTTTTAAAAGTGAGATAGTCAAGTTTTAAAAGTTTAAAAGTTTCAGGGTACTCTGGCACCCAATGAGATTGGCCCCATAATTAAATCAGAAGGACTGAATGGTCATAAGCAAAAGAAAAGATGCAAATGTATGCATTGTTTTAAGCCTAGAACATGAGAGGTTGGAAAATCAGTTATTTCCAAGTACATCTAGTACATAGAACATCTATATGAATAGAGAATCTATCGTATCAACTTTTTTAAAAAAACAATAAAAAGGTATCATTATAATTCCAGGATTCATTTTATTTTATCAATATTTAACTTCACAGAACCAAATTTAGGGACAACACAAAGTCAGGGCCTTTATAACTCAGGATCCCCATCACCTTAAAGGTACAGGTTCTTCTTAAAGGTATAACAACATGTTGCTTAACTGTATTTTGCTCTTTGCACCATAAAGAAAGGAAGTTATTTCGCAGAGGTTAGAGATGGAATTTACTTTAAAAACTTTGAAAAACATTATGCTTGGAATTGGACTATCTAAGTAGATAATATTTTCAGTGGAACTTTTAAATTTTTCTAAGAGTATATGGAGAAGTAGATAGCTGCCTTTCATTAATTCGCCATTTAGAATTTTCTCCTTTTGAAATTATAGTCCAGAAAGTTATTATTTTTGGCAAATTCATTCTTCAGTTTCTATGGTATCTTCTAATTTACAAACTTAGATGTGATGCTTTATTTCCTCTGTGACTCTAGTAATATGAACATTCAAAATTATTGACATTCCAAACAACACATAAATTCTGACCCTGGTCTCCATTTCACAGCATTCCTGAATACTCTTCCTGTCACAAGAACACATATTCTTTGTTGTATACAAATGTTGCATACAAAGACATTTTCAAGCAGATTCTTGAAGTGCTACTTAAAAAAATTTTTTTTGGCATGCTCTGATAAGCAGAGACAAATAGACATATACTGGAGATTCAATATTAGGAAGCAAATATAATGTAAATTTTGTGTGATCAAAAAAATAGATATTATGAAAACAAACATGAACCTCTGAAAAAATAATAAAATGTATATAGGTAAAATAAGAAATTGGTTAGGAAGTTGAAAGCAGTACACCTAAACAAGATTAACTATATCTTCACTAAAATGTGTATATCTAAACAAAAGCAATATGCTGGATTTTAAATAATGGATTTTCAAAGTAACAGACCAAAATATAATACAACAGTGTTTAAAGACAATAGAAAGAGAATTTTACTTGAATTTTTAAAACTCTATTATAAACTAATTGTATTGTGGACATGAACCTAAAGTATATTTTAAAATAATAACTTTAGGGGCACCTGGGTAGGTCAATCGTTTGGGGTCCAAATTTGGTCATGATCTCACAGTTTGTGAGTTCGAGCCCCACGTTGGGCTATGTGCTGACAGCTCAGAGCCTGGAGCCTGCTTCAGATTCTGAGTCTCCCTCTCTCTCTGCCCCTCTCCCACTCATACTCTGTGTCTCTCTCTCAACAATAAACATTAAAATAAATTTAAATAACTTTAAAACTCCATAAAAATTTAATCCCATACATCCTAGTATCAATTGCTCTGCCAGAATGAAAGAAAATTAACTACCTAATTTTAATATTATAACTAATTTCATAAGTGGGTACTGATTTAAATGTAATTGAAAAGAGTGTGGCTATGCCTGTATGTGCAGAAGTGCTAAACCATGAGCAAAATGTGAAGGCATCCTAATGAAACTAATATTATGTTCCATCTATAAAACTCAGGTATAGAGTAAAAGTGTCAGGTTTGGAGAAGAAAACTTATGCTTCAAGCTTACCTCTCTATTTATTAATTTTAGAACTTTAAATAGGTCATTTAATTTCTCAAATTTGAGTCAGCCATTTACTGAGAACAGAATAATATTCTTTAGTACAAAAGAGCTAAGGTATGTAAAAGCACTTTCTTGACTATATAACATAGAATAAATACAAGGAAATAATCTGTTAGTATAAAGTAGACGTGACCAATTATTTCATGACATAGGGTGGTTATTTATTATAATAGATACTACAAAAAAGCTAGTTCCAAATATAATTATTGATATTTTTTTTGGTGTTAAGAAGCCTGCTAGCTTTATTCAATTTTAACCTCCGTGTTGAATTTTTTTAATGAATGTATGGTGTTAAATACATCCTGATTACTTGACTCTTATTTCTTAAAATCTAGGTCTACCCACACCTGTAAAATTAAGAAGCAAAGTAATTAAATAAGTGAACAATAAAGAAAACATAGTTTATGTGTAAGATGGCTTTAATTTCTTACTGGAAGCTATTTATATAAGGTCTAGTTTTATACACACACACACACACACACACACACCCATACTCTACACACTATTTCTCTCCCTATCTTTTACAAAGAAAACATCTTATAATATATATTCAGATTTTCTTTATTATTAACATTTAATTCAGAGAAATAGACAAGTATAAAGTATGACATTATTTGGAGATAGTGTTCATTTTTGTCATATCCAGGACTTCTAAACAGATTAATTATTACAATCTGGTAAATTGTTAACATTATATATAGATATATAGATATATATACAATGTATATATGTATAATTGTATATATAGTCCCAACAAATTTATAAATATATTATTTCACTTATACTAAAAAATAACTTCAATATCAGTATTTAGGGTACTTAGCAATTGCTTTTTAGATACATAGTTCAAATTTCATACCAAATTTAATATTAGCATTTTAAAATTTATGTTCTTTTAAAGCCAGTCAAATTTAGTATTAGAATTCACTAAAATATAATCAGTAGGATCATTTCTGTCATGATACAAGCAAATTTTGAATTTTGACATTCATTAAATTAAAACTCTTTTTTGTAACTCTATGCCTTTTTATGTCTTTATGTAATATCTTCTTAAAAAAAGAGGATTTTAGGTAGTAATCTTGGAATTTTTTTTTAGTAACACAGTAACAAAACAAAGAAATTGGTATTATTAGAATATACCCATAAGAGAAACACAAAGAAAAAATTTATTAAGAAAATAGATGTCACAATAAAAAATAATGGCCAATAAGCCAATATATATGTATTGAATAAAAATATTATTTATAGATCACTAATTGATAACAAAGGTAATCTTTTCTAGGTTTAACCTGTATAAAAAATAGATTACTTCCATGAGGACAAGAATCAATGAGGTCATCAAATAAGCTCTACAAGTATGAAATGTATGTTCTCCATCCATTGAGTGTTTACATTCAAAATGAGGAAACATTGAAATAGACATACAGAAAGACTCCACAGATCCCTACCATTATTGGATATCTTTCTAGAAAACAAAAATGCACTAGGACTAATATTAAAATAATTGAATACATTTTTCTTCTTACCACAAAAAAAATGACCTAAGTTAAAATAAATTCCTAGAGATTAGTGACCAACTGAAGTTAATGGTCTGAAACTATATTTTAGGCAATTAACTCCACCCAGCCATTCATTAATTCCCAGGAAATACCCAGGTCTACAATTGTTACCACTTAATTATAACCCAAATGGAACCATAAGAGATGAGAGCAGTAATGTGATTGGCTAATGTACAAAAATTAAGTTCTCCATGAATGCCTCGTACATATCAATTAAAACTGCATCACCCTTAAAAAAATCCATATGCCTATATTTCTTTTCCATTTTCAGTTCATAATAGCAATAATGACTTTGATGCTGGGTATTTTCTGGGAATTAATGGCCAGCAGATGTTAATGGTCCTTGGCTGTACCTTGAACCATTCACTCCTCCCTGTTAGTCATTAATCCCTATGAAATGCCCAGCTATTGCTTAATTAACTTTACAATGCAGTTAATGTAGATATGATATGATAGATAGATTTTTATTTATAAGCTTCCAAAAAGCAAAACCTTCAACTCAAAAAAGACTCTCAAAAATCCAGTTTCAGATTTCTGAAATGTACACTGAAAATTAAGAATAAGGAGGTGATGTAAGATGGAGGACTAGGAGGAGATCCCAATGTTCATCTCCCCAGCAAAAACAACCAAAGAAATAAATAGCCTCAAACTAGAGAAAACACTTCAGAGAAAGCTGTGGATTACAATTAAGAAGCATCAAAAAACCTGCAAAGCTCGAATCCCAGCTGGCAGAGTTGCCTACTGTAGCCTCCTACATCTACTCCGTGGGGGTGGCGCTGTTGCTATGGGGAGACCTGTCTGCAGGAGATCCAGTCACTGCTATGTTCTAATATCTGGGATCAGAACACCACAGCATTTTATGGGGGATCAGAGCTGCCACTGCTCTGTGCTCTCCACCCAGGGCCCAGGACTTGGCTCTGAACCCTCACTGTCAGAGCCACACAGCCACTGCTATGAGCCCTACCCCCCTCCCCAATTAGGACTCTGACTCATCATGGCTAGGAAGTGCTGCCACTGTTCTAATCCCAGCTCTACCATGAACAATTATATGCCAACAAACTGGATAACCTAGAAGAACTGAGTACATTCTAGAACATACAACCTACCAAAACTAGATCATGAAGCAACAGAAAATCTGAACAGAACAATAATGAATAAAGAAATTGAATCAGTAATCAATAACTTCCCACCATAGAAAAGCCCAGGATCATATGGTTTCACTGGTGAATTCTACCAGATATTTAAAGAACAGTTAATGTCAATCCTTCTCAAACTCTTCCAAACAATTAAAGAGAAAGGAACACTCCCAAACGCATTTTACAAGGCCAGTATTTTCTGAATACCAAAGACAGATAAGGACACTATAAGAAAACTACAAAGCAATATCCCAGATGAATATTGGTGAAACAATTCTCTACCAAATACTGGCAAACTGATTTTAACAGCACATTAAAAGAACCATTCACAGTGATAAATGTGGATAATCATTCACTGATATATCATATATTAATCATTCACTGATACAATAATTCACTGATCATTCAACCATTCAATGATAAATGACTTATCCCTGTGATGCAAGGATGGTTCGATATATGCAAATCAATAAACGTGATATACCACATCAAAAGAATGAAAAATAAAAATCACATAATCATCTCAATAGATGTAAAACTTCGTCTTACAAAATACAACATCCTTTCATGATAAAAATCCTCAATAAATTGGATACAGAAGGAACATACCTGAACATAATAAAGGCCATATATGACAAACCCACAGCTAATATCATCCTGAAGTTAAAGGATGAAAGCTTTTTCTCTAAGATCAGGAATAAGACAAGAGTATTCACTCACCCCACTTATTCGACATGGTCCTGGAAGTCCTAGCTAGAGCAATCAGCAAAAGGTATCCAAGTTGGAATTAAATAAGTAAATTGCTGTTATTTGCAGATGAAATGATCTTATATCTAGAAAACATTAGACTCCTCCAAAAAAAAAAAAACCAACTTTTACAACCTAATAAGAAATTCAGTAAAGTTGCAAGATACAAAATCAACATATAGAAATGAGTTGCGTTTCTATACATTAATAGATTATCTGAAAGAGAAATAAGAAAGTAATCTCATTTACAGTAGCATTGAAAACAATAAAATCCTTAGGAATAAATTTAACCAAGAAGGTGAGAGACCTGTACACTGAAAACTATAGGACACTGATAAAAGAGACTGAAGATACAAATAAATGGAAAGATATCCTGTGTTCTTGGATTGGAAGAGCTAATATGGTGAAAATCTCCATTCTACCTAAAGTGATCTATGAATTTAATGCAATTTGAATCAAAATTCCAATGGCATTTTAACAAAAATAGAAAAACACTATCCTAAAATTTGGGAACAAACATCTCCAAAATAACTAAAGCAATCTTGAGGAACAAAAACAAAGACAGAGGCATAACAATACCCAGTTTCAAACTATATTACAAAGCAAGAGTAATCAAAACCATGTGGCACTGATATAAAAACAGGCATGTAGAGCAGTGAAACAGGACACAGAGCCCAGACATAAACCCATACATATATGGCCAAGTAACTTTTGACAAGGGTGCAAAGAACACACAATGGAGAAAGGACAGCCTCTTTAATAAATGGTGCTTGGAAAACTGGGCCTACACATGTCAAAGAATGAAGCTGAGCCTCTATCTTACATGCCTCACAAAAATTTAACACAAAATGGATTAAGGATTTAAACATAAGACCTGAAATCATAAAACCAGAAGAAAACATAAGGAAAAAGATCCTTGACGTTGGTCTTGACAGTGATTGTTTAGGTAAGATACCAAAAGGATAGACAACAAAAGCTAAAATAAAAGAGAGGAACCACATTAAACTAAAGAGCTTCTGCACATCAAAAGAAACAATAAGTTGAAAAGGCAATCTACAGAATGAGAGAAAATATTTGCAAACCATGTATCTGACAATGAATTAAAATCCAAAATATATAAATAACTCCCATAACTCAATAGCAAAAAGCAAACAATCCAATTAAAAAATGGCCAAAGGATCTGAATAGATTTTTTTTCCCAAAGACAACATATAAATGGCCAAAAGATACATGAAAAAAGTATACAATAGCACTAATCATCAGGAAAGTAAAAATCAAAACCAAATGAGATCACATTACACCTATTAGGATGACTATTATCAAAAGGACAAGAGATAACAAACGTTGGTGAGAATGTGGAGAGAAGAGAACCCTTATAAACTGTTGGTAGGGATGTAAACTGTTACAGCCATTATGAAAACATTACAGCAATTCCTCAAAAAATAAACAATTGAACTACCATAAGATCTAGCTATCCTAATGAGTATATATCCAAGGGAATTAAAAACTCATATCTTAAAGAGATATCTGCGATATCTGCATGCCCAAGTTCACTGAAACATTATTTACGATAGTCAACATACGGAAACAAACTAAATGTCCTTTAATGGATAAATGGATAAGGAAAAGGTCTCAAACAACATACACGCACGCACACACACACACACATACACACACACACACACAGAGGAATATTATTCACCTGTAAAAAAGGAAATCCTGCCATTCGTGGGTCAATTTGGAGATTTTGCTAAGTGAAATTAGCCAGAAAGAAAAACAAGATTATATGGTAACAGTCCTACATGGAATCTTTAAGAAAATCTGACTTTAGAAACAGAATAGAATGGTGATTGCCAGGGACTAGGAAGCAGGGGAAATGAAATGATACAGATCAAAAGATACAAATTTTCAGGGTGCCTGGGTGCCTCCGTCAGTTGGGCATCTGACTTTGGCAGTCATGATCTTATGGTTTGTGGGTTCGAGTTCCACATCGGGCTCTGTGCTGATGGCTCGGAGCCTGGAGGTTGCTTCAGATTCTGTGTCTCCCTGTCTCTGCACCTCCCCCATTCATTCTCTGCCTCTCTCTCTCTTTCTCAAAAATAAATAAACATTAAAATTTTTTTTAAAAATTTTTATCTGGAAAGAAGCTAGACAATTTAACCCAATGCCTTTTTTTTTTTTTTTTTTTTTTACAGATGAGGAAGTGAGAAATTATGAGAAGCACAGTAACTAGCTTGAGTCATGTGGTCACTACAAAACAAAAGGGAAATCTCTGGTTTCCTCTCTCCAGCTTAGAACTCCTTTGGCCTTCCTCTGACATTGTGGATGCATGGGCCACATCTCTACCTGTTCTGGGTTTATGACACTAGCTGTACTTCTAATCTTGCCAAAGGAGCACCCAAGTTTCTTGAACTTATGGATAATAAGTTGTAGTCAATTTTTTCCCTCATTTGGAGAGATTATTTTTTTAATTCTTTTAATGTTTTATTTATTTTTGAGAGACAGAGACAGAGCATGAGAGGGGAAGGGGCAGAGAGAGAAGGAGACATGGAATCCGAAGCAGGCTTCAGGCTCTGAGCTGTCAGCACAGAGCCCGATGCAGGGCTTGAACCCATGAACACTGAGATCATGACCTGTGCCAAAGTTGGATGCTTAACTGACTGAACCACACAGGTGCCCCCATTTGGAGAGATTATTTTGAGCTATGTTCAAAATAATTGGCTTTAAATTTTTTTATATTGCACTTTACATAGAATTTGAATATTCTAGTGAGAATTTTAAAGTTTTTTTTTCTATTTACTTTATGTTTTCATGTAGTAAGAACATTTTAGGAGAACCCAAGTAGGAAATGTGTTCAAGTTATTTCACTATAAAAGTAGGTGTTTTTCTGTTGATATTACTGAATCAAAATGTATATTTAGAGCATTCAAAATTGACCCAAACTATAATAAAATCTTACCAGTGACTATTTTTTTTCTCCTTGAAATCATACTTTTGCTATAGCTTGAATTTTGAAATTAATAAATAAATACTATGGGGTGCCTGGATGGCTCAGTCAGTTGAACATTAGATTCTTGATTTCCACTCAGGTTATGATCTTGCAGTTTGTGAGTTCAAGCCCTCCATCAGGCTCTGTGCTGACAGTGTGGAGCTTTTTACTTGGGATTCTCTCTTTCCTTTTCTCACTGCCCCTCCCTCCCTCTCTCCCTCAATAAATAAATAAACTTGAAAAAAATTAAAAATAAATACCAGATTAATGTAAAAATTTAAATTATGAATGGAAAGTACTATGGGAAATGATATGTTTCAGATTGCACATAAGATATAACCTCAACTTTCTACAAGGAAGGAGCTCTAGCTCATGGTCAAGATAATCCTAATTCCCTCACTTAATTATTCTGATACTTATTTAACATCATTATGTTTGCCAAATCTATTCTTTCTTCATTAAAACTCTACTGAAAGAAAAACAAACAGTACTGTTTTTATTTAAGAACTGTTAAGAAAATACCCTTCCTCTTACCCTTGTGCCTTTTCTCTGTGCTGCATGACTCAGAATTTGCAAACAACTTTCCTGAGTGGGAATCACTTACTTGTTTCAGCATAGTTTAAACTTGGTAAATTTTAGCAGCCATTCTTCTTCAAAGGAAAAAAGAAATTCCCTTAAATTGTAAGCCTACTATTTTAACAGCCTATTAAGGGGACATTTTTTCAACCCTACTAGCAGCTAATTAAAGGAACATAGTATCCATCACAAACCATCTGGTCTACTAGATGTTGTTGACAAATGTAGCAGATTTCATGCTGCATATAGTGAAACTATTTAAGTTAATAAATACTTAGCCATGGCAGAAAACCACCTGGCTGATCATGTGCTATGCCTCACCTGACATAACTTCTGAGAGACCCACTAAGGCCTAAGATGAGCCATGGTGTGTAATTACAGCTTTCAGGAAAGAGTGGCTCCAAGATATATTATCTTTCCTACAAAATCAAGATCCTTTATATTACTTATAGTAGTGTCACACATATACATAATTGAAAAGTTAGGATTTAGTTTTTACCTGTAAGACATATGATTTATAAATGCAACAGTATAATATATATCAGTATCTACCGTGTTTATTACTTTACATAGGTCTGTTTCTCTGTTGATTCCCTTCATAAAAATAACAACCAGAGATTTGAGTTACAATTTTTACAATTATATGATTTGATTTAAAGTCACACATAAAATGAATGTAGTAAAAAAGTTAATGTTTCTATGAATATTGGTGTCTTAGAACATGAGATACTGATGTCTATCTATGATAGGGATTAGAGAATGTTAAACACTCAAAAAATTGATGGACTTGTTTTTTTCACTTTACACATTTTAGGATGGCTGAAAAATTTTTGAACAGAGCACCAGAAATAGACAAAATATCTGAAAATGGGAAAGATAAAATATAATTGGTGGTCAGTTCACTGATCAAAAAATATGTACACACTGTAGATTATATTCTATGCTCATGAACATAAACACACACACACATACACACACACACACACACACACACACACCAAGTCAATTTAAAAGTCATTCTTGTGTCCTGAATGGATCATACCACTATTTACAAATATTATCTTTGCTAGTTGGTAAAAGTATAAGCAAATCAAACCCTGATAGAAACTCACTGGCCTATATATTGAACAGAGACACCTGTAAACCCAAAATTTTGATGAACTATAGTTTACAATAAGTAATTTTTCAAGTGTTCCCAATATACATACTATAATAGGAGACTATTGGATAAAATTTTGTCCTCATGTAACCCTGATGATGTATTTTTTAATGCAGGTAAATAAATATTTGATACACAGATTTACTTCCCCAACCTTTAAACAATTTAGTTATCTCCCAAATGCTCAACTAAACGAAATTATCTCTATATTGACTTTACAAGGTTACTTAAAAAATAATATAGTTTAAACAATTTACTAAAATGTTTTCCTAATTTACTTAAATCCTATCTCCTGCACTTTCACTCTTTTGTCTTACATCACAGGTAATACTTTATTTTGCTTTTTAAAAATATAACTAAGGGGTGCCTAGGTAGCCAGTCACTGAGCATCTGACTCTTGGTATCATCAGTTCAGATCATGATCTCACAGTCATGAGATCAAGTCCCGCATGAGGCTCCATGCTAAGCATCCTGCTTGGGATTCTCTCTCTGTGACACTCCCCCACTTGCTCACGTGCTCTCTCTCTCTCTCAAAATAAATCAACTTTAAAAAATAATAATAACTATGCTAGGGATATCTTTGAATATGACCTTGTATTTTAAATACTGGTATTCTTCTTTTTTTAAATCAAATGAGACTCAATCCAAACTAAGAATTCTTATACTTGAACTCAAAAATTTTTTGTCCATTCATTAACCTAGACATAAACTCTTTAGAACATGACATATATGAATATTTTAGCATCCTAATGAATGCATGCAAATGCTACAGAAGGTTCAAAATTCAAGCATTTTTTGACCAAAGATCTTTGACAATGATCTAAGCATCTTGAAGAGGTTCAATAAAGCCAACCACTCTGGGTTCAATATGCTTTTGGTATATGCAAGCCCTATGTTCTAGCACCATTTTACAAAGGAAATATTACTCTAACATACAAAATTTACAGAAGGTATCAATTTTTTGAAAAAGTATCTTTAAGGAAAATAAAAAGAATGACTACAAGATCTGTGAAGGGAAAACAAGACCTTGACATTTACATAATTCCATGGATCTCGAAAGACATGATATAGCAGATTGAACATTGGAAACCAGTGACCAAATTCAGCCAGAAAACATGCTATTTTTCATGTATAATGATTAAAAATTGAATAAGCTGTGAATATTTTAAAGTTGGGTGTATTTATATAAAATTTCATATTTCCAAATGTATTTTTTAATTAACAGTCTATAACAGTTCTTTGGAACTTCATAAGGTTATCTCCTTTATATAAGATGTGTACTCTCCAGTCCCTAACACTCCCTGTTGCCTCTTTAAGTTACTACACACAGCAAATCATTATTTACATTCCTATTCTACAGGGAAACAAATTCTTTTGTAATTGTGTGTGTGTGTGTGTGTGTGTGTGCATTTGCACACTGGGAATTCTTAAGAATATAAGGATTTCATGATCTTCTCTTTCTCCAACTTCCTGCACATGCATTTTTGAAACTCCAGTCTTTCAAATAAACATAAGAATCAAAGAAGCTATGGTTTTATTAAGAAAAGACAAGGGATTAATTCTTCTTGCTTCTTTATTGTTGGAGAGTATCTTATGTTTTTCAACTTACTAATTTACCATTATAGTCAAGCTATTTAAACCATAAAACCCATTAGAATACACTACTGCCAACATAAAGAAAAATAAATCCCTTTCAACCTGTAAATGACTCTTCAAAGAATTCAGATATATTCTTTTTGAAAAAAAAAGTTCAATATTTTTAGATGACTTCTATTATTGTCATATACATATATATATACATATATATATGTATATATACACACACACACACACACACATACTATCTTAGGGCCAGGAATTTCATCATGATTGGTACATTCAGCATAAGCTATTATGATTAATTATATTCTTTCACTCATGGAGTCACCCAAAATATAGGGAGATAGTATTTTATGGTAATGTATCAATATTTAGATATTTCTGGAATCCATTAGGATATCTGAGAGTTCTTTAAGGAATAGGTTTCATAAGCTTGATAGCTCTACCCATTTCACTTACAAAAAAAATTTTTTTTCTATAGTTTGAGACCTTAATTTATAGTGGTAATTAATTAACAGAGGTATGTGGAAGAAAAAGCATCTAAGGTTGTGAGCCCCTAAACTGGCTAAGCATCAGAATCACCTGGGCCCTTACAAAAATGCATGCCTAGGCTTTTTATATTGAGATTATGAACAAGTAGGTTTGAGTAAATCAATAAATCAGAATCTCTCAGAGCAGGGTCCTGTCAATAGTATTTTATTTAAAACTCTCCACATGAGTTTATTTTTCAGTGGGATTGAGAGTCATTGGCCCAGAGCAGTAACATTAAAAAATAACATTAAAAAAATCCTCTCCTGAATTATTTGAATATTTAAACGAAAGTGCTTAGTTTAATTAAACAACTGTTAGTTGACTATGATAAAATTGTGTTAAGTGCTACAGTGGATTCCTAAGAAGCATTCTCCATCCTCAATAAGCCTATAATTAATGAGAGGAGATTTAACATACATTAAATATTAAATTAGAAAGTAATTCAGGGGCATCTGGGTGACTCAGTTGGTTAAGTATCAAACTCTGCATTTTGGCTCAGGTCATGAACTCACAGTTTGTGAGATCCAGCCCCAGGTCAGGCTCTGAGCTGACAGCATGGAGCCTGCTTGGGTTTCTCTCTCAGTTTCTTTCTCTCTCAGGTTCTTTCTTTCTTTCTCTCTCTCTGTCTCTCTCTCTTTCTCTCTCTCTCTCTCTCTCTCTCACCCCCCCCATAAACATAAAGAAAGGAAGAAAGGAAGAAAGGAAGCAAGAAAGAAAGAAAGAAAGAAAAAAAGAGAAAGAAAAAAGGTATTTCAGCAAATTGGTACTATATAAATGATGCTTTCCTATCAGGTAGCACCAAACCACTAAAGGTCTTGAAACTGAGGCAGAATGGTTTATATATTTTATATTCAACATAATAGTCAACATTTTTTTAAGCAGAGGAATTGAAATTGTTTATAAACCCAGTGTTTGCTATTCAAAGGATTATTTAGGGAAATGAGAATATTTGGTCAGCAAAGGCTATTGCAGCACCTCACATGTGAGCCTGTGAAAGTCTAGATAGGAATGATGGTAAAGGTACTGGCTTAAGAAACTTTTCAAAGGATGACTGACAAAGGAAGATGATAGCTAGAATCAATAACTATAACCATTCGTGTATGAAGAAATGTTAAAGTAATGGTTTCATTGGCAGAGATAAGAACACAGGTTTGAGAAAGAACTCTGGGGAGGAAATAGGATTGGTTTAAAATCTGTTGAAGTTAAGATGGGAGACACTTACTGGAAACTTTCAAAGGATAACTGGAGATTTAGAAAAGGAACTTTAGTAAAAAACCTGAAGATAAGAAGAGAAAATCAGGTATATATTCATGTTATCTTTCTGCCTCAAGTCTCAGCCATATTTGTGGGGCAAAGGTCACTCTACAAGTGACTCCTCATAATGAGATAATGCCTTATCAAAACATTTTAAATTCAAAACATGCTGATACTGATTGCTAGCATAGACTCCCTTTCCTCTGAATTTATTTTTTTTCTTACAGAAACAATGTCTAGCTCACAAACAGCCAGGTTAGCATTTTAAACTTTTTATTGATCAAATGAGTAAAAGAATATGAACTGCCTCAGGTAAATTATCCACTATTTCATTGAAAGTTTCTTTGCATGGCCTTTATTCATTTTATGGGTTTGCATAATAAGGATTCACACACACAGTTTAGTTCTCCTTCCTCCAGGCTGGTTACCTAGCTGTCCTAATTACCCAGTAATTAAAATAAAACCACTCCAGATAATTGGCAGTCTTCTCTAATTGAAAACTGGGTAGATAATCATTGGCCCAAGGAAATGCCCCACTCTCATACTGTAATATGAACTGCCATCTGTCTATTAAATTAGTCATTGTAAAATATTAACATATAAATGACTACAGTAAGGGCATTATAAAAGTGGTCCTAGCATTTAATTTTTTTTTTCATTTTGTTGACTTACCAATTTTTTTCTGGGGAACAGTAAGGAAATGTATTCTAGGTTGATGAGGGAGGGGGCAATAATTTTTGTGACCCAACACAGACATGGTAATATTTATAAAGTCTACCTTCCACTGAATAACAAATATTGAACCAAGGAGCTATAACAAATTACATAAAAATATTTAATCCATCCATAGAGCTGAGAGCTCCCAAATTTGTCATGTAATACAACACATTTACTTCTGGGAAAATAGAAGTAAAAGAGTAGAAGAAAGTAAGTTAAGAAAAAAAAAAAGCAACCTGGACTGTTAGAAACTGTCAAGTGGGCCAGAAAATCCTTGACATAAACCTGGCATATATTGAGGAAAGACCCTAAACTCTGTCCTTTCATGAAAGGTGATTCTATTTGAAAAAAAAGAGGGAAAAATTTCACAAATATCAACAGACTTTTGTGCTCTATGTAGACAATCTGCTACAACACTGTCTTTGTAGACACTCTTATATATAGCAAGTAATAGCAGCAGTATCGTCAGTTAGGGAAAACAAAGATACACAGTCACACATCTAATGACACAAAGTAGACGAAAACAAATAGATTACCCTTTACCAGTCAAAACCAATCCTAGAACTAAAAGAATTCCCCCCTCTCAAATCCTCAGTATTTATTTAGAAATCTCAGAGACGTGGTAGCTCATGAAATGTATAACTGAATTTGAATGTGAACTGATGATGTTCTAGACAAGATCAAACCTGGATCCATGTAAATACTCATCAACTGATTAGGCAGAAATTACTTAAGACACCTGATAAGTCAAACTAGTTCAACAGCTATCTAACAAAGTAAGGGGAAAACAGAATTGCAATGAATGTGGGGGGAAAAAACCCTCCCAATCACATACTTCTTTGACAATCACAGAAAATAAAATATTTTCAGAATTTTGGATTTAGTATGCATGTATTTGTAACAAGAATTAAGATTACTTTGGAAGCCATACCTATCTTCAAATATCTACTCCAGTCTGAAGATGGAAGGATCACTTCCCTTAAACCCTAGCAATCACTTCCCAGTGCAATGAAAAGATTATGCTCAGTCTTGTTTCGTTTCTTCACAGAACCTGATGTAAACTGTAGAGCATTTTAGAGACTAGTGATGACAAGTTTTTAATGTTCAAATATAAAGAAAAACTCCTTAAGAAATCATTTATGTAAAGCAAGATGAAGGGGAAAGGTTTTAATATCTAAAACTATAAATGAATGATCTAAACTCCTAAGTGACAAAGGATCTGGTATCTCCTAAAGATAAACAGATACATAAATTTTAGTCCATCATTGAAAGTGCAGTTTATACTTAGTTTTAACATGGCTTTTTCTCCTCTACATTCTTTTATGTACAAAGAAAAGTAGCATGTAAATCACACTATTTCTGTTAATTAATCAAAAAATGTACTTGTTCTAAAAGTGGATTTCTTATGGATTATTTACACTGTAAATTCCATGACACTAACATATGTGGTACATTTTTCTTCTTTATGAATGTATAACTAATATTAGATTTAAAATGACTTGAATAACTAAGACACAAAAATATTAAAATTTACAAGAGATACATTACCACAGGGTAGACATTAGAAAAGGATAGGGAGTCTCTCTCATTCTCTCTTTTGTGTCTACACACATACACATACACACACACACTACAGATTGTATGTTTGTGTTTCCTCAAATTCATAGGTTGAAACCTAACCACTAATGTGATGGTATTGGGATAGGCAATTTGAGGGGTGATTAGGTCACAAGGGTGGAGCCCTCATGAATGGGATTAGCACTCTTATCAGAGACTCCAGAGAGCTTCCTTGCACCTTCTGCCATGTGAGGACAGGATGAGAAGATGGACATCTATGAACCAGTAAGTCAGCTTTCACCAGATACCAAATAAACTGACACCTTGATCTTGGGTCTTCATAGCCTCCACAGCTATGAGAAATAAATACTTGTTGTTTAAGCTACCCACTCTATGATATTCTAACAGCTCAAATGGACTCACTCACACACACACACACACACTTTTTTTATTCTTTTAACTATTCTAAAAATGTATAATTTCTTTCCTTGATAAATTCAACCATGAAGCAAAGCTATTCCATTAAAACTTTCAAAATTAGCATCTGCTGCCTGGAAAGAAAACCAATTATATGTTGAGTTTATTTCCTATCTGCCCCCAAATTTAGGTCTGCTGAATAAATATTTATGTCTTCATTTGCGTTAGACAGCTGCTAAAATGCACAATTTTCTGGAAAGCTACATCTTATACATAAAATAATTCCACTTTGAAAAATCACTTTGTTATTAAACTAAGCTGATGTCAAGTGAAATCATATTTATTATGGATCATCATGAAATAAATAGCATTACTTAACAATAAAAATAAAAGCTATCATTTTCAAATGTTTATGATTTTCCCTGCATTGTGCTAGGCACATTATACACATTATATTATTTAATCTTTATACTAGTTCTATGAGGTAGGTGTTCTTTTCCTGTTTTATACTTTAGTGTACTCTGGCAAGTAGAAGATGAATAATTTGCCCGGGGTTACACAGCTCATACATGTCTGAGCTATATATATATATATATATATATATTTTATCTAAAGGCTGCCTGACCTCAAATTTAAATTTCCACTATTACAGAGCATCTCCCCACTAGGTTTCCTAGAGGAGAGTCTGCTGGCTATTTACCAAACCCACTTCTAAGCATACAATTTGAACATATTTCCCTTGGAGTTGGGTACATCAATGAATTAAATTCTAGTCAAAAGAATATGGGCAAAAATAATGTGTGTCATTTCCAGGCTTAGCTCATAGAAACTTATCACTTACCACCTTCCATTTTATTTTCACCCATCTTGCTGTAGTCATCCACCAGCCAGCCTACAGTGAGCATCACATGAAGACAGTAGGACCCTAGATAGAAGTTCAACCAGAAACACCTGCACTGAACTGTTAAAAATGGGAAATAAGCCTTTGTGGGTTAAGCCACTGTAATCTAAGGATTTTATGTTCTATTGGCTGGTTTTACTCTATAAAAGTTATATCACCTTATAATTACCAAATAAAAATAGGATTTTGACACATTTTAATTGAAATCTTTCAATCATAAGTTAAAACTATTTTTCTAACAAGTCTAAACTTTGTCCTGACAACATCCAGTGAAAGTATGACCTCTTCTTCTACTGCAAAACATAGATCTTAAGTAAACATGGTGACTTGAAGACAGAAAATCCGAATGAACTGTATTTCAAAAGCAAAAAGCACCCAAATGTAGTTTTGAAGTGATGTCTAGATATTCTCTTTTAGCAAATTCTGGTGTCAGGGATAATAAATGAATCATTTATTTGAGGCACCTAACACTTTAAAGAAATCTGGGTAAGCCCCCAAAGGAAAGAAAAAACAACAGCATACTCAGAAGGGTTTCATCATTTGAAGACGATATAACAATGCTGACAAGAACAAAAGGTAACTACTTTGTTCTGTCATGCTGTGTTGTCGAAAACACAAAGCATTATGTGACCTTTAGAGAAACAGCCAAAAAGTAGCTTGCTTTGTGGAGCTTAACACGGATATTTTTTTAATATTTGAAGGCCTTGATTTTTGTCAGTTGTGGCCAAAGTTATGTCTTGAGAGGTCTCAGGCATCTGAGGAAAGAATGCTGATGCAGTAAACAATCATAAGAGGAAAGGCTGAAAGGAAATTCACTGCTTGTGGAAAACAAACTAGGTGTTAAGCATCTATGTATATGCGGGCTTCTTGGAAATTCCCATCTGTTAAATAGTTCCAAAATTGACCTACATGTGTGTGTATTGGCTGTGGTTGGCATTAGACCATAGGGAGACTCTCTCCTAATCCATTAATTGTTTTATACTCCTATTTCAAGGACTAATAACTGTTGTGCTCTTCCCTGACTGACTAGAGACTCTACTACAGTGAACCCAAATTCTAGTCCTATCAAATTTCAGTAGAGTGCTTGGTCTTTAGAGATTGTAAGATGGTACATATAAGTGATAAGTAGCTATTAAGTCTTATTTTTAAATATATATGTCACCACTGCCAAAAAACACAGTTGTAATTTTATTACGGTTAATTCCTTAACTCAGAGAAATAACATAATTTCAGCCCTTCAGATTAGAATTCCTTAAATTCATAGATAATGCATTGGAATTTTCTTAATATAAATGAATGTTTTAATATCCAGAGTAAGCATAGAAAATACAAAAAGATATATTTTAAAAACCTATAGAGAATATATAATCAATGAATAATAGGAATAAGGACAATAATAATAATAATATGGCATGAATAATAAAGTCTTTTGTTTCTGATTCAAGAGTCTCATTTCTTCTGACACCATCTATGATACAGTAGTAGCTACCTATTAGCATGTTAGCTGGGTATAACCAAATCCCAGACTAAACATACATTATTATTACACAGAAATCAAGTTTGGTTAACTTTAATGTCACTAAAATGACTGGTTAATATATAAATACTAACTTTTACACATAATTTACTTATGGGCTTATGCACTGTGCCATAATTTAACAATCACATTTTAAGGGTCAATTATCTAGAGAATTTTATTTTAATTTTTTTATGTGTATTTATTTTTGATGGAGAAAGAGAGACAAGTGTGAGCAGGAGAGGGGCAGAGAGAGATGGAGACTCAGAATCTGAAGCAGGCTCCAGGCTCTGAGCTGTCAGCATAGAGCCCAATGCAGGCTCACAAACTGTGAGATCTCATAATCCGTGAGATCATGACCTGAGCCAAAGTCAGACACTTAACTGACAAAGACACCCAGGTGCCCTAAGAGATTTTTTTTTAAATTTCTGATTTCTTGGTCAAATTCAAAGCTACCCAAAGAGAAGATATATATATATGTGATTTCGTGCACCTTAAATTTTACAATGTTATAAACTGGAAAAAATAAATACAAAGAAGTTAAACTCTTACAGTTAAAGGCATAAGTTTCCTTATATACTTAATTAAATAATCGTAGAGTTCACAAACAACTGAAATACTATTAGTGAACCCAAGGCTACCAGAAATTCAATCTCTTAAACGGTGTATGAAGTCCAGGAGCATCTAACACACACACACACACACACACACACACACACACACACCCCATAGTGGGTAATGATCCTAATTTCAACATTCTAGAACATTCTCTTTGGTAGTCTTTATAAAAAGCTCTTAAAATTCACAATAGGCAATTATACAGGCTTCCCTCAAGCATTTTCTTGAGACTTAAAAATTGAGTATATTTCTGAAATTTTTCCAGTATTGCTTTCATGGCACCTCCAAATTTCTTCTTCATCATCTGCCAATTCCAATAATCAACTGCTTCTGCATTTTTAAGTCTGCCAAGAACCTCTGAAAAACTGTCTTTGAATTAAAGTCACAATTATTTATTTTCTAATATCCTTAGGCCTTGCATCACTTCTTGTTATACTTTTTCATATATTCTGAAATTCTAGTTTTTTCTTCCAGAATATTTCCCTAAAAGTAGAAGCTGGGAACAGCCTACATAAAACTTTGCTCATAGTATTTTGCCAATCTCTTTGGAAATGATGATGAATAAGTAATTACCCAAAAACTATACTACTGAAGCATGATGAGTCCAAAGCATATAATTGTTAATTTAAAAAAATCTCAGGGTGAAAATATACAAGAATAGTGAGATTTACTATACTATTTCATAACATATTGCAATTAATCTTGTATTATAACTCTTGTATTCATTTGATTATTTTTCATAAAATTGCTTTCTTATGTAAATAATACTAAGGTCTTAATTAATTACAATAAGGTCAAATTCTGTTGATGTTATTACTGATCAACCTTCAAATATCTTCATTCAAATAGCTTCCTCAGTCTGGTATCACAAGAGATTAAAAACTTTAACATGCTTCTTTAATTGCATATAAAAATTACTACACAGTGTCCTGTGGTTTATTATCATAAATCATCACTGTTAGAGTTACTTGTAAATAATTTACTTTAAATAAATTTATGTTCTATATTCCCAATATGAAGTGTCGCAATGGGAAGAACCACACCTAGGTCTGAAGTAAGACAAACATGAATTTAAATAATGCCTCTACTGTGTTTTAGCTAGATAAGCTTGGGTAAATTATTGTCTTCCAAACATCCTCATTTCTCCATTGGTAGCATGTGAATAAAAATTCCTACTATGCAGGATGTTTTTCATATTCTAATGAAATACTCTACATAAAGCATCTATCACAGAGCCTAACATATAGTTTATGTTCCAAAAACAGCAGGGAAAACTACTGTTACTGATACTACAAACTGATTAATCATTAGGTGAGTTAGAAGTTGTTGATATATGCAGCATTTCCATTACAGCTTCCATTAGAGCTTATCTTATCCTAATAAACAGTTAACAATGAAATTAGCCCAAGAATTTACTACCAAATATCACCATATAGCATTTATTTACAGAAACTTTTAAATATAATATTTAATTAAACATTTAACATTTGTACTATTAGAAACATTTTAAACCTGGAAAGACATGAGACATTATTTCAGTTCATTTTGCTCTAAAATGTATTTATTTAGATAACACTTAACTAATAGGACACACAAGCATAATCATTCAAGCTATAGGTAATACGATTATGTAACTACTCTCATCTAATAGGTTTGGATAAAAATAAATTTTGGTAATTTCCAATACAGCTAATGTGTAACATAAATAAAACTGAAGTGTACAGAAGTCTACTTATTTATGTAAACTACAGAAGTAATAAACTGGTTTGACAAGGTACAGAAGAAAGAAAAAAAGTCTATAGTTTTAAAACATTTTGAAGACTAAGATCCTAGTAACCTTGTCACTTCACATCTCCTGGTCCTAAGTCATAAATACAATTTGATTAAAAGGTTTTTCATAATCAATAATACTATTTGTTAAGACATTTGAAAAATTACAGGAGAAACAAAATTTAAATAATATTATGTCATAGCAGGGACAAAATAAATTACCAGACTATGAAATTCCTTAACAGTATACCACGTAATTGCCAGTAGGTAGAAGACTGGGGCAATTCATATTCTTTACATTATATTTACCTTATTGAAAAGACTAAAATCATGTCAGTCTTCAACTTTTTAACTGGGATATTTGCTAACATGGTGTGACACTCATTCATATGCTACTAGTAAAATATCTTTCTGCAAAAATAATATTCGGAAGAAGCTAATAGTCATTAGTCATAGCAGTTCAAATGCCTTTAATTAATTGAGGATTGAAGTAAAATTATTTTCCAAGTATTTGTGGAATAGCCAGGAGCATCAAATGACTTTACTGTTTTAATGACTATTTGATTTGTAGCCAATGATATTATAACAAAATACTAACAAGAATATGTTACTCCAAAAATGTAATGCAATAACTATGTATCAAAGTTTCTTGTTTATGACAGGCTTCAATAAATAATTTTAAAAGGAAAAGAAAACAGTTTATCTTTCTCCAAATTAAATATTTCTACCTGCAATCATATTAAATAGTTTGACTTAAAATAGATGTATAGAACCAAAAATGACACTTTAGTGTTAACTTTTTAGTTTATATATCTTCTTATACAATTTTAGGCCTTCTGCAAACAGTGTGCCTTTTCTCTGAAAGCTGGTAAACATTCTATTCTGGGCTTCCAAAGTCAACACTTTGTGGGAAGCAAAATACCTTATTAGCCTAACCACAAAACTCTGATGAGAATCAAATAACCTTACCTAAAGTTTAAGTATAGTGTTCAGGGAATAATGGATACTTAAGGATATCCAAAGGAGGACTCATACAGTTTTACTATTTCTCCTTAACAATTACAAAATTTAGGACAAATTTAAAACATAATGAAATTATGCTATTATCTATACAACAGAAATCTGGAATTTATAACTGTGTCCCTTACAACTCTGGGTAAATTTCCTTTTAGCTGTCAGTCACTATTCTTCTATCTCTTTCATACCTGGATTTATAACATGCATAAACACCTAACTTTTCCTTCAATCTTACCTATTTCTAATTTCCAAGAAGAGATAGTCAAATTGAAGAGGAAAACATTTGAATGCATCTGCTACTTACATAACAGAACAAGTAAGGGTATTGTTTTTGAAGATTTAAGGCTTGTTATCAATTAAAATGGGTTGGCTATAAACGTGGCTTAAAAAATCAGTGATTTAATTTCTTGCATTTAGAAGGTCTAGAGATAGAGATAGTCCAGAGTTGGTTCAGGAGCTTAACAAAGTCATGGTGAATCCAAGAATTTTCTATCTTTCCATTCTCCCTTTCTTGGGCTGTCACTGATGTCTTTACCTGGGACCGCATGACGGCCTGCCATAATTCCAGGTGTCACATGGTGACATGATGATGTCTAGCCAAAAAGATGAATGCTTCCCCTGTGTGTATCTTTTCATTGGTGGGGAAACCTTTTTCCTAAAGTTCATCATACTTCCCCTTTCACTGACCAGAATTCTATCTCATTTTCATAACTGAATCAAGCACTAGGATGGGAAACAAAATCATAATTGGTTTAAACTAATTGTGATTCTCCACTCAGGAATGGGGGACAACTCAACTAAATTTCACTCTGACAGTAAGAAATAAGTGAAGGAAGTTACTGTTGAAATACCCACTATTAATTTCTACCCCGTGCGTTTGGAGTCAGGGAAAGTTTAACTTAAATCCCCACTTTGTATCTTATAGACTTTTTGACATTACGCATTTATTTAACCTCTTTTGAGACATATACACTATAGATGTAAGTATATAATAGATACAGATACAAATACAGATAGGATATAGATGTTTTAAACAGGTCTGTGTTGTCAGAAATACAGAGATAATTTATGTGAAAGTACCTAGCACGCAGCCTGATCTATAGCGTAGGCCAGTAAAATTATTTTAATCTGTTTTCCTTAACCTCAGTGCCTTTCTCACTTCCTTCATTCCTATAAGCAAAGCTCAGTAGTTCTCCAAGATGTATAACCTAAAATTTGATTCTCTCTCTAAAATTTTCAAGTTTAAAAGGTCTTTTATTTAGTATTTAATATTTAATTTGTTGAATACTACTATATCTAAATATCAGGACTGCCAAATACTAGTTTATTTTGAACCTTGATTCATACACACACACACACACAATTTTTATTAAATAATAAATTCTGTAAATCAAACCAGCACATAAAACTCATCAATTATTTTAAGAAGGAACAAACAAAGAAGCAATCCCCCAGATAGATATAAAAGGTTCCTTGTGACCTGTCTCAACATTTTCAGTCTCGTCCTTTGCCCATCCCTTACATTCATGTTTTAATCACCCTGGATTAATTATTCACTGTACTTTCCATTATAATTTCCAGCTTCTTTAAGTTTGTTGTAGTCTGTCTATATGGAACAACCTCCTCACCATTCTTCATTTGAATAATTCTTACCTTCATGACCCATTTCAGAAAACATCTCCCCCAAAAACCTTCCCAATTTTGAAGTTGGGCTAAATGTTCCTCTTTTTTTTTCATTCTAGGGCACCTTTTGTATAACTTTTATCATAAAATACTGAAGCAGCTATTTTTATATCTTATTCACTAGACTTTTTGGCATGTTCCTTATTCACCTCCTGGTACAGAAGTAGCCAGTACTAAATTAAATGAAATAAATTTGTTTTGTATATTCAGTATTCTGTAATGGAATATGAAAGACAAAGCACCTTACATAGTACATTTTAAAAAGAGCATTAAAAATAAGTATCTAAAAAAGATCTTGATATAAAAATACAGAAATATTTCTCAAGTACTTACCATGAGCCAAATATCATGCTACATGCTTTAAACACATTTTGTTGTATAGTCATCTAAACAACCCCAGGATTGTAGACATATTTTTTCCCATTTTAAAGATGACGATACTAAGGCACAGAGAAGTTAAGTTTTTTAAGATCACACAGCTTGAAAGTCCCAAAGCTGGAACTTTAACTCAGGTTTGCTAACTCCAAAGTTCATATTTTAGTTATTATATCCTAGAATAGAGACCATTTTCCAAATGTTTCCTGACTTGTTATCCATTCTTATTTGGAAATGGTTTCAGAAAGCTCTAAGACAACAAAACTTCATCGGAATACAAAAATAAAAAAACACTTCTATAGACATGAAAAGACAATAGCAGTTTATTCCAACTTTTTCTCCTTTATTGAAATCCATGTTTATTCACTATCAAACAGCATCTGTGTTCATCTTTTGCCCTGAAACTGTCGAAGTATAGTTGACCCTTGAACAATGTGGGAGTTAGGGGGTCAACCCCTACTGCAGTAGAAAATCTTATAACTTGTGACTCCCTCCAAATTTAACCTGTAACAGCCTCCTGTTGACCAGAGACTTCTGGTCTCTTCCATGGGTTGCATACTTATTCTTAGGCAAATAATTTCTGAGTCTTAAATTTATTTTCTCTAAAATAACTGGAAAAAATGATTATTTTCAGAACCCTTCTTGCAAACAATTTCAAGTCTCATATATATTCATATATATACATATATATGAAACATAGCAAACATGAAATATATTTAATATACCAACAATCAAAATAATCTTCAACTTCAGTGGGATGTGCTGAATTTATGCATTTATTTATAAAAATTATCCAGAGGTTCTGAGTATATCAAGTTATCAAGTGTGCTCATTACTGATGTTCTTTGCTGGATGGCAAATCTATTAAATCCTGTAGTCTTGACTTTCTATGTAGATTGAAACAGTCTATTTATGGAGCCAGGGCCAAATATTTTTAGTGATGGTCTTTGTATATCATGCTGTTTGATCCCATTGCTGGGCAATGACTGTTAGGTGTTGAACAAATGAATGACTAGGCAGACTGTATAAATAACTACAATAGACTGAATCTTACTGAAATATGTTTGCATGATTTCCATATATTTTAATATGAGACAAGTCTGAGCAAAGACTTTAATTTCAAACCCCTAATCACTGCATATTTTTATACTGTCAATTGAAAAATCTAAGAATAACTAAATATTTGTGAATCACAATGTGAAATTCAAAGTTACCAAAATTTTCTATAACTGTTCACTAGAAAAAATTTAAAGGTCTTAGTTTTAGTTTGTTCTGTAGCATATGGCTTATTTTTCCATTATATTAAATATTTCAAAATGCTAACAACTAATGGTGATTTTTATGGAGACTTGAGGACAATGTGAAGGAAATGACATTACCATGTCTTGAATTAGAAAAGCTTAAACATGCATTGTCATCCTTGTCCAAAAACTGTATTTGCAATCACCACATCATTATGTTCAATCAATAAAAATTTTTCAATTCAATAAAATTTTTTCAGTTCAATATTTTACCAATTTATGAAAAGTTAACAGAAAAATATATCAAATTCAGGGAAATAAGCTCTACTAAATATCTACACCATGATTATCAGTAACTTTCCAAATGCTTAGCATACAGGGATTATTTGTTGTGGGTTGAGTGGTAAATTCAATGTAGTAAAAGTAGTCTGTGTAAACTCCCCCTTGTTAGCATAAGAGTAACTATAATCCAAGGTCAGTCTTTTCTTTCATTCTCTTCTTTCTTCTCTCTCCAGCCATGGGAATAGAGCTCAGTTATTTCTGCATGGATGCAAGGTGAATGAGGCTGTCGCTTCTCCTTGCAGTGCTATTTATTATAGGTCACTGACAGAATACAGCTATTTTTTTAAATGAAAAAAAAAAAAGTTCTATAGCATTATCTCACTTACTCGGGTATTGGAAAGGAATGTATGGGGTGTTGTTTATTTATACAGAAATCTGTCAACCAAGAGGCATCATCTTGCTTTGAAGGGCCTCCTGCTGGCAAACTGAACAACCCTGTTATTATAAGAATTAAAACACTGCACACTGTATGAAAGAAAATATGACACAATCCTACAATGTGGAGCTGTTTCAATTTTCAACCTGTAAAAATACATGAATACACTACTCCAATAAGGAAAAACTGAGGAAAGAAAACTTCAAAATGTATCACTATTTGGGATTATCTATGTAATTTTCATTGTTCTCATTGTGTACACACACACACACACACTATTGTTTAATGAATAGTTTTTGGTGAGAATATCACTACGAAGTTTTGACCATAAATCAGTCTAATGGTAATAATAAATTAATTGACAAGGAATTGATATTCTAAATAAGCACATCTCAGTTTACAGTTTTCAAAGAATAAAGAGAGTCCATGCCTAGAAAAATAATCTGAGAAACATTCTCATCATTGTCACTGATCACAACCATAGATATGGCACCAATTAGTTCTTCCTTCATAATGCCCTCACTGCAAATTCTATTCAAGAATGAATATTATTTCTCAATTACAAATTATATAATTTCTTCTCAGAATTTCCCAAGACCCAACTAAAAATCTCTGGAAATAACTGGACATTTAATAGTGTCACAGTTATTAAATATACTTCAACATTTGCATACTTGTAAAAACTAAAGAGCATAATAATAATGCACTAAGAGAATTGCAGTGATGCATGAAACAATGATGAATCAAAATATCTGTATTAAAATAAACCATTTCTGGCACTATAAGCCCCTGCTTGGTACAATTTTGATCCTTGTTGTGAAGGACAACTTTGGGAATCCACTTAGACCTAATTTCTAAATAGATTAGAGAATAGAAATCTCACACTGTTAACTGAATTTGTTCATAGTTGAAATAGAGGAATAGGCAGAACTGGTAAAATGGAATAATGACTGTGCTGAGGGAATATCTGTTGGCCCAGCCTCTAACACCACATCAAACTCTTGCTGGAGAAACAGTGATCAGGGAAGAGAGTGGGGGATAAATGTGAGGTTTTAGGATATGAATAGTTTCATGTCAAGCAATAATCCTAGAGAAGATATCTTTCACAAGTCCTGGGACTATTCCAAATGGGGATCACAGTCAAAGGGACAGCTGTTTATAACCTCCTCTGAAAATAGTTATTTGGGATCTACCACTGCTGCCATTCTTGTATGCTCCCAGAATCATACCCACTGATGCTCCCAATCAAGACTTCTAGTCAAAAAGAATGAAAACCTATGAAGCCTACATTGCTTTTTCTAAACTTTATTTCTCAAAATACTTGCTATCTTTTTTCTTAGCAATAGAATATATTACAGATCATTCATTTCTTTTTTAAAAGTACAATAAATTATAATTGGAATAATTGAAAATAGTATTAGAAATGTGAGAAATATGATTTAGTCTATGAGTTACAAGGAGTTTGATGTGACATAAATATAACAAATTTTTAATCACATAATATATACAACATTCCAACTCTCCTTTTGGAAAAAATTGCAAATCATCATATTCTTTTTCAGGAATGTATTGATGGTGATAGTGACCTTGATAATATTAAAGCTACTTCATGAAATGATAAAGGGTAAATAGAATGGCTATTTGAAATTGGCCTCACCAAAATCTGAGGAAAATAATTCATTTTAAAAATCAATTTTCTGCTTATACTTATTTCAGGCAGATATTTCCATAGACAATCCACTTTAGTATACTTGCAAAACTAAATAAGAGCACAAAATGATTTGAAATAAAATGAAATTAAACATCAAAGTTAAAAATCCAAAGTGCTACTACACACAGATTAAGACTACATATCAAATCGCTATACAAGGAAATAAGTGACACTGTTAGCATCTTTGTAAATTCCTCTAAATGTACAAGTTGTTAACACACTGGTGGTAGGGTATTAACTTCTACACACCGGGAATCCTAACAAATTCCATTGTATTTTAAAACTATAATGATGGGTTTTAAATAAGAAAGTCAAAATTAGTAACAAAACTAAAAACTCTTTCTTATGGAAAAGGCACTCTCTAGACTGGTTCTTAAGTAGGATATTGACTGGCAGTGAAAGATTAAGACTGTTTTGTAAGAACAGAATGAGTTGGTTCCTGATTCATGGATGCAATTAGAACCACTCAGGGGTGGCAGACAATAGGATCTAAAAGGAAAGCCAGCATGGAGATAAAGAAAGGAGAGACTGGCTGAATGTTATGTGGTGGTCATTTGATTTCTAGCACTCTAATTTACCCTGTTCAATATTGCTGCTTCTCTCATAAACTCAGCATATCGTCTTACTTAAAAAAGAACAAAACTCAAGCCCTGAATATTAATTACTCTAATTTCTATTACCTCACTACCTTCATAGTAGAATAGGATTAATCCAAATTACACCACCAAGTACCTGGTTAAAGGTTACCATAGTAACTACTACTGTCATTTATGAAATGCATTCATGGAGTCTAATTTGCTCATAGTATCTTTATTTAAAATATATCAGGACGTCTTAATTGGATAAATATATTTTTAAATTATTTGTGTTCAAATATGCAGATAACACTTTTGTCCTCTGAATTTGTGCTCAACCATAGGTTAAAGAGAATGTCAAATTAATGATAGATAATAACAAAATCAATAGAGGAAAATCAGTGATGCTGGCTTGGATTATGGTTTGACGTTCCAGTTTACTGGTTTGCACCCAAGTAAAAAGTATAGCTGTAGCTATAATCTTGATCACAGTGAAAGTCAACACCAGTACCTAATAAACACACTTAAAATTTAAGAAGATAGTGGCATATGACAATTATTTTGTTGGGTTACTATCTTCACATCTAAAATTTTTAGTAATTCAGCTATGTTAAAAGATCTTTTTTTCAAGAGCATATATAACTCATAGTGTGTCCTAGAATCATACATCCCTACTGCCCATGTTATTCTGAAGCACTGCCTATTAGCTGAATAAGAAAACATCTAATGGAGCTTGTAAATAAAATTTCTACCTACCTTTCACTCTAAAGGTAATAGCCTAAATCAAAATAATTACTTTTATTTTTTGTCAAAATGGGTAATTCACAGCATCCTTGAGAGTTTCCAGATGGGTAAATAGGAGAGAGAGATAAGTATTCTCCTGATTGAACTCACTTGGCTGTGGGAAATGTAAGGTTATTGCAAGTAAGCAAGCAGTCAACTTGAGAAGAGTAAAAACTGCCCTTTCCCATTAATAATAGTTTTTCTCAGCATGTAAAGTTTTGAGGTGTTCCAATGTTAATCAGTGAGTGAGTGCTATTAGTATAGCCCTGTGAATTAAACACCTTATGATGTCATACACAGCCCTTACCTGATTCCCTAATTATCTAAATAAATGTGTCCAAATTATGACAGAGAACATTTAATCATCCAAACTTACACATTTTCTTTTATGTGACAAAAATCTGTTCAGTATGTGTATATAGATCTTGAAGATTTTGCTCTAGCCTGCAGGATTTTTCTCCAAAAATATATTCAGTCATACATTATATTAGTTGTGCCCTATCTTGAAAAGTTTAAATGCCTATAAAATGTAACATAAAAAGTTATCTCATGAATTTGATTAAAAACCATTTTCTCTTGAAAGCGCTTTAAAAAACAATAAGGATGAAAGAACAGAGGATTTGAGTTTGCCAGGTAAACATAAATCTTCAGAACAAAGCTGTCTCTGTAAGCTCTTTTTTCTTTTTTTTAACACCAAAACTATAAGAACAGAATATGAAGGAAAAATGATTTGAGAAAACTGCCCCTCAGAGAGAGTCAAATTCTTTCCCAAAAAGTCTATTTATGGTACTTATGCATGTCCGAGTATACAATGATACTACAAACCAATACTGCATCACCTGTTTTTGTAAACATAGGGCACAGAACTCAAATCAAATTTTGAGAAAGTTTCAGACAGTCCATGGTATTCTCATATTTAACATTTTATAACTTTCAATTTATGATGCTTTTTTGTTTGTTTTGCTTTTAACTACCTTGGGTATCACTGTGCTACTAAATACCAGGATAGTATACATAATATAATTAACATTTATTGAGCATTTACAATACGGTTGATACTGTTTTAAATGTACTATCTCATTTAATCATCACAACTGTGAGGTTGATATTAGTATTATAATTTTATATGAGAATATTGAAGCTTATAAAGTGCAAGTAACTAACCCATCTTTACATGGTTAGGATTCAAACCTGACCTATTTAATTCTTAAATCCCTCTACCAAACCTCTGCTTTGACTTTTCACAACATTTTACTTCATATTATCATTTCTAAAAGTGACTAAACTGGTTACTCTATTTGAAATATTATAAGTGTACTTATTTAAGTATGTGACAATATAAGAAATTATAATGTGAAGTATAATTAGAAATTATAATGTGACAATAGAAAAGTAGTATATATTGTTAATATACTTGATCCTGTTTATAAGTCTGTCACATTCACAAATGTCATATACACTTAGTTATTAACAACTACTATGGACATCAAATAAAATAATTATAAGTGGCCTCAAATAGTTAATAAACTAATCCACACTGCCAGGAAGGATCCTTCTTAGAGGTTTTCCTTCACATATCAAATATTGATATTTGGACCACGTGAAAATAATGGTAGGCACCACAGATCCACCACCTGCACAGGTGTGTGCCATTTGGTAAATTACTTAATCTCTCTCATCTTTTGTAAAATGAGGACAGTAGTGTCCATGTTGTAAAGATTAGGTGAGATATTGTATGAGACGCGTTTAGCATACTTCCTGACATATAGCCCTTTAATAAAAATTAAATATAATGATTCTTTCGTTTTTTTACCAAGGAAGAGTTAACTGTTTTTTTTTTTTTTTTAATTATACGGGGCACCTGGGTGGCTCAGTCGGTTAAGTGTCCGACTTTGGCTCAGGTCATGATCTCGCAGTTCATGAGTTCGAGCCCCGCATCAGGCTCTGTGCTGATGGCTCAGAGCCTGGAGCCTGCTTCAGATTCTGTGTCTCCTCTCTCTGCCCCTCCCCTGCTCACGCTGTCTCTTCTCTCTCTCAAAAATAAATAAACATTAAAAAAAATTTTTTAAAAATTGTACCAATTAAGAAAAAGCACACTAGATTGTGAAAAGCAAACAGTAAAATGTTGGAGATTTTGAGCTGGAGACACTACGGTATATCCAAGTAAAGATACTCAATAGGAAGTAACAGGAGGCCCCAGAGCTGCTAGAGAGACATAAGAGCTCAGAATAATCTACATAGTTGGGAGACAGGGAAGGGAATCAAGAAACTAAGAAGGTAATTAAGAGGACCACCCTTAAACAGATGCTAAACAAACTTATTTTTTGTTAAGTGGGTTATCTTCACTGACTCTTTAAAGATAGGTAACCAAAATCTACGTCTAACACATTCTCAGTCATATTCAAGTGTACCCTTAGAATATACCCTTCTCCCACCTATGCTGAGAAGTGGATTTGTGATCTAGGCCAATTATGTAATGAGTCTCAGTTTCCTTATCTACAAAATGGACTTAATACCACCTACCATGATAGTTTTAGGGAATACTGAAAATAATGCATTAAGAGTACCAACGGTCACAGTGCTTGGTACAGAGGAGGCATACAGATACAGAACGCCGATAGTGAAAAGAGGTGGTACATCAGAACAATGTAAGGCAGAAGGTAGTACATGACAGGAATGCAGTTTTCATATCAGGAAAGCCTAGAAGAATGGTGAAAGAATGGCACAAAAGAAAAAAAAGTGAAAATTGTATTTAGCCTGTGCCTTACAGTAAGTAGTAAAAGACATTGAAATGGCAAAGGCCTTGAAGTGAAATATTTCCCAAGCTGACCAATAAAGATTTTATTTGTAATTAAGTGAAGCATGAACATGTAACTTCACCTTTTTTACCTCCTTTTGATTTTCAATCCCTTTAGGAAAGTGCTTATCTTTTGCCTTTATTTCTCAACACTGTATCGTCCACTCACAACCGGAGGTGCAGATTTCTAACTTCCTGCTCTGCCTATGCCCCACTTGCTTATGTATTTCTCCCTCTGGTCTTAAAGTTAGACACAGTCTTACAAATACCTGCTGGCACAAACCCAGGAGTACAATGACGTGTATATAATTGTGAGCTTATATACTTCTATTCTGCATTATGCAAGTTTTAAATTGAGAATTATTTGTGATAGTACATTGGTTAGAGGTGTGAATGTCTAATATAGAGACTGATGAGTAGAAATAAAAATATCTTATATATAAGAAAACCAATCTTTCAAAGGTCCTTACAAATCCACCCATCTATGAAGGGTAGGTAGGATGGTCAAAAGCATTTTAGTGGGACTCCTAGCCACAGAGAAATGACATGAAGTTTGGGTTTCAGTGGCTCTATTTTTCAGAGACCAGAAAAGGATATCTGGGCTGAGTGTGCTTGTAATAGACACTACGGGTGGAAAGGGCCCTCAAAAGTCACTGAACCCAAACCCCACCCCCAACATCACTGACCAGTTGTTCCTCAGCTGCCTCATTCATTCCTTATCATAGAAGGTTAGATCAGAGCTTACCACCCCTCACATGAAGGAACTCACTACCTCCCAGGATAGATCATCCCAACATTGGGAAGCGCTAACTGTGAGAAACTCCTTGATGGTGTTCAATTGAAATCTGACGCCTTACAATTTCAAACAGCTGTTAATGTTTCTGTTCTCCAAGGCTACACGGCACAGTGTTAATCCCTGTTCATGTAACAGTCCTCTAACTTTTAAAGATGATTATCATGACCACTTCCCAAGCCTCCTCTTTTCCATACTTGGCATCTCCCTCTTTCTTTAATCTTTCTTCAAGGGAAATGGTCCATTATTCCATTGTTGTAATAGTTTTTTTCTTTGCAAAAAGTAAATAAATAAATCACATGTCCCAAATCTAAGTTACCAAGAGTACCATAGTTAAATTGATACTCACAATTTCTTTTATGATATTACATTTTAACTGTGTAAATATAAAAATTTAAATTGGAGGTTTTCTTCTCCTTACCCACCAGAAATGAAGAGAGTTATGTGTGGTGCCACCAAAGAACAGTCCCATGTCTTAAGTGACTTAAAGCATGCATGGAACAGATGACACCTTGCCAGATAACTACTCATCCTGATTAATAATATAAGCAAGCAATATGGTTAATACCACATAAATTATGGCAATCACAAATTTGAATTGCTGTGGTTCTTCAGTGCCCCAATTTATAGACACATATGACATATCATCACCCACATCCATTCTCACAAAAATGCATAGCACCCACTTTCCTTTAGTTCTTTGGCCTGCCTCCCTTATGTGATTTTCTCCTACGTTAATTCAATATGTGGACATGTGACATCCTGTCTATCATTTTTAAGCCATTTCTTATCAAACTTCAAGTCAAATAAGAAAGTACCTATTCTATTATACACTTAATTTGGAAACATGCCTTCTTCAAACTGGCTAATACTTAATTGTGGCAAAGTTAGTTATGACACTATTCATATACTATTATTCTAAAATACAACAAAGTTTTTATAATGTATAAGGGTAACATTAAAAGTATTTAAGGACACTAATACAAAGGCACATCAGAATGGATCACAGCATGTGCTAGAATAGAGATTTGAAGGTCCATTATTGTGCCAGATTTTAATTCTTTAGTTTATCTGGGATAGTCTAAAGAAGGGGTGCTGGGGGAGGGTGGATCTGGCAAAGCCAATCAAGTAAGAATGTATTTCAATATTTTAACAATCAGTAAATTGTAAGGAATATAGCACTTGAATAATAGTCCTAGTAATGAAACTCATTGCTGTTCATACTCTTAAAGGACACAAGGATATACAGGATTTTGAAAATGCCAGACAAAAGTCTCCACATTCTTAGTAGAAATCAAGAATAAACACTAAAGTTATTTTTCATCAATGTGCATAGGAAACATTGAAAAGCATTTGATCTTGACTTGGTGTGAAATCAAAGATGTCTTTAGTTTAAAACCTTCATGTGCTATATCAGCACATATACAATTACTACAGACTTTAATCAAGAGAGAAGCTGTCTGAAAAAAATTAACCTTGAAATAACCACTGGAAATATGATGAGATGAACAATTCATGAATATGAGAATTATTCTCTATAGTGAGCTTGATTATGGAGAATGTAGTCTTGAGCCATGACAAAGCTCTAGCAGATATATAAATAACATTACAACCTTCAAATACCTTATAATTCACCTATGTGAAAAAAGACTTTTAGAACTGTTGCTTGAGAATCCCAAATATGAATATTATTATACAAATACTTGGCTTTTCCTAGAATCATGTTTCCATAAAATGTTACATATTTTGTGACTTTTTTTCATATAAGTTAGGATCATTCAGAAATTTCACTAAAATTTATACTTTTGCATCATGGCCCTTTTTCTTTTACAAAGACCAAAGTTTGGGGTTCTTGTTTGTTTTGTTTTATAACGACTTCCTGATAATTACCATGGATCCTATCCTGTTGTCTTATCTGGCAGATGAGTGACTAGTTCCAGAATGAGTCTCTCCACATGCCAGATTCAAATCTCAAAATTACTATAAAATAATGGGACTTCTGATTCCCTCATATGCAGTCAAAATCCTTGAATACCCAAAACTCACTATATATGTCCTTGAAACAAAGATATTTTGGATGTTTTGATACATTTTATTCCTTTTAGACCTGGAACAATTGAAACATTTTTGTTTCTACTTTTTTTTAATTTCATTTATACATCTACCCTCACAGTGTTCCTTCTGCCAGTGAGAAATATGGTACTTACAGAAATTTATTTTTATAGAGCCTATAAATATTGAGTGAAAGCTGTTAAAACTGTGTGAGACAAACTTCATCTGCATCTTTCAAAGAGGGACTGAATCAGTCTGTAGGAGTGAAATAGCATGTATCAGATCTAAATTTGCCAAACAAAATTAGCTGCATGCCATTGTTTGTCTTATCTCTTTCTCCGGCTCATGGTGTGCTAATTCTGGCCACAAGCAATATAGTAAGCACAGAAATAACGAATGCCCCTTTCACTAACAGTTGCATAAAATGTTTTGTCTAGTTCGATTTATCTCAAACCTTTTTACACTTTCAAATTTCATCCTGTACTTAAAAAAAAAGGGGGGGGGGAAGGCCACTAAAGAATGATATTGGAATACCAATCACTTCAGTTTCCGTTAATTCTAAGTACATTTTTAAAGGCTTCGATATATCACCAGGGATAATAGGGCTGCTAAATTTGAAGTTTAAACAACCGGGAAATATTATTAACTGTTCAGTTATTATTTTTACATAGTAAAAGTGTTACTTGAAATACCAATCCTGTGATTGTTACTTAAGTGTGTTAATATATTAGTTAAATATTACCATATATCTGAACTGAGTACTGATTTTAATTTAGATGCATTGTTTCATTCACAGCTAGTAATAATGTCTACTATAGTTTAAATGGCCACATTTAACTTAGCTAGAGGGTAAAAGTCAAATACAGATTTTTATCCCTGCTAAATGACAAATGATTAACAATTCAATGAGCTATATATTTCAAGGGGTAGGGACTTAGTAATACAGTTTTTACATACCAAAACAGCAAGATTCCTTTAAATCACACCCACCCATTATAAACTTCAGAGCTGTCTAAGAGATAGTATTACATGACCCATATTCAAAAATATGTTATCAGGAAAACATATGACCTGGATTTGGCATAGTCATAGTTAGAGAAAAACATTCTGAAAAGTACTTCTATGTAGTGCATATGTACCTATGTACCTCTATGTAGTGCATATGTAGTATATATATCTCTATATAGTACATATATCAGCCAATGACATACTTTAGTGCCTTACAGTGTGATTTTGCTCCATGACTTTTTCTTTTCCTTGAAGCAACGTATTCTACATTAACAGTGGATACCAACTACATGCAGTAGAATAAAAAAATAAAAATTACACAATGATACTCAAAATTCTTAGTAAATGAGAAACAATGTTACTTCATAAAGTACATAATTTTCAAACATAGGCAGATTTACCATAAAGGTTTTTTTTTTTTTTTAAGGCTTTATCTTCAGAGCCCCTCTATTGCATTGGTGCATTCCAAGACTCTGTTCCTAATTTGTATTTTATTTCTGAATTGTTTTTAAAGGAGTTCTCAAAATTGTGTAAGTGCAGGAAACAAAACCTTGGTTCTACCTCTGCTTTGAAGTCTTTTTCAAGAAGACAAAGCTTCCATGATAGTTTCCTTTAATATACTAAATACAAAGAACTCTGGAGAACACAATGGGGGAGGAGAAATACAATGTCACCTACAGGAGGACTCCTTAAATGATAGATTTATTGGACAAATTTCTTCATATGGCTACAGGAAAAGCAAAAAGAATTGTTGACCTGAAGCCAGAAGAATTGGGTGTACTAAGCATCTTTTTCTCACACAGTGGGACAAGTAGAGTGGAGAAGCAATGCCTTTGAGAGGGATCCCTAGCTTCTGTCACTCAAGCAGAAGGCAGAGCCAGCTGGTTCTCAGTACAAGGCAGGCATGTAACTGTACCAGGCCAATGCGACAGCCAGGCTTCACTCTCACATACTACTTCTTTATGTAGGAACATAATCCCTGACTCAAGCTCTCTTCTCATTAATCTTGGAGGAAAAACAGTCCAGAAAGTTCTAAAAGAATTCAGACAGAAGTGCTAATGTCTCTATGCCCAATTCTCTCATTAAGAGATTATTATGCAGACGGTTAGATAACTTTGAAAGTTACATTAACTCTTTCAAGCCATTATAAACTAAGGTAGAATTAGAGTACTGCAGTGACTTAGACAGCTTGACTTTCTTAGAATCTGGTAATTGGAGAAGAAATCTCTGGAAGAGCATTTTTCACTCATAGAATTTGACTCAATAAAGACTATCATTTCACTAATTTTCAGAACGCAGAATGGATCATCTAAAAGAGCAGCTAAGAGAATCCCAACTACCTCTCATTCAGTTATGCTGCAAGTGCTTTCTTCAAAGAACACTTTTCAATGGTAGGCATATGTCTGGTTGTCTATTTTAAGACACTAAGAAATCTCAGTTAAAACCAACTTGTATTATCACATATATCTAGGAATAGAAAATACCACATTCTCTCCAGACCCTTTTTTCACAAATACTTATCAGCATCTCTCTGGAGGCAAATATGCCTTCCAAATGTTTGGAAAATCACTTAATAACACATTTTTTATATTGTGTTTTATTGGCCTCATCTATCCTTATTTAAAAGAAAGGAGAAAGTTAGCATCCTAAGCTTCTTATATGCCCTCCTGTTCCTAAGACTGTCCTGAAATACTTTGATGGATCAGTACATGCTTATTGCTTAAAAAGCTTATTAAAATTTTTAAAGGGAGATAAGAAAGAGCAATTTAATGGCACATAAAAATAGTGGACTACAAAAACAGTTACATGTTTAAGAATGGTATTCACATATATTTAACTCACCAAAAATAAAACCAACAGAAATACTTTGTACCATATTATGAGCAGACTCTAAAAATGGGAATGGGGACAAATGATATATTCTTGGAAACAACCCATTGAAAGAAATACCCTAGGAAGCTCGAGAAAGCAAGTAAAGAAATTCCCAGGGTAAATATGTCTAATATCTATTATTAAGAATTCTATAATTATGTTTTTAGAACAGCTTACTTTGTGCATTATATGGTTTAATTACAAATAATAGCCATCTTTGAATGAGCTGAAAATTGTTTCAGCAAATGTATGTTATTTTTTCATTTAAAAATATTTTTAAAGAGCTTACTATATATGTGGCACTACATTAGGTTCGGCAGGGGATTAAAAACTCTTGCTCTTAAAAAGTTAAAACTGTAGTATGGTTAAGATTAAGTGCCAAATTAAGTGACACGGATAAGGATTATAGGCTAATCAGTAAAAAAAAAGATGTAAAGAGGTATGACAGAACACCGAATTGAAAAGTTTCAACAGTTTGAACAGGCAGAGGCACCAAGTGAACCGATTTGAGAGAAGGGGATAAGTAAGAGCAGACAACAAGCAAGGCATCGTTATGGAATACTGACTAGGTCAGCATGGTTCTTAGAATCCATCTTAAGAAAACTCTTAGGAATGGATTTTTACAAATCTGAACACAACTTAGTAGGCTTTGAACTTTACAATGGGAATCCACTGAAGGCTTCTGAATAGAAAGTAGGATAATGAAAGTATTATATTAGAAATGGTCATTTGGCAATGACAAGAAGAAAGTCTTAGAGGTAAGAGGACATTCAACAAGGGGACTAGCACAGCGGACCTTGCAATAGCCCTGCTCCGAGGTTTTTAAAGACTAGATGGGGTCAATAAAAATCTCAGGAAAAAAATTTTGATAAGCTATGTAATCTAATTCCCTTTAAAAAAAGTGTCTAACTGCTTTAGTTCTAGACAAAAAGACAGGATAAAAGGAATTCTGAAAACAAAAGTGTGTGACTAAAAGAAATACTGTTTCTGTTTTATTTTTATTTGGTTTTCATAGGTCCCTATAGAATGAAACTCATATTCTCATATTCTCTAAGCCTATGGGGAAGAATAGAAAATAATGACAAAGAAAAATTTTAGTAAAAGGAGAGTTCTCTTATATAGAAAAATAGTCACTACCATCCATGATCTCAATTAGGCATTCCCCTGCTAGTGATGGTGACCCATTCTGAAATACAGAACTGTACAACTTATTACTTAAGCTATAACCATACTAGATATAGTCACAGAACCTGGAGAGTCTACTGCCAATTGTTTCCGTCCTAACCAGCCTAGCCACGAGATATCCTTAGCAGATCAAAAAAGACCAGAAGATGCATCTATGTAAAGCAGGTTTATAATACCTACTTGTATCCTAAAGGCTTAAAACCTGAATGTCCACCTATACCAGATGTATATAGGATGAAACATTAGTAAAGGTCAGATGAGTAGTAAAAATGTAGGTGAAACTTATTATTTACAAGTCTGATCTTTCTGGGAAATAAACAAGTGTTTATTGTACCATTCGGCATCATCTCTTTAAACACCTTTAGGCTGTATTTCAAATGAAATATATGTAAACATTCATACAGTCTTAATACCTATTACTCTAACTCCCTAGAGTCAGAAACTGAGTCTTGCATATTCTTACTGGTGTTTAGTATGCTTCACTAACCCCGACAATATTGGAAATAACGTGATTAACAGTAATGACCCTGAGCTATATCTCATGGGAGAGGTTTAATGATGTTACACAGGAAGTTTCATGGTGTGTCTATGTTAATGTTTTACAGGGGGTCCATTTTCATCTCAAATTCCTAACAGGAATTGACTCTTCTGCCAAAACAAGTTTCTAACTTACCTTCTGTCACTATGGCCCATGAGAATGCTGATTATGTCCTAGAAAGCACTGGCGCTTGAGGGAAGACAGAGACAACCAGAAAGAGTTAAGTTTAAATCAACAAAGCAGCAAAGTAACAAGGTCCACAGGCAGGATCTTACAGAAGGCAACTAGAGGGAGGAAAATGTGCCACAGAAATACATTTATAAAGTCTTAGTACTTAAAACAAGCTTATATACTTGTTCAAAGAATATAACTGATCTTAGTAGGGATCTGAAGAAAGAAGGCAGCCCAACAAAGACAGTAGAAAAGAAAAAGAACCTTAGTCCAAGGATGGGCCTAGAAGAATCTGAAATATTCCCACAGATTTGCTGTTTAAGGGTCCCCACCAACTAAATGGTGATGAAGAACCCATTGTTTATTCTTTGTAAATCATTTTATTTAAGCATGTATATTAATTAATACAGAATAGAGATATAACCATTCTCTATTTACTGGTCATCGTCATAAAGTCCCAGGTAAAAGAATATCTGGTATAGAAATACAAGCGTGAACCACTCTTACTTGACATTCAGAGTCAAAATTCTATATATAGGTCTTACCAGATCCTTTTATAGATCCTCTTACAGAACTATGTTTTAACATAGTTGCTTTATGTTTTTTAAATCTTAATATGTGGCAAGCTATAAATGCAATCAATGATTACTTCCTAAATATAAATTAAAGATGCTGATGATCCCACAATCTTCCCCTTGAAAAGAACTTCACAGTATGATAGTTAGGCTTATGGTTCCAATCCATTTGCTTTCATTTCAATTTTGCAATTTCCCTTTTAAAGCAACACAACTTTGTATTTGCTTTCCTTTAAGTGTCTGCAAACTTCTCAAGTACTACATGTGTTAAGGAAAATGATACTGGTGTCAGAAGCTGCCAGCCAACTTATATCCTCTCACTTCTCTGTGCTACCAGTTTTTTTCCTCACTTAAAAAAATGATGGGACTGCACTGGATCAGTAGTTTCTAAACAGCACTAGATTTCTGTGAAGTAAACACAGGAGAGTAGAGGCAAGAATGGAAAAAAAGTGGGGGAGTGACAAAGTCAGGGACAAAGCTGGCATCTAGCTCCAGCTTTAACAAAAGTAGCTCTCCAGTTTCCTTTTTACCTTTTTTGAGATACCAGGGCTACACACATAAATTCAATTGAAAAGTGGTCCACTAAACAAAATTAATTAAAAATCAAAGAAAGGATTTTTCTTTCTAAAAGATCTAAACATCATTTTTCTAACTGAATCATTTAAAAAATTCAAGATGTGAAGCATTTAGGTATCAGTTTAGCTATACTAATAGAGATAGAGGAAATTGAGACACAGAGCAAGAAGTCTAACCCAAGATCACATAGAAAGTGATTGTATGACCAGAATCCAATTTTTCTATTGCATTCTGGTGCTTTATTCTGTATCATCACACGTTAGCAGGGCTGCTGCACCACTGCCCACAGCTCAAGTGTGCACCATTCCCATCCAATTTTATGTGGCTGCTGCCCCCTGGATTTGTGCAAAGCAACAGGCCTGCAGCAATCACTCAAAATGAAAATAACTGTAAAACAATTACTGTATGTTCAAAAAAAAACACACTTTACAATTAGGTCCCATATATTTCACTTCTATGTCATAAAAGTAGGACAGTTCTTTTCCCTCTTAAAAAATTAATACAAATAGAAACCACTAGTTTCAGTGTCAAATATGGAAAAAAGAAAGTGACTTTAAAGCTTTGATTAAAGATTTGGAAAATAGGTCAATTTATTTAATAAACATGTCAGAATTATCAACAACTCAGAAGGACAGAAAAAGCCATATACAATGAAATCTAAAAAGACCAGAGAGCAATTCTGGAAAGTAATATTTCTGGGAAATGGACTTCAAATACAAATGCTTTGGATTTCATAACCTCTTTATTTCATTTGGACAGGTGTTCTTCTGACAGAGATAGTCTGCTGAAAGTTTACATTATTTATGTATGTGTATACCTTTTTAAATATATCAATTAACTTGTTACTGGAATATATCTCAATATTATAGAAGACTTCAAAGCCATTTTTCAGAAAACTGCTATACAATGGAGAAACAGTATATCACAAGCATTTCCCCCCTCAGGCACAGAAGACAGGTCATAAAGACATGGAGTGAGTTGCTCAAGGTATTAATAAGAAACTGGAAGCACTGTCCTACAATGTAGAAATTTTGTTTAAACTACCTAGCTATGTCCTATGTCACACTTAACCACAAAATCCACAGTTAATGTCTCCTTCAAATTACAAAAAAGAGCTATGGTTCAGGACACATTGATCTAGGACCTTTCCATTAAAAAATAATAAGAAAATTAAGAAACGGTCAGTATAAACTGTAAACTCCGGTCAACAACTGTGTTAGAAAGCTTGAAAAGTAAGGTTTTACACCAACTGCCCAATAGTTAATATAATTCAGAAAATGCATATTAAAGATGCAATTTTGTTCCATATGGTCAAACGTAACATATAACATTCCTAAAATGACATAACCTGAAGAAAAGTTTATAATTAGATTCTACCCTGAATGCATACTCAGATCATTGTAAAAGATAACAGCGGAATACGTGTGACAATTAGTTTTGTAGAACCACTATAGGCCTGAACATGTACGAGCTAATTTTAATGTAAACACTAACATCTTTATAAAGCAGTATCTCTCAAAGGGTGAAATCAAACAGCAAGTACCAACAAGTCTGCAAGTAACAGAACATCTTTTTTGATTATTTGCTTCATTTATGTTTTAGGCACTTACAAATTACACACAGATATCCAACAGCAGCAGAAAACTGTAAAATAAAGCAAAAACTTGTTGCTATTTTTAATATGTTAAATCTTCTTAATAACTGGCTTGAAATAATATAAGGATAACACCACTTTAAAGCATTGTAATGTTTAAGGTACTCTAATTCGATTTATTGTCTAAAATGAGCACCTTACATAGTCATTAATCTCAAGGTGGCTCTAATCACAAGGCTTCAGAGAATACTTAGCACAATTCCTTGCATCCCTGATATTTTTAAATGGCAGTAGTCTACCTTCCTTCCTTGGTCAAGAGAGGAAAAGAGGGAAGGATATAGGGAAAAAGGGACTTCTCTATAGAAAGATCTGGCCTTGGAGTCAGGGTTTCTGAGATGTGCTAGTGATCTTGGATCGATGCCTTTTTATTTTCTTTCAGGAATAAATCTGCGCAATGGAATGGCTTGCAATTGTCCAGCCAACCAGCCATATCAGATTTATCAGAAAGAAAGAATGAAAACTGGCTCAGAGGACTCCTGCAGTGGCTGAGTGGCAGATTGCTGGGAAAGGCACACATAGAAAAGAATACACTTAGTGGTGAAGGGGAAAATATATATTCACATGGGTAAACTCAATAAATAATAAGATGGAAAGAAAGAATCTATAGTCATGGAAAGGGTGAATGCATAGACATGATAAATAGTACTTCTATTTAAGAACTAAAGGGATGAAAGCTATGAATACTAAATATTTGAATCCACTTTAAGGAGGAAATATGATTTTTCCCTCAAATTAATGCAAACTCTAAAAATCAGCCAATTCAAACTTACTGTGTTCAGGTTAGTGTGAAAAATACATAAATCTTCTGTAAAGTGCATGCCCTGGTAAATATTCTAACATAATTTCTTAATTAAGGCACATTTCCAGCGACTTAATGAAAATATATATAAAGCAGTAAGTATTGATTTTCAAAAAAAATTTGACTTTCTATGCATGAATGATTAAAATAAAAGCAGTTTGGTTTAAGAGGAAAAAAATCAGATGAGGAATCATGACACAACCATTCAATTTTATCGTAACAGTCCATAGTAGAGTACTTTCAAGTGATCTGTAATTATAATAGGTATAAATTTGTTTAGAACCACTCTGAAGAAAAAAGTACCTCATCTAAAAAGATCCCTTTTACATATACTAAAATTTCAAAATTAAAAGAAAAACAAAGAAAACAGTGTACCCCATGGGTGTGCTTACAGTAAAGGTGTAGGAAAGAGGACTGATTTTTTGAAAATATATTTAATATCTTTTTTCATCATTTATCTAAATTTTGTCAACTTTTTTATTCTCAAGTGTATATTAAGAAATCAACCTTAAGTTTGGAGACATATCTTAAATATGTAGGAAAAAATGTATGTTATTTTATAGAATGAAAAACAGGACTAAGTTACTTGTAAATAAGAGATGGAAACTGACCTTGTCCATCCCACATCTACTGTGGTAAGAGCATCACTTCACTACTATATATTGCATTTCAGTTGAAAGGTGATGTTAGTTTTCAATCATACCAGGAAAACAGAATTTTTAAATTATTCCTTTTGGTAGTGAAGGCTTTATACTGGTCATATAAAGGGCCTTTGGCTGTAATATTTCAGATAAAATGAATTACTAGAAATGAGACAAAGTCCTCTAGATTTATTTAAGAACTGTCTTCTCTAGAGCTGATTTTTCCCCCAAGCAACAGAAGTATACAAACAGGGTCTCTTCCATTACAATTACTTTAATAAATATCTTAGATCTATACAACAGAATCCTCCCCCTACCCATATCTTTATTCTGTTCACATAGAGCAGTAAATAAGGTGCATTCCTTCTGCTTCTTAAGAAATTAGCATTTCAAAAATATGCCACTTTCCCCTGAACTCCAAGCGTGTCTAATAATGCGAGAAGCAGATTGTCTTCCTCGTTTCCTTAATTTGTTTCATCTAAAAGCAATTCACTCAACATCTTGTCGCCCTCTGGCAGCTTAGTTTACTTATCCGCACTTAATTTCTCATTTGGACCAAAACAAACTCCTCCAAACTGCTACTGACTGCTAACCGCGAGAGGGGAGACACGCGTATTTACTTGGGAACATACAGCCACAAACACACAGAGCCTCACTCCTACTCCAGACAGTAACTTGGTTTTATAAAAGCACTATATTAAAACCAGCTGAACTTTCCTTGCGAGGTGTTACAGGGTGGGGGTGGGGCAGGGTGAAAAAAGAAGTCCCCAGGGGCATTTACAGTTTCCAGTGGATCACCTTAACTTGGGTGTTGCAATTATACCAGGGATGCACCCGAGAGCTTTTCTTTGTGCGGCCCTTTCATCTAGATCACTTTGTGTTTTGAACAAGTAAGGCTCGCCTTTGTGCCCCTAGAATTTCAAGTACAGAGTCACACACGGGAACAACAATGGCACGCTAATCCAGGCGCTCTAAATGGGCTCACTTGTGGGTCTGACAATTCGCGGGGGGGAAGCTAGAAGAGACCAGCGAGGGCGCGAGGCGGTGTCGCCTGAGACGAGGAAAAGGACAGCTGCAGAACTAATTTGGATTACATTCTTTGCAGAAATTCTGAAAAGGGCTTTTCGGCATAGCTCAACCCTGAGCCACACAGTTAATACCAAATTGCTGCGGACTCAGAGCCGGGTCCCCCAGCGGCTGAGGCTGAACCAGACAGCCCCCAGTAGGTTGCCTCGTAGAAATTCCTCTCGGCTAAGCCTGCCTGTCGGTCGCAACTGCTTTTGAATGGGTCAATGTGCATAATCAACCCATTGAGGGGAAAATATGAAGGGACTTGGAGTGGGGAGGGAGATAAAAAGGGATGTATCTAAGAGGCCGCTTGGAATCTCAAGTCCGTGTTGGTGTAATTCCGGAGGTGGCTGGAGCGCGGGACCTGGTATGCATGAAGAATTTCGGAGTATCTGGGAGGGTGCAAACGGCCAGTACAAACGGCGCACATTGGTGCCATTCGAAGGTCATTTTGAAAGGCTTGATGATTGTTACTTGTTGTTTACTAGCCTAGCAAGGGTAGGCGGCAGCGGCGGAGGCGGAGAGGGAAAACTACAGCGCTGTTTTCTTGGTGAGGTCAGAAGGACACCCTCCGGGGGCCTAAAGGTCTCCTATCGCCACTCCCGGGGGTTTTATCTTCTCTTCTCTAGCTGCCTCCCACGTTCCCGCTGCCAGAGCCGGATGGTTCCGGAAATCTCCCCCGCTCTCCAGAAAGCCCCCTTTGGCTGCATCTGACACCGGTCCTCCGTCCTTTCTTGTCCCACTTTCATCCCCAGGAAACTCAAGCGTCAGAAACTTTGAGCAACCTCACACTGCAGGTGCGGTCATTAGCCCTGCCCGTCGCGGTGCGCCAGCCCCACCCCGAAGCCTCTCGGGGGTCAATTAGCCTTCTGCCTGTCCAAGTACCTGGGGCTCAAGCTCTCCAGCAAACAGTGGCAGCGCAGTCGCGCCCGCTTCGGGTTAAATCAATCCACGCAACGGGTCGGCTCTGCAGCCGCGCCGGGCAGTAAACAGAGAAGTTGGAGGGACTCCGGCCAATAGCAAGTTGAACTACAGGAAGAACTCTTCCTGAAGCCCAACACAGCCACCGACGCGAAGGCCGGGCTCCCGGCTCAAGAATGTCAATCCTCCCCCCTCCCCCTTTTTTTAAGAGAGCACGCAGGCACGCAAACTCCCTCAAGTCAATGGGGCGAAGGCTCGGGGTCGTCGGCGTGGGAGGCCCGGAGTTTTGTGTCCCCCGCCGGAGGCGCGCCCTCCCGCCGCGCTCCAGCTGCCCGGGCTGGGCTCAGGAGTCTGACCCCGCAAGCTCCGGCGACCGACCGGGGACGCAGCGGCCTCCGGCAGCACGCACAGGTGCAAAGCCCCGCTCTCGGAGCTCCACTCCCCACAGTCCTCACGCTCTCAAGAGGCCCAGCTGACACCGCCCGGGACCCCAGCTCTTCCGAAGCCCGGGAGGTGCGCGCTTCTTCGAAGCGTTCACTCTCCCCGGCCCGGACGGCGAGAGGACCGTCTCCTCGAACTCCGGAATTTTGTCTCCCACGTCCCGCACCACAGGCGGGACCAGAAGGGATCCCGCTTAGGCTGGGAGAAAACGCGCGAGAATGAAAGAAGGGGGGTTAAGGAGAGAGAAAAAAGGGACAGGGGCGCGGAGTGATATTTCATAATAAATAAAACAGGCACGCAAAAAGGTTAAGTTTGGGGTTAGAAAGAGGGGCGAACGAAAGCCCACGGAAGAGGCCCGGCTGGAGTGGTCCCTCCGTGCCTGGGAACCAGCGGGTCTCAGATTGGCGGAAGGGGGCGAGGGAGCCACCCGACGCAGCCAAGGCGGCGGCAGCAGGTTCAACAACTGGAGCGCGAGAAGGAACAGCGCACGACCCACCTGACTGAGAAGCGTTGGGCTGGACGGTCCCCGCCGCCAGGAGAAGGCTCACCCAGACCCACAGTCCTGTCGCCAGCTTCATTTTTTGGAAATCTCAGATCCCGTGCTGACAATTACATGTCCAAATGGCATATCCCCTTTCGGGCACGCAGAGGAGATCCCTCAGCCAGGCGCGCTTGGGGGCGCGAGGGGGACTGGCGCGCGTCGTGCGCGGTGCACCCGGCTCCGAGCACGGGCGACCGAGTCCGTGCCGGCGGGTCCAGGGCCGGGGACCGGAGGAGGGGGTGAGTGTGCGCGCTTGTGTGGGAGTGTGCTCGAGTGTGTGCGCGTGGTGCTCCGGGCCGGACTGTGCAGCTATTTCCCTGTGTGAGCCTTCGCTTTCTCGCTCCCTCCTGACTTTCTCTCACTGGTTGGTCAACAATAAAAAGGAAGGGGGGAAAAAGGTTTCCAAAAAAAGTTGATTGCAAAGAGGCGGTAGGTTTCCGGCCTCTCCCCCAAGCCGGGCTATGTTCGGCTCCCTTTTCAGTTTCCTTGCACCTCCAGTCCAAATTGGGAGGGGAAGGGGGGGGGTTAGCTTCTCGCTTCTCCCCCGATCCTGTCCTTTTTCCTGTCAGCTTTCCTCACACTTGTCCGGCGGCTGCGGTAATTAAAGCTCCGAGCGTCATTTCCAACGCTCCGCGGTCTCCAGCTGCAGCCCCACAGAGAAATTAATAAGACTCCGGGAGGGGGAAAAAAAAAAAAGGTGGGGGGGGGGCGGATAAAACAACCCTTCACGCAACCAGGCTGGCTCCGCTCAGTCGCGAAAACCCCGCCCCCGCTCTGACCCAACTAGCCACGCCTTTTCCCCCGCCCCCCACTCCCCAAAGGGGAATCTCATTGGCTCAGACACTCCCCAAAATCCTCAGTCTCAGGAGTTGGGAAAACACCTGTCTGGGAGCCGGCGCGTGCTGGTGGGGGCGGAGAAAGCTTGATTTAAAGGGCTCACCCGAGACTACCAGCTGGAACAGAGGCCCAAGACAGCTGGCCCGCGGAGTGCGGAGACCACCGGAGGGTTGCTTACAGAAGAAGAAGAAAATTATTTATTTGTTTTGCTCTTGTTGTTGCTAAACAAGAAAGTCACCATTTTCTCTATTGCCCCACTGCGCTCATCCAGACTGGACCTAGAACTAGAAGAAAAGATAACGTTGCTTCGGCGGTAAAGCCGTTACCCTTCTCTCATCCGCCACACTCAGTGGTTTTAAAAGGTGGTTTAGCAACGGGTAGCCTCTGCTGAGTACGTAGTCCTGAGGGTATACTCACCAGTTTTCCCAATTATGTCATCTATCCCACGTTTCCTATCCTCCCACACTGACCACATTTGTAGAACTGCATCCTCTCATTTTCAGACTTTTTTCATCTTTTTCTTGGACCCTAGGACAACTGGTTTGGGGTTCATTCTCAGTAAGCAGATTCTTGTCCAAAGCTATGAATTTGGTTCTGAAGGGCTACAAATTGTCCCATTCCTCGGCTGTTCAAAGTGAAAGGACTTAAGGCCATGGCAGGACATAACCAACCTCAACTGAGAAGGCTTATGCTACAGTGGACCCAACGTTTGGCCCCTTCTATGCTGTCACTCTCCAAGTTCACACTCCCCAGTACCCACTATATTGCTAACTATAGGAGTTTCTGTGTTTTTCTTGACATATAATATCCCGGGATTGGGTCATTATCAGTGTACATATCCTTTGCCTTTTAAGGCTCTGAAACTGTATCCTAGGCAGAGGCCAGAACCTCCTGGGGGTAGTAGGTTATTGGTTTGCTATTTGCACAGGCATTCTATGTATGAATTATTTTGCTTTTTATGTTTCTCTAGAAGCAGCAATTATATAAATACAAAGTATCAGGGGAGCTTAAAAATCAAGCCACCTTACTCATCATTTGAGACCTTCCCACTCCTCCCTCACATCTTGTATCTATAGCCTTGTCTTTTAAGAATTTTCATGGAGCTGAGAACAGACAGAAACAGCAGGCTCATCCCAGAAACCTGAAGCCTTCCCTTCTTAGGCCCACAAGTAAGGGGCTCAGAGAGGAGGACTGACCAAGCGGGGCATGCTGTTTTACCCAGAAGCAGCCTAGTGCCTGGAGAAACGAAGCCCAGAACAGATGATAGTGGCTTGATCAGAGTGGTACCAATTGCTTCAGAATTGTGCACACTGCTCATTGGGGATTATCTTTGCTTTCTATTTTTATCACCCTCCCTCCTCTGTTTTCTTTCCTTTCATTCAATCTCTTCTCAGTCCCCCTTCCTTAAAGCCCCTTCTGCTCCTTATGATGATGCCCAGACACTTCTCTTTCATGAAAACTACTTCCTTTAAAATTTTCCTTCTGTCCTCAGAGTAACAACCTAAGTGATAAAAAAAAAACCTTCTTGCTTTTAGAAAAGTTTATTTCTATATTAAAAATAGGACTTATTCCTGATAACAGCTATAAGAAGTTGAAGAAATGGATTGTGTATTTTAGCTAAAATGAGGAAAAGATCCAATGCCCTGAATAATTTGGGTTATTTTTGTTTTTCTACTTGTGTCCATTGTGATAGTTTTGACTTCATCAATTTTATAGCTCTTCTGGTGGCAGTAACTTTCCTATATACCTTTGTCTCAGCCATTCATCTAAAATAACTCTTACCAAAAGAGGGATTTCGATTGGTATTCATTGGTAAAAAAAAAAATAGTCTAAACTTTATTGGTTGCTTGACAGTCTGTAGAAGGTATCCACCAATTAAATTGCCTTACATACCCAAAATTTGCCTCTAATTTTCAATTTGTTCTGCTTTGACCCCATCATTTGGTTTTGATTGCAACAATGATTGCTACCTAGCCAAAGTTGAGTATCTGACCAGCAACCTATAAAAATAAATTGGCACAAAAGTTCTACCCAACGAAAGCATCTTATTTTGCTTTTGATGGTGACTGGTCTACTCAAACAGAGCCTAGCTTAAATAATTTGAATATGAGACCCTAGACACTTAGACAGGAATTGGAACCCCATGTGGAACAAATGGAACAGTGAGAACGTAAAAGCCATGCTCTCATTTGTTTCCTATATCAATTGAGTCATCATAAGAAAATACCCGGTAGGGGACATTTGCTACCTGATGTGGAAAGGACATGCTAAATCCTCTGTGACTGCTAGAGGATTTCTGAAATAGATCTTTGTATTTCTTCAGTTTTCCATGTATCTTTGTAATAATTCCTTATCAGTTGAATTAAATAAAATATGTTGCTATTATTTTCATCCTGGGGGAAAAAAACAAATCTGGGTAACCCAACATATTACTTAGAAAACAGGTTTGTATCTAGATTTATCTGCTCAGTATTCCTTTCCTAGGAGGACTCCTTCTCTCAGTTCTACATTATTAACTTGGATCTACCTCTATGGCCCAACACCCCCAACTCCTTTGTTCTAAGGTGGACTACTCAAAATACTAAGTTAGACCAATTACAATGCCTTGGTCATTGTTAACTGGTTAACAGATGGTCATTCCCACTGAGCCTCTTCCCTGGGATTTTTGTGTATGGGAAAGAAAGAGTTCATGTTAGTCATTCACTGATAGCTTTTGAGACCAAAAAACAACAACAACAAAAAAAAGTCCAGAACTGGCCTATGTTTCCTTCTATGTAGGAATGACCAGGCTGCTATAAGAAAGAATGAAGCTGCCATTTGAAAGAAGCACACAAGCTCAGAAAGTTCTGAAGAATATTCAAACTCTTCCTGTGGCTTTGTTACTTGAATCCCCCTTTTTCTTAAGTTAGTTCAATTTCATTTTTGTTACCTGAAACAAGAAAACAATGAAACAGTAAAAGGATTCCAACTTCAATGAGATAATATAGGCCATTTTGCTTCTTGAGGAAGATATCTTGCTATGGCCCATGCTCTTGTTTCCTTTCACAGTTTCTCATGATTTCCCTTGACTGAAGTCATAATCCCAACATAGAGTTTCCACTGTAATCCCAACATAGAGATTCTATTGGGCTTTGCTACCTCCTCATGCCCCATTTTCTAGTTCATGTTTTCCATTAATAATAGAATTCAAGGAGAGACTTGATGTCATGAGTGACAGAATGCTACTGGTGGGAATACATTGATCTCAGAGTTCAATGTTAAATTCAATGTATAAATTTGTCCCAGAGTCTTATAACTCCCTACACTCTTCAGCTTGTTTCCAAGACTTTCCTAAAAGTATGAATTAAGCATGCTGCTTTATTTAGACATTTTGCTTTTGGCGATAAATACAAATTTGGGACAAATATTAACAAGAAAAGAAAACAAGACCTCATTGTAAATGAATTTTATTCTCCTGAACATTCAAAAATAGATACAGGATTCTAATTTCTGCCCCCTCTCACCCATCATCATCTTCCTCCTCATCTTTCTAAGTTATCTTGTGATCACAAGCTACTCACTTCATAGACCTGAGCCCTTTGCCTCATCTTTATTATTTTTTTTTTCGAAAACACTAGATTTTATTGCCTCATCTTTAAAGGAAGAGATTGTTAGGTCACAAATCTAAGACTTCACAAATCTATAATTTACTGATCACCTACTAAGCACAAGTCATAATTTTCACAGACTTCAATTGTTTCTAATATTCCTTCCTCCTTTTCCCCACTAACCCCCTTCCTCCCCCCCCCCCCCCGCAACACACACTCTTCACCTGGAGCATGAACACAGCCACATCTTAAAATGCCTTAGGAAAATATTCAAATAAGCTCATTACTATGTTACTGTGAAATGCTCAAGACGTTGGATCTTTACTGTTCTACCAGCCAAAAAGAAATTTTGATAAATACCAATCAGATTCAGTATTATGATGATCAAGCAGATGACAGATTCAGTGTTGGTAGTGTTTGTTTGGTTTTTGTTTATTAACTAGCACTTAAAATAACATCTTTTGTTCTTAAGCTTCAGAGTTCTGAAATTCTCTGACATTTTTGGTGATGTTCAATGTGTCAAAGATGAAAAAAAATCTTTGAAAGTTCAAACATTTTTTAAATGCATGCCTATACATTAACAAAAGAAACGTTTTTGTGACCTTAGTTATTTTAGTATCCAAAGAGGACCTCCCGAAGATTATTTTGGTTAGTAAGTATTATTTTCTGTCTATGTGCATGATTAAGCCTTAATTTTTTAAGTGCTAAGGAGGAAGGACTGAACATAAATAAATTAAATCTGTGTTGCTTTTATGTTCATTCATCACTGTCTGTCCAAGTTCTTTGAGATATTTTTTGGTTTGTGGTTGAAACTGCAAAACAATTTACTCTGTGGACAGAGTAGTCTTTTCCAACAAAGTTATGCAAAAATGATTTTCCTAGTAAAACCTTTTCCTGCTGTGTATCTGTGTTATATATTTTCTTAAACTAAGTTCTTATGTCCCATATAGCTTTTTCTACTCATTTGTAAGCTTATTATGTAAACCTTCGGTAACAGTTGTCAATTTAAAACTAAGAAGAAAAGGGATTTCTATTCTTACATGTTTATATATTTATAAATAAGTTAACTAGTGAAGTTACTTATTGAGGCTATGGTTGTGCCTGGCCTGAAATCTGAACCAAGATAAAGTTTGTTCGGTTCTTTTTCAGGTAGTCTCTTATGTTGTACTTCCATTTTTTTCTGTACTCTTGGCAAAGAACTTGATGTTATGGTTAATACATAGATTCCTCAAAAGAATCTGAAGTTACATTTGCCATGCACATGAAAATGACTGTTCTTCTGACTAAAGTAACCAAGAGTTCTTAGAATTTTTCTTGAATCCCTGCCAAATAGTCAACTAGTGTAATCAGTTAGAAACTATGTATTTTTCTCGCCTCGAGTTTCTATAGGGATGGATGAATCTTCAAAGCTTTAGCAAAAAGGTTCTAATAGTTCAGAAAGAGCCTAAACTTATTGAGTCTTCTTCCAAAATTTTAATAGCCTGGTACCTCCTTGCCTTATCAATTACGTCTCAGTATAACTCACTTCCCTTTCCTTTAGAATAGTTTTCCAATTCTCTTGGTGCTTACCATTACCAAGCCTCTCCTCACCACTGAAAAATCTGTCATGAGGCCCAAGACATCTGCCAGCTTCCCTTCTTGGTCTTGGTCCTTAACGAATCACAATTTTCTAATTTCCCAGGTTACACATCTCAGAGAATATCCCATGTTCCAAAACGTAATACTACAATTCACCAACAGAGAAGCTATCTGAATTACTGAGTCTCACAAAGTAGTAAGCAGAAGACTTATAATAAAGAAATGGCAGGGGCATCTAGGTGGCTCAGTTGGTTAAGCTAATGACTTTGGCTCAGGTCATGATCTCACGGTTTGTGGGTGTGAGCTCCTCATCGGGCGCTGAGCTGACAGCTCAGAGCCTGGAGCCTGCTCCGGATTCTGTGTCTCCCTCTTCTCTCTGCCCCTCCCCCACTTGCACTCTGTCTCTCTCAAAAATAAATAACCATTAAAAAAAAAAGAAATGGCAAACCTTTCATCAATTTTGATGACAAGGAAGAAAGTATTAATTAAAGGATATATGGTGATTTTTATGTATATTCTAAAGAAGAATCGTTATTAATTTATACTGATTAATCTATAAATGTTTTTCCTTTTGACTTGCCATAAAGATCTGTAAGGACTCTAGAAAAACAAACACTGTTGCTATAATCTTTGCTTATGAGATCTTAGATTATCATTTAAGAAATCCAACCTTGAATGTAGCTTGATTCACATCCACCTTTAAGTATTTAAATTGCTGATACAACAAACATATTAGGAATGTGCTACCAAATAAAAGCAATACGGCTTAAGAAAGATACAAATATCCCAACAGCTGATAATATTGAACTTGGTGCAAAAAATAGCAGCATCCAATTTAATTTTATTAAGATAGGGAAAGAGGTGAGGCTGGACAATATTTTGAATCCAAGGTAAAAACATCTACATTTACAAAAATAATTTTAATAAGGAAAAAATATAAAGCTATATAAAGTTTGAGTAATATTTTTTGTTCAGTGAAACTTTTACCCAAGGATAGTTGGGAACACACTCATGCAATATTTAAAAAACACAGACTTTCCCAAATATACAATCTATTTAAAATCATCATGAATAGTCTATGATACCATGTTACATACTGTTCATTTCTGTTTTTCCATTATGACAATAACTGAATATTAAAGTAAAACTAATTTATAAGCAATTGAAATTACTCAGTGTAAATTGTTGAATGAAGAAACATTCTACTAAATACTACTTTGTAATATTTGCTTGCCCTGTATAAAGTATTTCTCTTGACAATTTGTGTATTTTATGTATATTTTCAAGGAAATTATATTATCAGGTATTATGATGTAAGGTATTAATATTTATCTTAGCTAATTCATGCATACTGACTCCACATTCTTTCTGTGTAGTCATTTCAGGTAAACACTGATAGAGAAAGAAAAATGTTCTTTGTGTAATCAAATACTGGAAGAAAATAAAACAATTGTGATAATTTATTGTTGTCTATTAGATAGAGTGAGAGGGTAAGAGAGGTCTGCTTCATACAGATTAATGTGACTTTGTTAAATGAACACTTTTAGACAAATGGAATCATTACTTGTACTGCATCTACTTATCACTCCATTCGGAAACTCCCCAACACACTAGCGAAGAGCTTGCGGATCACACTGAAAAATAATGATCATTGTAGATGTTTTCTGTGTCTCTAGTATTTCTTTTCAGAATAGTGTTCTGAATACTGTCATTGTATTCTTTGAATCATAACTCTAAGAGAATATTACTTAAAGAGCATAAATCAGTGATATTTACCACTAAATACAAAACTAATTTTCATTTTATCTTAATGTGATTACAGTTAAGCATAACCTCACCTTCCACTATTTGCTCTAAAATGGATTTATGTTAGCCACTGACATGTATATTTATGTATATGTCCATGCATATATCCGTAGTTTCACCCCAATGTTTGCTATAGTGTGAAAAACATTAGTTTCTACTTTCTTCTATCTGAAATAACTGGTGTTCTATTGCCTTTTTCCAGTTAAGTATGACCCTGACACTTAAAAATTCAAAATATTTCTAGAAGTAGAACCTCCTCCCTTTACCCTCTCCCATATTTTCCCCCTCAAGGTATTATGTTTTTGAAAGAAAAAAAATTATACTTTATTTTCAAATGAGGAAGGAAGGCAGAAAATAACAATGAGGTTTTACTGTATTGAGCACTGCATTTCACTACCCTAAGTGAGGCCAGCAAATAGCAATGAGGGCAGTGTTAACTATAAAAGCAATCAAGAGACAGACCATAAAAACATTACACTTTCAAATAATAATAAATACATGTGTTAGGTAATAGAAATACTTTATGCATATATGCAATTGTATTATGTATTCAAAACTGTCACTTGGAAAAGGTCATCCTGATGAAACTCCCTGCTTATTTTCTAAATATATTTGAAGTGAATGGAAATTTACCAATAATATAAAATTGGCACTTTTATTTTTTTAACCCACATAAATAAAATCAACATAGCTGGCAAGATAAATATAATTATTTCAAATATTTAAATAGCAACTGTGGCTCTATCTGCCTTTCAGTAAACAGTGACTAATTGTGCTGACTAAAACTACACCTTCAAGATTGGAAGGCACAGATCCTGGAAAGATAGTGAAGTTGGTTCCCACTCCTGTGGCCTTCACTGTACATTAATCAGAAGTGTTTGCTATGCATATCTTGTCATAGGAAGCAATTATGGTTGTTCCTAAACTGACCTCATGTTTATTTATTACTTCAGCTTTTTACTCACAAACCTTGTCTGATCTTTTCAAACACACACAATTTTTACATTGCTTTTTAAAGGTCCACAATGCAGTTATTTTTTTTAATTTTTTGTGCCTACTATAAGTGGAGAAGCTGTGTAACTCCCTCAATCTGCAATGCAGTGCTTAGTGAGTCTGAATAATATTCCAGTGACTGTTCATGCAAACTATTTTCACCCCAGGGTCTCTGTTAGGATGAAGAGGCCCCTTTAATAGCTTAAGGCCATGACACCTTGTCTGGTCTTACTCTGCAACATTAGCTGATAACTAATGGAGACTGTCAGCTACAGTACACTAAACAGAGAGAAAAAAAAAGTATTTTTATAGCAGAGTAGTTAAAATAAAAGATACCAAAAAAATCATTGCTAACCATTTATTTACATATTTGTTTTCAACTTTACCTGCCCTCAGCAAGTGCAACTCCTGTAGAGGGATCGTATTCATCAAAAAACACAGTCTGAAGGCATAAATCCAGTCAATAATAGCAATAATGCTCTTTAACTGGCAAATATTATATTGCCATAGGAAGTCCCATTTTGTGACTTCTGGTTGAACAACAGTGGCATCCAGTGGCCAGATAATTGTTTCCATGATTAAACTGTTACGGGAGGTTCAGGCAGACAGTACTAAATGCTTCAGATGCATTTAGCCTAAACATTTACTAGGAATTTACTAGGAAAAGCAAATCAAATGCCTCTGTTTCCAGAGCAACTCTGGATCAAGTTTAGGTCATAAGATTTGGCTCTGATGACTACTAAATACTGGCAGTCTCTCCAACACCCCTTAATAACGTCAATTTAGGCTACCTATTAACTGCCTATTGTATATACGCATATTGAATCCATTAACTATAACCTTGATATACTAGAAAATTTCCCCACAATGAACTAGACACCAATTCTATGAAAAATATCCCACAAAATCAAAAGCTGTAAAACACAGCTGATAACATATGCTCAATGCTCACTTTGTACAAAAGTGTTCTGATGACTCCATGTGTTAAATATGACCCCTAACAGTGGTATGTTACTGACATTTGGGATCAGGCTGGTGTTACCGTAGTATGATCATATCCTGGATTTCTGCCCCAGAACTTTCACTTACTGGCAAACTCCAGGAATCCTCAGAACTCAATGGTATCCACTTCCAGGGTTTTGTGAGGCTTAAATGTGATCAATAAAAAGCTTCTAAACCAATCCTTGCCTCAGAGTAGGCCCTAAATAATGAAGCAGTGAGGAAAACAACTTCCATAACCAGCTTCCTGCATTCAAATCCTGGCTCTGGCACTTACACACTGTGTGACCCAGGATAAATTGTTTTCACAACCTGGGCTTTGGTTTCCCCATCTATAAATAGAGGATAATGATAGTTTCTGCCTCCTAGGATCATAATGAGTTTCAAATGAAATAACACATTCAAATGTTTAGAAGAGTTTCTGGAATATAGAAACCACTCAATACATATTATCCTCTGTTCAAAGTTGCAGTGCTCACATTCAAAAGAAAGTTTACTAATAGTAACAGTAAGAAATGCTCTGTATTTTTCCTGCTGGTTCTGATTATACTTAGCCCTGAACTATTTCCTGTCTGTGTCATCTGTATGATTAATGACATATATATATATTTTTTTAAGTGGGCGAACTATAAGGAGAAGTACAGTATGTAGAGATGAACTTGATCAAAGCAAATCAGTAGCATCTAAGCAGATGCTTTGTTAAGAAGCAGGAGGATTCTGTCTGTTTCAGGGAAGAGTAGGGGAGGTGGAAGGAATAGCAAGAGCTTGGGAGGAGAGGAACAAGTCTACCAAACGCATCTTGGTTAGTTAGAGCAAGAGAGCAAGACAGAGAGATTCATAAATTTAGAGGTAATTGGACTAATAGTTTTGGACAATTTGATAAAAATGCTTTTTATATGCAGCTTTGTTAAGTGAGACACAGCTGAGTACTACCTTCATTTTCCACTTTGTTTTACCTTATTTGATATAGAATCACAGCTATTTAGAATTAATAGGAACTTATGATATTATTGACACCTCCCCTATTCCTTTAACTGCTACCTGCAGATACTTTTTTGGAGGGGGTGAAAGAGAATGATAAAGTGCCCCATGTTGAAGATTTTCACATTTAGGTATGCCAGGGAAGTTTTTTTGGAATTTCAGCTGCTTACTCCCACGTTGATGAGGCCTTAGATGGTCTCAACTATTTTGCTTTCTCTTCCTCCTCCTTTCTCCTCTTGCAGACTTAGGACAGATCGATTCCCACTTCTCTCCATGGTAATCTGATGATACAAACATTAGAAAAGAATAACTTTTATAATAATTATTAAAAATGTTCCCATAGCATGAGAGGCTGTCATATAGTCAAAGTTATTATTTGATTCTAATCTAGGTAATTATTTTTCAATAAAATAATTGATTTTTGAAAGACCAAAGTAGACTATCAAAATCCAAACAAGCCTGAGCAAGAGGCACATTTGACTACAATACAAGATGTTAACTGAAAATACCAGTGTAGTTGGGAGAACACTCATTCCTGGAATAAAGTGTGAAAACTGACCAAGTAGAGAATGGTCTAGGAGCAGCTTAAATTAGACCAGTGGACCAATGCACAAGGTAAAAAATGCTGAGCCAATTCCAATAAGAATCATTGGCACCATGGGATTCAGTCCAGAAAGCAGAAAGCAGAAATTAATGGTCTAAGCTTCTCTGTTCAGAAATCAAACAAGGGGACAATCTTAGTTATATTCAGTAGGAACAGACTGAAAGATTTAGTAGAACCTGAATCAAAGAATGAAGAACTTCCCAGCAGGACCAAGACACCCTTCTTTCTTTCAAGATAATCCACTCTGGAATGGTCTACTACTGGAAATACCATCATCATTAAGATATATTTTGTGTTATACATTTCTGTATTTCTTATCTCTTCAAATGTGAATAGCCTATAGAAATGAAAACATGAAATCAATAATTCCTTATTTCACCAAATGTTTCAATGTATCAATAAACAGGAAGGACCAGTGACATTACATGTAGGTGAGAGTTGATGAAAACAGAAGAAAAGGGAATTAGAGAGCACTTCAGGCAAACACAATTTTCTTACTCAAAATTAGTCTTCAAAGCTATCAAACTAAGCACATAATCAGGCAATTGCCCGAGAACATGCTACACCCTTGGCCAACATTTTTTTTTCTTAAAGACTAGATTCCATTTTTCTTACAGAAGTTCTCTTATAAGTACAGAAATATGCAAACATTTATTCAGTGCTAACTCTATATTGTTAATGCCATCACTATAGAGCAGAATGAGAAAGTGCAAGGGTAAAGTGGTCCCTGGTATCACAGAGTTTGAAACTGAAGAATTCTGTTTACTTTGTCCATGTCACCTGTAGAGAAAACAGCCACCAATAGTGGCTAAAACAGAATAGCATCATAGAAACCTTCTAAAATTTATGCCATCTTCTTAATATTTCTTGCAGCTTCACTTTGAGGAAGCAATATAAGCTCAAAGCATATTCTAACAGGCTAAGAGCAAGAAACTCAGAGTCGAAATCTACTCTATGGTTACTACTTTTTCAAAAACACTGCACAAACCATTCAGGATGGGGGGTGCTGTTTCTGGAACCCTATGCCAGGCAACAAAGCAGTAAGTGATCTGCTAAATAAACAGGCACTTCCCTCATAGTCTCTCTTGAAGAGAAAGTGGTTGTTATTAACTATGCACTATATTGAATAGGGCAATTCAATTGGAGAGGGCTTCATGGTAAAGAAATTATTTTAAAAAAGGTTTCTTGACTGTTTAGAAATAGAACATATTTTAAAGACAGTCTTGATACCAGGTCCTGCAGAGGCTGTCAGGCTGCTTTGGCCCTATGAAAGCAATTGTGATTCAGCATTCCTGGAAGAAAAACTGGGATGTAAAATTCCTCAATAAATATTTTCAAAACATGAGAACTACAGGAACACATTCTGCTGACTTTTTTGTGAAAGAGCTGGGGGAGAGAGACCATGCCTGAAATTATGAGTCTGGATGTCCTTTTTCTGTTCTCTTCCAAATAGTGTAGCAAAAGGCCCCGATGCATGATTTGTTTCCCTGCACTCTGCAGTTACCAGAGAGGATCTACAATGGATGCAGTGTTGACATCAGATTTATTTTCAGGACTTAAGAGATGATGTCAGAACAAGTGCAGAGCCACATGAAGCAACAAGTGGGTTGTGAAGTCAGCTTGTCCTCATAGCACCTATTG
>CM053578.1:83602934-83637951 GCA_028646485.1 Cryptoprocta ferox
ACCATAGTGCTGATGCATAGGGGCACATGTACCCCAATGTTTATAGCAGTGCTTTCAACAATAGCCAAATTATGGAAAGAGCCTAAATGTCCATCAACTGATGAATGGATAAAGAAGGTGTGGTTTATATATATAATGGAATACTACTTGGCAATGAGAAAGAATGAAATCCTGCCATTTGCAGCAACATGGACGGAACTGGAGGGTATTATGCTAAGTGAAGTAAGTCAGCCAGAGAAAGACAGATATCATATGTGTTCACTCATGTGGATCTTGAGAAACTTAACAGAAGACCATGGGGGAAGGAAGGGGAAAAAATAGTTACAAACAGAGAGAGAGGGAGGCAAACCATAAGAGACTCTTAAATACAGAGACAAACTGAGGATGGATGGGAGGTGGGAGAGAGGGGAAATTGGGTGATGGGCATTGAGGAGGGAACTTATTGGGATGAGCACTACGTGCTGTATGGAAGCCAATTTGGCAATAAATTATATTTTTAAAAAAGAAAGAAAGAAAGAGGGTGGTCCTAAGAAGAGAGACACAAGAGCTGATTCACTAAATCATTAATCAGATAACTAAATTTCTCCATCCTGATGTGGAATCAGGGATGAAGGAGGAGATTTGGAAGAAAATTTTAGGTGTCAACTCCATGAAAATCACTTTCTTTCAGAACATGTATATAAGTTCATTGCTTAATTCCTTGTTTGACAACATGGTAAGATAAATTCATAATGTTGGCATTCTTTCTGAATTGAAAATGCTCAAGACTGAAATAACTGCATAATTGAACACTTCAACAGCTTTTCTCAGTTGCCTATCAGAAAAGAAAACAGCCATATGAACCTTCTTACGTTCTAGGTGCTGCTGACTCTCTACACAGTAGCCATCCAGATGTAGCTGATGAGCCTTTTGGCTCCCCAAACTGGTATGTCATGAGTCTGGAGAGGTAGTATAGGGAGAAAGATTGCACATTCAGCAAGCACACACCCAGACAAATGGTTGCTCAACCTTAAGCTTTGCAGAATGTGAATTATAAATCCTGTCTTGATTTTGGCTATTTCACAACTCTCAGCCATCTAATAAGAGCGCCTGAAAAAAAAATGTCTTTAAAGTCTTCAAGCAGCCATTCACTTCAGTGAGAAACAGAACAGTTATTCAAACTGTTGGAACTCCTCAGTTATCTTACTCTGTGCTTTTATGCCTTACATTACAAATCATAAGGGTTTATTATCATTTAGGGCTACAATATCTTCAGCTCTCTAGTGTCAGGAAGATTCCAAGTCTTGCCTGAAATTCTACAAAGCTGGAACAAAGGTCTTCCTTGTTCCACTAAAAGTGATCTCTCTGCTCCAAAGCTATCCCAATACACAGCAAATGCCCTCAAACCAACCAATCAATCCTGCACATAAAACAAGGCTTTCTCATCCACATTACATGGCCCCCAACCAACCAACCAACCAACCCACCCAATACACTACCCCACCCCACCCCACAAAAAACTAAAATATTATTTGCAAAGAACAAAACAAAGAACTATATGACTCCCCAAGAATAAAAGTGAATCAAGAGATTAGCTATTTTAAATTTAACATTAGAAAAGCAACAAGAAAGTCATAAACTCTAAATATATGCTTTTAGAATCTGTTATTTTCTTGATTTAGTTTGATTCTATCATACCACATTGTTAATGTGACATTTACCTTAATTTCATATTAGCTGGTTGGAAAAAAAATTCGAAATCTCCGTTATATTTGATTTCTTATTCTCATAAGACACCGTGAAGCTTTAAGATTTCCTGTGCATCAGTTTCCATGATCTATAAAATCCAAATAGGTTCAGAATGAATAAATTAACATTTATAATTTTTCTCCCCTGCTTCAGCAAAAGAAATACGGTACAAAATGTAGAGATTACAAAGGAAAAACATCTATAAGAAACATTGGTATGCACTACTTAATAAGCTTAATTTCTAAAGCATTCCCCAATATTATTCTCAACAAATGTCTAAAGTATACTTAAAGAAGAAAATGGCAATAAAAGAAACTATTTGAAGCTACAGTCCTTCTCATTTAAACACCATATAAAAATCTGATGGTTCCTCAACTAACTCAACTAAGTAGATCATCTTGTAGCAATCCAAAATCTAACAAATTTGTGATTCAGAGCACAAGCTATATTCATTATTCCTAGTGTATCATTTATTAATGGATTATCCTACCAAGTTAAAATATGAAAAACAAATGAAACTATAAAGGAAACATTTCCAAACTGAAGCACAATAAAAAAAAATATATGTACACTACCATTGCATATGTTCCCATATTACACAAGCTCGACACCGCCAGAAACTTGCGCTATATCTGTTTAAAACATATTTATGAGAAAAAAAAAACCTGGCAATGGTCACTAAAATGTTTCTGATTTTCCAGACAAAAGCCAAGATGTATTTTTAAAATGTCAATAATGGATGTTTACTTTGCTATCAAATTTTATTACTTTGCCTTTTCCCTTTTATTCTTTCTTCTTTTACCTTAAAAACCCATCTACCTGTGTTATACAACCAAATATTCAAACATTGGTGTACTCCCATGATACTTCTAAACAGAATATGGAGGTATGATGATAGAATCACCCGCAGCAGTAACGAGACTCTGGTCATTTTCTGTTTCCTTTGAAACTGTTACCTTGGATGTTGAATCCCTCCATAATTTCTGATAGTTTTAGTGATGGGGAAATGGTGGCATATCAAGGAGAAACTGCATTTCATCATTTTGGCTTTAACACGTACACTATAAAAGTGACAGCCTGGTGCACTGTAGCTGACAGTTCCCATTAACTGGAAGCTAATGTTGCAGAGTCGGTCCCAACACCGAGTCACGGCCTCTGGCTACAGGAAGGTCCCCTTCATACTAGGATTCTCACACCCCCCATGGGAAAGAAAAGCTATAAATATTTTCCACTAGTTTCCTCCTCAAAGCGACATAATGAATATTTACACATTGGGACCATTTTCCTACCTTGAATCTTCTTGGAAAAACACCTCCACTGACACACTGTGTTGGTCTGAGCAGGTGATTCAAGCTGGCCCTCCTTCTCTTCACAGTAAACAAGAAACACGTAGCAGAGTTTGAGCTTCCGTTTTTGGAATCACTGGTAAAAAAATAGGTAAAAGGGTAGGAACCTTGTTTTGAAATTTTTGTAGGTTTTTGTTGTTGTTGTTCTTTATGAATTAGTGGGAAAATGAAGCAAGTAGCAGAAAAAAATCAGATAAAATATGAAAAAACAAAATGTTGAAAGCGGAGATGCTTTAAGGAATATTTTGAGGGAGATTTCAAAAGTAAAATAAATCCTGGATTCATTTGTTAAAAATTTAAGTATGGGAGACTAATGAAAGAAAAACAAATCCAATTTTTGTAAATATGCTTATGCTCATTTAACAAGTTAGATCTCTGTGAGTTTGTATGCATATGTAGGGGGAGGGGAGAAAGAGGCAGAAAATACAAAGAACCGGTCACTGTTTAAAAAGTGCTCACTCACATTTCTAGTGAGCAAACTTGCAAATTACAAAATTTCCAGAAAGTCCATGGAATACAGATATCAAGAGCAGAAACAGAAGAGCCAGACTGCTTAGGGCCAGTGTTAGGGCCAGACTGGCACTGCCACTTACCAACTGGTAAGCAACGTAGAGTAAGTTTATTTAACCTTTTTCCATTTATCTCCTCCTCTGCAAAATGGGATAATAATGGTACCCAGTTTAGTTTGAGAACTAAATGAGTTCATATTTGTAAAATGCTTAGAATAGTGCAAATAGTGACATAATAGCATATTTAACAATATTATTAGGGAAATCTTTGGGGTTACAATGATAAATAAAAAAATAGCTCCTGCCCTCCAGGAGCTCATTGCCTACTCAGATAAAGACAGATAAGTAATTTACAAGTTTCCAAAAATGTAGGTACAAAGGTACAAGGTACCCTGGGGACACAAAAGGGAGATGTATCCACCTAGAATAAACTGAGGGAGCTGAGGAGTACCCAAGGGAAGGTAAAGTTTAGGAGATTTGAAGGATGAGTATGAGTCCCCAGACAACAATAGCTTTAGGGGACTTGTTTGAATATTTAAAGTAGAGGGACCAGCATGTATCACAGCCATATGTGAATTGTTGGTATCTTTGAGTCCAAGAAGGTATTTTGGCAGACACCAACTGTAGAGCACACTGGACAGTAAGACAATGGAGAGTCAGGCTGGCACCAGGTTATGAAGGGCCCCATGTGAAGTTCAGACTTGATCATGTAGGATGAGGGTGAACCTAAAGGTTTATAAGTAGGGGTGTTCTGGTAATATTTACATTTTAGAAAGATCACATTAGCAACAGAGTTGAGAATGAATGAGAGGAGAGTGACAATAGTGATCTAGATATCAGCTGGTTATTATGATAATCAAGGGGAATGTATACTCAAGGGAAGGATTCAAAGAGGTTGAAAAGAATCTATAGAACCTACTCCTTGGTTAGAGCAGGGGTGAAGCTAAGGGAGGGGATAGGTTGAATCTCCAGGTCTGGCCTGTGGGACAGGACTGATGAAATATCTTTCTCTAAGAGAATACAAGGAAAAGCAACAATGCTACAAAATATAATGAGTTAGATTTTTCATTTGAAGTTGATGTCTACAATATATGCTTAGAATTAGAAAAGAATTCTAGTCTTAGATTTGTGTCCAAAACAGTTCAGGCATCATCACCCCCAGGAATCTTCCTTAAAACACCACGTTGACTTAAATGTTAATTTTCTGTGCAGGATCCCTTAGTGTCCTTAACTGTATAATTTATTGCATTCTATTTTCATTTCATGTGTATATGTATATCTCTTTACTTATTCATTCTCTTGCTTATTTATTCATTTATAAATCAACAAATATTTTAAAAATATACCCCATTCTATACACAAGACAGATGCTGGGAATTCCCAGTTAACCATACTATTCTGATCCTTGCCCTTCCAGAATATTCAGCCTAAGAGGAAAAACAGATCCTCACTAAATCCTTGTTAAATTGGATGATACAGATGGGGGAATCATGAGTAAAAGTGGCATCGAAATCTTGAACATGGATAAAATCTTTCTAGCAAGTGAAAGATAAAAAGAGACTTATGCTGAAAGAGAATGGGAAACCCTAATATTTAAAAGGTGAATGAAGTCAAGAATGGGAGAATATAAAGGGCTGTAAAAAAAAAAAAAGGCAAAGCTGGATCCCTCAGAAGAAACAACATAAAATTACTTTTTAATCTAAGAAAGCAGAACTTCAGGGAGGAAATAGTTCAGTGTCAGATCCTGCAGAGGCCAGTGAAGATGAGGCCTAATGAGTACCAATTAGATCTGGGTGAGGGCAGAATATGGTCTCCATGACCTTCAACCCCTGGTATTATTCTATTTTTTATGTTTTTATTTATTTTTGAGAGAGAGATTGCAAGTGGAAGAAGGGCAGAGAGAGAGAGAGAGAGAGACAGAATTGGAAGGAGGCTCTAGGCTCTGAGCTGTCAGCACAGAGCCTGATGCGGGGCTCGAACTCACAGAACTGTGAGATTATGACCTGAGCCAAAGTCCGACGCTTAACCAACTGAACCACCCAGGAGCCCCAACCCCTGGTATCATTCTAATAAATTTGTTAGATTATATAAGTGATATAAGTAAGGCTACCAACCAAATGACCTTAGAAAAGGGATATTATCCTGGATTATCTTTGTGAGTCTAATCTGATCACCTTACCTCTGAAAAGCAGAGGTCTTTCTTCAGGTGAGAGTAAAAAGGGTGTCTGAGATTCAAAGAAAAGGACTCCATGGACTGTTGTGGGATCAATGATGAAAGGGACATGTGTCCAAAAACTGGGAGCCTCAGTCCTACAACAACAAGGAACTGAGTTGTTGCAATAACTTAAATAAACTTAGTAATGGAATATTCCTTAGCTCTTCCAGATAAGAGCTCAGCTCCACTGACTCCTTGATTTCAGCAGAAAACCCAGCTAAGCTATGCTGTGACCATACTTCTGAACCAGAGAACTGTGAGATAATCAATTTGTATTGTTTTCAGCCACAAAGTTTGCAGTACTTTGTTAGGACAACTGTTGGGGAAGCAGTTGTCAGAGGACCTGCTACCCTTCTCCAGGATTTTGCAGTCAGCATTCTAGGCCTGGAACATTCTCCTATATGGAAGGTAAGTGTTGGAGCTCTGTGTTGTTTGGCCCCAGATTGTTCTTCCTTGTTAGGAGAAATGGTTCACTTGTTCTAGCTACATGGTGAACTTCCTTGTGTATTGCTTGTGTGTGTGTGTGTGTGTGTGTGTGTGTTATGGCACCTAGCCAGCCCCACCAGTGTATCTTCCCTCTCCTGTTTCAAGGCAAAGTGACATTAGCTTGCAGCATAAGAGGGGTATCTGCACTCCCTCACCCTGTGCTGGCTATCAGGGGAGACCTAATGTCCATGGGAGACTGATGCACACTATAGGTGCTAATTATGCTGTGTCTTTTCTTTCTGTAAGTAAAGCACTGTTATAAACTTTGTGTGTCAAATCCTCCTTGGTGACTCCAAGCCCTTAGAAGGTGCAGTGGTCTGACATCTTTGGCACTGATCTTTGTGGTTCTCCATCCTCACTGCAGATTGCTAGCTGGATCTTCCTGCTTTGCAACAGAAATAGGAAAATAACATGCCTAGTGTGGTGGCTAATTTTATGTATTGACTTGAGTGGTCTAACAGATGCCCAAATAGCTAGCAAAATATTATTTCTGGGTATGTCTATGAGGGTGTCTCTTGAATAGATTATCATTTGAGTCAGTAAATTCAGTAAGGAGTTCCTTCATCAATACAGGTGGGCATCATTCAATTTACTGAGGTCCAGAAGAAAACAGAAAGGTGAAAGAAAGGTGAATTCATTCTATCTGCTCGAGTTGAGACATGCATCTCCTCCTGCCATTGGATATCAGTGTTCCTGGTTCTTGGGCCTTCAGAACTGGGCTGAATTACTTTCTAATTTTCTAATTTTCTTTTTAACTTTCTAGTTTTCTAGCTTGTAGACTGCAGATTATGGAAGTTCTCACCCTCCAGAATTGTGTGAGCCAATTCCTATAATAAGTCTCCTTATCCCCGTCCCAGTTTCTCTGGAGAACACTGACAAACACACCTGGCAACCATAAGCCAATAGAGAGTTGATGCTGAAAACACCTTTAGTGGTATAAGACTGAAAAGCCACCTGGAATAGAAGGAGATGGAGATGTGGAATTAGAGGAGCATTTCTTTATTTATACAAATTTCCATTGTGCTCTATGTAACCATGGATTTTCATGAGATAATATATGAAGGTAACTTGTTGAATTTTACTCCTACCTCTACCAAATAAAACTTAATTCAATGACTTTAAAACTATATGTAGAGGCACCTGGGTGGCTCAGTCAGTTAAGCATCTGACTCCTGATTTTGGCTCAGGTCATGATCTCAGAGGTTCATGGGTTCAAGCCCAGCACCCAGCCCTGCTGTGCTGACAGTACAGAGCCTGCTTGGGATTCCATCTCTCCCTCTCTCTATGCTCCTTCCTGCACCAAAATTAAATAAACATATTTTTAAATAAATAAAACTGTGTCTTTGATAAACATTTCCCTAATCCCTGTCTGGATAACTAACAAAGAAATGAATCAAATAGAACACTCAAGATCAACCTTTAAATGTCAAGATAAATTTAAAAATCTACTGCATTTACTATATGTTTGCTATATATCAAATGGTTTCAAAAGACACCTCTTCAAAGTCCTTTCCCAAAATTCAATATAGAAAAACACATGATTGAAATGACTCTTGACATGGAACTGTGAGGCAAATTTCTTTTTACTTGAATTCCCACTCTTTCCTTTCTCAATGTTATATTTATTTATTTTTATTTATTTATTTATTTATTTTGAGAGACAGACATAGCGTAAGCTGGGGAGGGGCAGAGAGAAAGTGAAGGAGAGAGAGAATCCTCAGCAGGCTCCACACTGTCAGCGCAGAGCCTGACATGAGCCCAACCCGCGAACCATCAGATCATGACCTGAACCGCAACTGAGAGTCGGATGCTTAACTGACTGAGGCACCCAGGCATCCCTCAAAATTGTATTTAAACAGATAAAAATTGTAATGGCAATATTTATGGCAAACACATAATATATGTAATGGATTTCAATCTGTTTCAAAAGTTAACTCCAAAAATAGGAAGAATGATACTAGTCCTCAAATAGGTTTTTACATCTACTTAAAAAATATACATATAAACATGCATATAGGAATGTGCGTGTATATTGTTATACAGATATGCATACATATATAAAATTCTTTAATAAAAATATTAAAACCATAATGAGAAACTGTTTTTTCAAGTGTAGAGGATTTGATATAATACTAGTTTAATAGACATGTATTTAATTCCTACTATATATGAAGCTCTCTCTACTAGACATAAAAATAAATAGAAGACCATTCTTCCTCTCCAAAGTCAATATATTACATGTTCAAATGGAAATCCAAATAAGCTTTGTTAGTTTGTATATATGGTAACATCAAATGGAATTAATATAATTAATCAGGTTCATCCATATTTGTTAAGATAGTCCCAGAAACAGTGAAACTAGTTCTCTACGTAGCTCTTTTCCCTATGGAAATTGTTCATATATTTCTGTTTCATGTAGTTCAACAACAATTACAGTAGTTGCTGCTATGGGTTTTCAACTGAATCCAACAAACATACTATCTATTGGTTACTTGTTACATCAAGCATGAAATTTAAAAGCCTTGTCATAAGACGAGAGCTTGCCCTCAAGGAGCTGAGTCTCAAATACATACTTCACTATATGACTCATTACAGTCTTATAAATCAAACATATTTAGGCACTTGCCATTAAATCTTTTTATATGTCTTCTTTTGTGTTTCTGTTTTTCTCACATAATTTTATTCTAACTGATAATATACCCGCATGGTATACAGCTTCAAAGATTTTTGTCATCATTAGATCAGTTTGATGGATAAAATGGTCTTTAAAATGTATTCTAATTTTTTCATAAAGTTGAATTCATGCTAGTTTATGTTTATATTATGCTTACTTCGATAATTCAAAAATACAAAGGATAATTGGTAAGATGTCTTCAGAGATGTGATATTATGATCTTAAAGTCTGGAATCTGGCAGATTATTTACACCTACTTCATGTAATTTATGATACATTTTTCTTATATGTGTATTATGCAATTTAATCCAATTTAAAACAACTTATAAATAATTTCCAGAAATAAATGTACTAAGCTGGTATGTAGAAACCATTAGATATTTTCATCTACACATATAGCTTTAGACAAATCACATTTTAAGCTCTTTTTGTCACACCCTTTCATTGTGTTTAGGAAGCATACTACTCCTCATGACTATAAAAAACAATGCCAAATTCAAAAAAATGCCTTGCATTCTTAAGAAAATACTTGTGGTTATTGCCTTGTGCCATATACTTGATATATTTGGTGATTTAAATTATTGCAAATCTTTATAATAAAGAGCTACAATTTTCTTCATTTTTAAATAGTTCAAAAAAGCTCCAACTTAATCTGAAACAGAAGGAAAGCCGACATCTGTTTGGATGCTATGACCTGGTAGACTGCTGAAAATGACTTTGTAAAGAAATTGCTTTGGTTTAACAATAACTCCCCCCCTCTCCTTCCCCTCCTCCTATTTCTTCTTTTTCTTTTTCTTTAACAAAGGGATCATTGTAGAGAGTCTTTGGAAATTATGTCTTTAGCTTTCAACATATTGATATATTTTTACCCTCAAAGGAAAATAGCAAAAATAATATGACATATAAAACAAACACATTGGTTTTTTAAACCAAAAATAATTTTGAGAAACACATTTGCCTTTACTTTTGGCTTTATATCCATTTCACTGACTTCTTTCTTGTTTGTGTGCCTCTCTTCATTAAAAATCTAATACGAAATGAAACATGTTTTGTAACATCAATAAGAATCTCTGCTGTCACTATTTGTAAAACATGTAAATTTCTAGGCTTTCTTTTCTTTTACTTCATCCATGACATAAAACAAATTAGTATTCCTTCACACAGAAAAGCACTATAGTCAACACTAAACTTACTAATGGCCAGCTTGCATTTTTAGAGCCTACTTCTAAAGTCAGAAGTAGTCCATTTTAACCAAAAGTCCATCATAATCACATACCAAGTCTCTCATATTTCTACCAAGAATAAAAATACGACCTAGCCAACTCATTTGCATCATAATCTAATTTTGCAATTACTTTATCAGTGCAATAACACATTCAATAGAGCTTTTGTCTTATTGATGAAAAGGGAATCCACTTGGTTAGGGAGTACATAACATTTTTTAATTAAATTTGTGTTATTATTGTCTTTACATTCAAATGACCAGGTGATGGCAATGTTCCATGGAGGAAAATAATATTGCCATAATAACAACAATAGTCATGAAAATTTAATAACATTTTCAATGAGACATGATGACATAATGGTAAATATGTCATCATTGTTTAGGTGCTTTGTAGGGAAGTGTTAAGTGGTAAAAATATTTGCTAACTCAAAGACATTTCTAGAAATTGGAGATACAGAGATGGGATAAATATGACTCCTGTAAGTCGAAGAGATAGGTCTTATTCTATATACGAAGATAAATAACAAGGTGGCCAATTATGAGATGTCTGTGAGTCAGGTTATTGGGTCACTATTTGAAGAGGCCTTAGGAAGGAGTGGGACAAAGATTCCAGGCAGGAAAGGAAAGCTATAGAAATATAGGTGACATGTTAAGATGATGACAAGTGGACCAGAGAAATGGTGTAAACACTCAAATTGTAGGCCAACAGGAGATGAACCTAGAAAGGTAACCTGAGTCAGACTGTGAAGTATTTTGAATGTCCAACCAAGGAGAGAAGAAACATATTGTCTAGGAATTTGGATATGACTAAATGACCATTTCAGTGGGAATTTAAAGGGACCGAAGAGGGCTAAGGTCATTTTCTAGGAACAATTTGTAGAACCTAGTGATTGAAGGAGAGGATAATTGAGTAAAGAGAGTAAAGGATGACACAGTTTTAAGTTTGGATGACTAGAAAAATGAAGACATCATTTCTCTGTAAACAATTCTTAAGAATATTTTCTCCAATGAGAAGTTTTTGACAGAAAATTCTGAAAATTCAGTAAAAAAAATTACTCTAGTTATCCAAGTGCTTATGTGAAAATCACAACTGTTACTGTATAAATATTGGTAATGACAGGCATCAAGATCATAGAGACAATGTATATGAATTATGTCTCTGAGCATGCGTTTACTTAGCCTTCTTGTAATTAAGTCTAGAATTTCTTCATGTAATGTTAAACATGTGCACTTATATTGAATTTTATATAATGTATAAAAGTATTTATAAGAATTCTGTGCCTTTCTGAGAGTTTACTTAATCATATAATTGTAACTACTTTAAGCACTTAATCATATTTGAAAGTTAAAAAAAAGGAAAAACTTCTGAACCATAATTACAAATTTTAAGAAACCCACAAGGAAAGCTTATTAAATGTTAAAAGACAAATAAAATAACCCTAGGACCATGGTAAAGAAGAACAGAGAATACTGAAGAAAGGAAAGAACAGATTAAGATTTAAAGAGTGAAATGCCCTAAGATCAATCAAATAGCCATACCAGATGTGAACAATCAGCAAACTCTAACAAATGTGAAAGAGCGGAGCTCAGGAAGTTAAGTGTTAAACCCATGAGCATTGCAAGATAAGGTATCAGAAACAAGAGTTAAATACATTGAATAAAGGCATCTGATTTAAATAATAACTATCAATTAGATATTACAGAATTACATTATGTTACACCAAGTGTAACTAGTTACAGGCTATCCAACCCTGATTTTTAAAAAGTGACTTTTCTTTTAGTATAATTTAAAAGATGACACAAGAGGAAATACCATGAGAAAAAGAAGAGTTTCATTTAAAATATGGTCAAATAAAAATTAAAACAAAATTAAGAAAAGGTCAAATAATTTGGTACACCTCTTTGTGTGTGTGTGTGTGTGTGTGTGTGTGTGAACAAGTCTACTACAATTAAAAACTCTTTGCTTTGGATTTTCTCAGGACCCAAGTTTATTCTGGATTTAGATACAACATACATGAAATGTTCCCTGCATACTGCTTGTGTACAGAATTAAGTGCCCTGTACTGCTCTAAAGATCCCCAAAGTGAACAATAAACCCACATAGCACCATGAAATAACTTAGGCACTGGTTGTTAGGGGAGTAAAATGTATACAAAATGAGTAGATACCCTCCATTTAGGAGTTAATGTCAATGACTGGCAGCTAGACAGACAAACTTAAAGGCAGGTAAGTCTAGCATTTTTAGCTTTATTTTACTCAGTACTTCTAGCTCATAATCACAAATTACCTACTCAAGTGTCTGGTGTAAAGAAGGTATCTAGTAAACGTTTAGTAAGTAAATTATGTATACGTGAATCAGAGATTTGCAGAAATAGTGCAGATGGTCATAATCTTAAAAGCTAAAAAAAATGTTTCAGAAATATTACTCTTGCATTTGTAGAGAGCACATTTTCCTGAAGGGGCTGGCAACCTGCCAAGCCCTTGTAGACATCACATGGAAATGACAAATTTTGTCACTTTTTCTTTTCTGCCATATCTGACCTTATAAAGGTATTTTAAGGTAACTTCATAATTTTATTTTCATTCACACATCTTCAGGACAGCTCATTTTTCTTATGCCAACTGTTCTTGAGTTCTTCTTTTAAGTCTCCATGACTAAAGGCTATCTTCTACTTTATTTTTTTTAAAACCTCACCTTTCTAGAGAGCCAGCAATTCCAACACAAGTAATTGAAAACCCAATATCAGTCATCTTTCTTTTGTTCCTGAACTTTTTAAATGGGAGGGACCAAATTATCTTTTATACACTTCATTTTACTGCACATTCATTTAGCCTTTCATAACAGCTTCGTGTTTTAACTGCAGAGAAGAAAAGACAGTACTGGATGCCCCTTTAGAACCCCAGAAAATTGAAAGTATTTTAAGAAGTGTGTATGTGTCTGTAATAGCAAGAGGCAGACATCGTCCTGGTTCACAATATACAATATGCACTGTAGACATATTTATGAAACTAGAAAATTTGCCTTCCAGGAATGTCATACATTCCATAGTATGTCAATGCTAAATACAATTTATTGATCAACTGAAGGTAATTTTAAATTATATGTTTTGATCTCTCTTGCGCTATAATTGGAAGGTCCTTGTGGAAAGAAAAACAGAGCCAAAGTGGTAAATAGAAAGGCAGCAACAACCATTCTATTACCAGCATATGGTACCTATTCCTGGTCTGCAATCATTTAAACACGTAAGTCAGTTCTATTTGCAGATTATTCTAAGCAACATTAACGCATAAAGATCCATGCAAGTATTTTTACTAGAAGTTCCCATATGGAAGTACTACAGCATTGAACCTACAGTAACTACAGCTTTCTTCAAGGTCAATTCTTCAAGAGACCATCATGGTAAAAGAAAAGCTTATATTTTATCTAAGGGAAGAAACCCAGAGGGTATTAGCTTCATTGGTTAATGTGGCTACTGACATTCCTAAAACATACAGTGAAAAAGTTATTGGTTTAAATTAACTACATTTTTGTTTTCAGATGTGTTGTTTACCTGAAAATCCTATGACCTAAAAATTCTATTCTAAATTTTTGTGCCAAAAAATTCTAAAATCAACTATAAAATAATTGTGCATATCTTTCCTTTGCAAATGCTCAAATACTAGAAAGATATAAAAGTAATATAGGCAAAGGAAGTGTAACATAGCTAAATTAATGTCAAATAGTGTGAAAAGATTTGAATCAGAAATATAGGAAGGGTGCATTTTTCACTCTCTTACCACAAGAAATATTTTTGGTAGTTCATATGTTAATCTGATCAGCTAAAATACAAATATATGTAGTAGAGCACATCAGGGAAATAAAATAAAAATGTTCATAGAATTTACCAAATGGTATTTTTCTTAGATGGATGACGATTAAGGCTAACTAAAGCCATTGCAGAAAAAGCCAAGTTTTATATTTATCAATTGTTCACAAAGCAGAATTTATGATTGTTCCTTTATACTTTATAAAAATCACTCTAGTGATTACAGTATAATTTAAAATTAATGAAGATAGTTGGTGTACTGAATTTCACAGTTTTAAACGTTCCTATTCTTTGATATAAGAATGAGAAATTGCATTAACAATTATTAAGCCCCTTGTACAAATCGGTGCAATAAATACAATATCTGTAGGTCTTCCTGAGTAAAAAGTAAAATTTTCAAGTATTTTTGGTGACACAGATTAAAAACAATACAGATTTTATATTAAATTTATAGTATGACACAGTCGAGTAACTCACGGATCTGACACTCTTAATTTGTATTTTGTGTATCCTTTCAATTAAGTGATTAAGAGCAAACAGTTAATAAATCTTTCTGTAAACCTGGCGTTTGAAATAATATGCAACACCATCTTTTTTAAAAGTTTCAATTTTTTTTTTCTCTTTCATCGCTGAACTAGAGAAAGCTGTTCGTTCTTCCTCCCCCGCCCCCAACATTTAACAAGGAATTTCTAGGCTTGCTCAACGTAACTCCTTTCAAAGAAAGGGCAGTACTGCCCCCTAGTGGACATATGATATAGCAAAATAGTTGCTCAAAAGGGAGAAATCTAAAGTTTTAAAAAACAGTTCAATAGCAGGAATTTTAATGTATCGATGTGTCAGTTTTAGAATTGTGCTTAGATGCCATCCATTTTTCAAATAGTAATGGTATGCACATGTTTTTGGTAGTCCACCACGATTTGTTAAAACAAAAGAAATCAAAATATCAATGAAGTTGACCCAACTTCTGTACATATATAGAATATTTATTACTATTTCCATTGCTGTGAGCACTAGAAATGTCATTCACTTAGATTCTCATGGCCCACTGCTTTGTGATAATCATTTAAATGTAAACTCAAATATTCAACTCCCCCATTAGATCGTGTATCCTTCTTATATGTTCCTAATCACATCATTCCTTTTCTTTGGTAGCACTTACCAGTTTGTAATTATATCAGTGAGATAATTTGCATAATGCCTGTTTTGCCCACTAAATGTATGACGACAAAAACTATCTTTTAATATACACCACTATAGCCTCTGTACTTAACACTGTGCCTGGTGAAAGAAAGAAACATTGGATAATTCTGATGAAATGTTTTTAATTTTTTAACATTTATTTATTTTTGAGAGACAGAAAGAGACAGTGTGATCAGGGGAGGGGCAGAGAGAGAGAGGGAGATACAGAATTGGAAGCAGGCTCCAGGCTCTGCACTGTCAACACAGAGCCTGACGCTGGGCTCCAGCCCAGGAACCATGAGATCATGACCTGAGCCAAAGTCGGAGGCTTAACCGACTGAGCCACCCAGGTGCCCCTCTGATGAATTAATAAATAATCCAGAGAAATAATTTATTAGGAATAGATGTGGGGTTAAGGTCATAGTTCATACTAATTTCCCACTTAATAAAATGCTTTTGTAGCCACTCTACTAACAATGAAGCACAAAAGCAATGCACTGTTGGCTCTCTTAATCTACCCTTCCAGTTTTCACAATATGCTTCTATCTGAAATCCTTAGTATCCTTGTGCTTCAATAGGACATTATAATTTAGCTTTTGCTTTCCCCTCTTTATTAGGCCTCGAAGTATTACTGCTTTTGGTGTAGCCTCTAGTTATAGCCGACTGGATTTGTAAATTATAGTCTGCCTCCTTCGAGGGGATACATTCCCAGTTCCTTGACCTATGACTTCCTAGTATGCATGGTTATTTAAAATTCTGAAATGACTTCATGATATTTCCTCTGCAAATACTTCTTGGAATATGCATAAGATAAGGCCAAAAATTCAGTTGTCCTCTTCCATGAAAGATATGCAGCCCAGAGTGACTGACTCACAGTCATGATTCATTGTCAATGATGGTAAATTAGTATCTTGGGACTTTGAGGTAACCTTGACTTTCCTTGGGATTCCAAGCTTGCTTTGCAATAAGCTTAAGCATAGCAACACAATTTGCTCTTGAAAATATAATTAGAGGATTAATTCAAAAGCAATTGGTAAATAGGGGAGATTTTGGTATAGCACAGAAAGCCCCTTGATTCTTACATAACTTTCTCAGCACATTAATGATTTAGCCTACCAAGTAACAATAGCCAAACACAAAATAGACAACGCAGCTGAATATAGAAAGCAGTGGTGGCACGAAGTATGCTAGCCATGCCCTTTGATCCATCATTTTTCTTGTTTCAGTTGGGCCACATGCTATGTGACTCTGGGAAGTGCTTATTATGTGATTTCTCTTGTCATTTGCAAATTTGCTTTGACTTCATAACTCAGTAGTTTCACCCACTTTCTACACCTTCTTCCATCACAGTACATCTCTCCCCATTCTGATATCTAAAGTCCTATATTTAGAGTAGTATATAATTAGGGCGCCTGGATGGCTCAGTCAGTTAAGACTCCAACTCTTGATTTCGACTCAGGTCTGATCTGAGGGTTTGTGGGATCGAGCCCCACATTGGGCTCTGAGCTGATAGCACAGAGCCTGCTTGGGATTCTCTCTCCTTTTTATCTCTGCTTCTCTCCTTCTTTCTCTCAAATAAACTTTAAAATTAAAAAAAAAAACATTTTTAAAGAAATTCAGACTGTCATTTAAACTGGTGCTTTTTAAAGGATTTTTGTTTTTGTTTTTGTTAGTGTTCTGGTCATTAAACTACATAGGTTTTAAATTGCTTGTTTGGGGGCTCTTGGGTGGCTCAGTAGGTTAAGCATCTAACTCTTGATTTTGGGCCAAGTCATGATCTCATGTTGGTTGGTGACATCTGCACTATTAGCACAGAGCCTGCTTGGGATTCTCGCCCCCTCTCTTGCTGCCCCTCCCCCACTCTCACACAGGGACACACACTCCCTCTCCCCCTCAATATAAATTTAAAAAAAAACATTTAAAAAATTGCTTGTTTCCACCTCTATTTTTCCTACATGCCCTATTATTTTTAGTGTGTTATTTAATAGAATTTGAGGCTTTTCAGAAATGTACATATCCTATGTAATAGACTCTGGTAAGCACATTACTGGCTCCCTGAAGATATTCCTGCCCTAATCCCTGGAATTTGTAAATATGTTACTTTACATGACAAAAGAAGGTTAAGATTACTACTCAACAGACCCTGAGATGGAGAGATTATTTTGAATAACCTGAGTGGGTTCAATCTAGTTCTTGAGTGCTTAAAAGTAAAAAAAGAAGGTTCAGGAAGCAAAGGACTGAATCCACCGCTGCAGGCTTTAAAGAGGGTGAAGGGGCCATGAGCCAAGAAACGTAGTCAGCATCTAGAAGCTGGAAAAGACAAGAAAATGTATTTCCCCCTAGAACTTCTAGAAAGCAATGAAGCCTCACAGTTTGATTGTAGCCTAGAGAGACCCACGTCAGACTGCTGACCTATAGACCTATAAGATCATGAATTTCTATTGTTTGAGCTACCAGTCTTGTGGGATTTTATTACAGCAGCAATAGAAAACAAATGCAAACATACATCTTTAAATTGGTGCTGTTATTTATACTATTAATATACCATATCTCATCTTGCACAAGTGCATCAGAAAAATATTGTTAGAGTGCTTTCATTAATATAGTAGGAGGCATATTTTAAAATCTCCTTTCTAGGCCTATTTTCATTCAGGGATTACCAATAACAATTAGATCTAGATTTTCATTAATTCAATACCAACAGTCCTTAGAGAAAGCAGGACAACTCTTAGTGAAATCATTGTATACATATATATTATACACAAACACACACACACACACACACACACACACACAGCACTTTGGAGTTAAATCATGACCCCTCTTCTAGAAGGAGATAAGCAGCAGGTTTATTGTTTTCATAACACTGTCATTACCAGATCATACCCTGACATGCGCATAGCAGGCCTTCCCTAATTTTTCACTTAAGGTTCCCTTCAGTATACTCCTGTCTCCTTAAAACTGTCCTGTCATCTATTCTCTTTTCTCCAATTCCTAAGAATGCATTAATTTCTGTGAATGAATTAATGGAAATTGATTTATTTACCTTAAATTAAATAATTTAATTTTAGCTAGATCCTTTAGGGGATATTCACTTAACCTTTGACTTTAACTGATATGATTTTCAGGAGATAATATTGAGCAGGTGGGATTTTTCATCCTTCAAATCACATATGTCCAACCTTAATTGTAATGTTGAGTCCCATGCATCAAATAAACTCACTCTTTAACCCCAGCTAATTAGCAGGGTTTTTTTTTTTCTGTCTCTAAAACATTATTAATGGGATGACTGATGGAAATTTATTGTTATTAAAAGAATACATATAGCACAGTTTTTCTTGGATGACGTAATGGAAAGTCTTAAAAATATTTTTATAATCTCAATTGTAGTTATTTTAGCTATAAAGGACTGAGATGATAGATTCTATATGTATTTGATGGACTGTCCTATATAAAAGGCATTAGACTTATTTTCTTTATCACAAGAAGTCAGAGCAGCAAAAGAGAAATTAGAAGGGAAAGAAATTTATGTTTAATATAATCAAATTTTGAAAACATACTGATGCTGAAAATGGCATTGGTTTCTTTCTGGGTTACAGTGCTTCTGTGGTTTGAAGTGTTTAACCAGGTATTAGATGGAAGTTAAACAGGAATAAATATTGTGGACCTTATTCTGTGTTCTGTGGACTTTTCAGGTAGAGCTCATAGAGATCTATCTTGGGATTCAAACAACTTCATCCAGACTTGGTCTCTTTCCAACTCTTGATTTTGTTTTCCAAGGTGTTGGTTTTCTTCATGTAAACTTTCTGATTCTGAGGTTGGCAAGATAGACACCAATAGTTTGAAGCAACTGCCTAAACTCTGCAGCCACTCCGGTTGAGGTAGAGCTTCACTTTCCAGACAGCAGTTCTGAACTGAATCTGCTTTGTCCAGTATGTGTCATGTGACCTGAATTAGTCATGGCTAGAAAAATTATTTTGATTGACCAGTCCTAGGTCATATATTGAAGCAAGAGAATGAAAGAATGACCTGTCCTACTCAGTCACAAGGACTGAGCAATGGAGAGCAGGAGATTATCTAAGAAAACCACAATATTATCAAAGAGACTGGATATCAGGAAGCCCTAAACAACAGATATTGTTTATAGTAGGACTTTGATTTTGAAAATTCTTTCAGCTCAGAGACTCTGGTTTGTAAATTTCTTTCCTTCTCAAAAATGCAATTGATATAAACAAATATTCTCTGAGGACTGCCAATTATTTTTAATTTTGAAAGAGAATGAATGCCTTTTTCCAAAAATATATTTTATTTATTTATTTATTTATTTATTTATTTATTTATTGAGAGAGTGCACTCAAGCACATGCATGCGAGTGGGGGAGGGGCAGAGGGAGAGGGACAGAGACTCTCAAGCAGGCTCCATGCCCAGCCCCAGGGCAGAGCCCAAGGTTAACTGAATGAGCCACCTAGGTGCCCCTCCAAAAATATATTTTAACTAATAGGGGAAGATTTCTTAAATAAATCACTCAATATTAGTTAGGATGAGAATTTAGATGTATCATCTTCAAAAGGGAGGTATTCCAAGTAATATTATTTGTTATCCTTTAATAAGCAATATTGAATTATGTGTATTTTGTACCTGGTTGAAATTATTCATGATATTTCTCTAAATTTATGTGTATTGTTTCATAGAAACCCATGAATACTGCAAAAAAGAAAGTGATAATCTCTGGGGGATTTTATTTATCAAAATAAGATCCTTTTCAAACACCTACTGGCAAAACTTGAAAATCGTATCACGGGGTTCAGTTGGGATGATGTGATAGGGTTACTTAAGTACATTCAGGAGTGGAATTCAGGAATTCCAAAGATATTATATTGCTTATTGAAAGGTCCTCTTGTCAGTGAAGGAAAACATTAATACTGGGAAAGTCAAAGCCCTCTGTCACCTTCTCTGGCCCCCTATCCAAATAACTTCTGAACAATTTGGTGTTTAATACTAGAGAATTGTTGGAATCTATAATATTGCTGCAAATTTTAGAAGTAACCAAACTCCTTTTTAGGCTAATATTCTGAAAAGGCAGCAATAGTGTAGGGATTAAAAATACAGAATTTGGTGCCCAACTGTCTAGGTTCAGATCCTACCTCTAACATCTACAGCTGGCTGGCCTCCAGTTGAAGGGCTGCTACCTAAGAGAACTATTATGAAGATTTTAAAAGAACTAATATTCATAATGCATTCATCATAGTATGTATCACAATAATAAGTGCACAATAAAAATAGTACATTTTCCCTTTCCGACTCTGTTTTTGTGGTTTGTAAAGGTATAGATAGGACTTATCTGATCAGTGATTAGTTTAATTTTGTCGTCTTTTTGACTCTTTAACAAATGAGCACTTAATAACGGAGATGGTATGTTCGTAAGAGTCTGCTTCTCTCTGGGGATTAATTGATATAATATTACATGATATGGCATGATATAATTTATAAGAAAAATAATATAGAACTCTAAAGACAGAGGTCTTTTATTGCTTGTACTGTATTGCTTCCTCAAATAGATCTGTTTTGAAGATTAGATTATTCACTGAATACATTGTCCTCCATGCTTTGAAGTATGAAAGTAAAATAATTGACTGTATTCATCTTGCCTCTTTTTTTGTAACTGGTTTTATAAATAAGTATTCTGTCACCCATGAATGGAAAACTCAACAAATTCAATTACATAGCAAGAAAATATGTGTTTTTAAAATTAGATGCCATTTTTAAATGCAGTTATTATCAGTTGAACTGACTTTAAAAAATATTAGCTGAAGAAAATCTGAAAGTAAAAGAAAAAATACATTTTTAAGATGCAAATAGTATTATTTAGTCTTGTAGAGATAAAAACCAAGTTAGGAGTTATCAATAGATTCTTTTTTGCAATTCTCTTGATTCTCATCAGTCTAATTGCATTGCAATCATTGGTCTAGTCTACACGGGCAATTTGGGAGTAGAGGTTGGCACACAGCTCTGTGAGGGGGGCAGAACAGATGCCAGTATGGATTCATGAGATGAGCTGTAAAGTTAATTGCATTCTCATTGTTTTATCAATGTTTATGCCCAGAATTATTATACAGAATCCTGGCTATTTGTTATTCATAGAAGCTGTTAACTCTTGCCAATCTTAAAACATAGAATGCCTTGGCCATTCAATTTTAGCAAATAAACAAATAGAACAGCAAAATGTGTTTTTATTTGTTTGTTTTATGGTTGCTTGCTTGACATTGGTTAGTCTGCGTTCTCTCTTGGATTTATTTATTTATTTAGTTAGTTAGTTATTTTTGAAAGAGAGAGGGGAGGAGGGGCAGAGAGAGAGGAAGACTGAATCTGAAACAGGCTCTGAGCTGTCAGTGCAAAGCCTGACATGGGGCTCAAACCCATGAATCGTGAGATTATGACCTGAGCTGAAGTTGCACTTTCAACCGACTGAGCCACGCAGGCACCCCTCTTGGATTTGATCGGTCCTATTTCAAACATAGGGATAGCCAGTTCAATCCTCCTTTTATACAAGTCCTAAAAAGAAATGTGATTCCTGGAGGACAATAGAATATTTCATGATAGAAAAGAGAATATATAATCTGCAATTATATATTAAATTGTAATTGAGACTAAGAAATACTTTAGACATATATTTTATAAATTTTCCTTCTTTTAAAATATACTTATTTAATATAGATATTGGCCTAAAAACTGCTTGTTTTTGAACATGCCTGTTAAAACACCTAGGCTACAAACGCTTGATTAGTTTGAAAATTGAGCTAAAATATACTTTATTTTCTCAAATGTAAATAGAAGCAATGACATGGCAAAAAAGGAATCTTTGATTAAATCATACACACACACACACACACAACTTTTACATAAACAAAGAGTACATATATGTTATGAACATATTTGATCATATAAAATGTGACTTCCCTAAACTTTTCAGTGAGCTATGTACATGTTAGGAGTTTGATACTTAAGTATTTGCAAATAAAAATCAATGATTTTTGATATCAAAATTTATTTAAAAATGTAATCTGAATGGCATAATCAAAAACTTGATTTGTAAAAAGGTAGGTGAACATATTTGTACATAAACTAATAACAACAAAGAAATAAGAAACATGTAACTACAAGTCATCTAAATATGTTCTAAAGATATGGTTTTACTATTTTACAAATAATTTTTAATGACACAGAAATTTCTAATAATGTTTTTACTCTGACCAAGACTTTGCATACCAAGTTCAGTCTAGGAGAAACATCTTATTTTATTTTATTTTATTAAAAAAATTTTAATGTTTGTTTATTTTTGAGAGAAAGAGAGACAGAGAACAAGCAGGGGAGGGGCAGAGAGAGAGGGAGACAGAATCTGAAGCAGGCTCCAGGCTCTGAGTTGTCAGCACAGAGTCCGACGTGGGGCTCAAACCCACCACCGACAGTGCAGATAGTAAGATCATGACCTGAGTTGAAGTTGGTCACTTAACCGACTGAGCCACCCAGGCGCCGTGGAGAAACATTTTATAACTGAATTATAATATCCAAAAGATAGGAATTTAACCTGAAAACTATAAAAAAAAAAACTCCTCAGTTATAGCGCCACAAATAGGAACCTATAAAAACTTGATGGCTGTTTATGAATTAGAGTTGAGTGCACTATGTAATTATCTCAAGTTGCCCTGATGCTTTCTTAGCTTCTCTTAAAAGTAGGGCAACAGCTAACCTGACGATAAATTATATTTAAAAAAAAAAAGAATAGGGCAACTATTCAGAAAAACTGAGCACAGCCAAATAGTCCAGAACTCAGATGTATAAAACATTGCACTTCCTGCCTTGTGATCCAACCAATTTAGTATGTGCATTTTGGGCTGTAATTTCTTCTTTTGAAAAATGAGCTGTTTTTCTAAAATTATTTAACATTTTCAAACACAGTGTAAAATAAGCTAAAATTTGAAAGAAAGATGACAAGAACTTATCTGAGCTGGCCACCAATATTCAGAAACAAGGTCTTTAGGAGAAAAAAAATTCAATTGACATTTTCATATTGCTGTTAGATGAAAGAAAAATGATTTAGGATGGAATAATACACAGTTTAGGAAAAAAAGCCTACAGAATCACTTGCATGGCTCAGAAATCATTATTTCTTGTGTTATTTATATTTTAGTTCTTTCCAGCTGCATTGCAAGATGACATCTTTGTAAGACAAAACTACCACATATAGTTTTATTTATATAATCAATTAACTGCTAATGATAATGGCCTTGGTGATGCTTTCTCTGTTAACTTTTTTCATTTATTAATTGTAGATAAATTCTATTTGTATTTTTGTGCCTTCATAATATTTTTATAACAAATTTCATCTCTCTCCTAAATGTTTTTCTGAGTTATCTATATAGGGTTCAAATCAGATATAGACACAGATGATATAGATAGATTGTAGATGTAGATATAGATAGATATAAATGATATAAATATAGATATAGATATCTCCCTTCTAATTTGCATTTAATAGTAATGAGAAAATATTGAATTGTTCCCAACTTTCTATTTAAAGACCCAAATATAACCTCCTTTGCTTTTTCCCACCTATGTTTTGTATTTCAGCTTTACTGAGAAATTAGAAGCAGCTGTAATAAGAAACTAAAAAAATTAATTTGGCATTCTAAATGCAGATTTTTTTAGATTAATGGAAAACAGTATTTTATTTTTTATGGGTTCAAATTTCACTTCTAGAAAAATATGTTAGACAATATCAATTTAATATTGTAAGTAAATCTCTTTTATAATTCAGAAAGCTATCCTTATATCTTCTTGTAACTTGAAACTAAATTATATCTTTCTGTACACTCAATCTTCATATTGACAGGAGCAAGATTTTTTCTCAAGTTTGTACAGGAAATATGTTATACGGTAAATAGTGAAGCGACTCTTACCTAGGTCACTCTTACAGAAAGTTATGCATGGAAAGCAAAAATAAGTCTTTAATAATGATTACTATTTAATCTATAAGCAACAATTTTCCAATAGTCTATATGACATGTGCCTAGAAATGTTGACCATTAGTAAATCATTGGTGGCATAACGATCTGTTATATGGGTTCAACAATATTGGCCATCTTTTGCAAACCTTAAGAGACTCTTAAATACAGAGAACAAGCTGAGCTTTGGTGGGGGGTGGGGGAGGGGGAAAGTGGGTGACGGGCATTGAGGAAGGCACTTGTTGGCATGAGCACTAGGTGTTGTATGGAAGCCAATATGACAATAAATTATATTAAAAAATAATCTTTGCCATCTTTCAAGTATTGATATTACCATTTGAGTTAGAAAAGGTAATTGAAACACAATTCCTGTTTAGAGAAAAACCAGTGAAGCCATCCATCCTCATATGTAAAATGAAAGAATGGAGATAATCTCCAAAATCCCTTGTTGATCTTTAAAAACCTGTAATTCTTGTCATTGAGCAACTTATATGATCTGTATTCCTACATATCCTAGAGAATCTTCTTTTATTGAATCCTTATGATGCCTTAGGCTTATGAATAAAAATCTACTTGGAATGCATAACACCTATGAAACAATTAGTAGGTAAAAAAGTACATTATTTAATCTACAAAAATTTCTGCATTTATGATATAATTAGCCAAATTCTTAAATGGGTTGCTATTCACCAGGCATTCCTAAAGCTATATGTGCATAAATTTGGGTTTGGAAATATACCCACAATGTGAAAAAATAGATTTGGAAATGTGTAGATATTATGATCATGAGATGGCCATTAAACATAACCCCCTCCCAACACCGCCAACAGCCACCAACAATTTAACAGAAGCCTTTAAAAATCAAGGAAGTGAGGTGAAAGAGGTATTTTTTTAAAGTTGAACCATTAAAATTTCTTTGTTTTATTTTTAGCTTCAAGAGAAGAAGTATCATAATTGATGCTCTAACTCCTGGACACACAGACTATGTACCTATGTACTTGGTTGTACTTGGTTTCATTTGCTAATGAGGGTGGGACTGAACAATGAGACTTTCAAGTTCTGAATGCTTCAATCACATACCAAATAAGATATAAAAAGATAATAAATGTTACACAGCTATTTAACTGGTTACAAAGAACAAATAAACAGGGTCATTTCAATGGAAAGAAGGGTAGTAGGTGGGGATGGAGATCTTTAGGGCCCAAAATGAAAATCTGCCAACCCCCAAATTCTTTTTAGGCAAACCTGCTGTGTTTATACAGGTAAGAATAAACTATCAGTGCATAGTATACTGAGAATTTATGTGCAGTAACTTGGTAAACCAGGATCAGTCAAATATTGTCTAGGTAGTAAAACGATCTTTTAAAAAAGCATAGTAAAGGAAATTTTAAAAAGTTAAATCTCTTCTGGCAATCCATTTAAATCTAGCATTTTCTTTCATTCTCTTAATTATTGAGATAACAATATAAAATTTAACATCTCTTCTTGATTTTTTAAAGGCTTGCAGTAAAGTAGGAATAGAATGAAATTTGCCTTAATGTGATTGATAATCAATCTTTGTATAAAAATAAGCATTGTACTAATGTTTATTAGTATAATGACATTTATTATTCGTATTAGTATAATCATACTGAATACATTTCTGTTAAAGGAATGAGAAAGACAGCAGGTAGTAACACAATCTGTAGCATAATTTTGGAGATTCTAAACAATGTGGTTAGAAAAGAAAATGAATTAGGAAAGGTATGTGTTATAAAAACTGGGCTGAAGTTATTAGTTTGTCACAGCAAATTCTTTTTAATTCAGAAATTCCAAAAATCAACTGAAGAGCTTTATGAAGCAATAAGAAAGTTTAGTTAAGATGTCTAGAAATAATCAATCAACATGCATACACACAGTAAATGAATCCTGGTAATAAATAAGCAATGTGAAGATTTTATATAAAAAAAACTTTCTTGAGCATTGTTGAAAGATGTAAAGAAGACATAAATAAATTATGATGGTGAGCATTAAGAGATTTGCTCTAACATATTACATCATCTTAAGTATAAATTTGTTAAAATAAGGTAGGATTAATATAGGAATAGGAAAATATATCAATGAAGCATAGCAGTGAGGCAGGAACAGACCTATGTCTGTAAAATAAAGGCATCATTTCAAATTACTTAGAAAGTACAAATTATTGAATATATTGTATTCAGAATTTGAATACTCATATGGAAAAAAGGTTTAGTTAAAGTCATACTTGTGTATTTCAGAATAAACAATAAATTTCAGAAAGATTAAAAGGTAAAAAAGGTAAAAATCTTAAAGTAATAGAATGAGACAAAGAATTCCATCTTAAGAATGAAAAAAAAAAAAAGCTTTTCTAATTATGACACTAAAGTCATAAACCCTAAAGTAGAAAAAGGCCAGGGGCACCTGGGTGGCTCAGTTGGTTGGGCGTACGGCTTTGGCTCAGGTCATGATCTCATGATTCGTGGGTTTGAGCCCTGCATTGGGCTCTGTGCTGACAGCTAGCTCAGAGTCTGGAGCCTGCTTCAGATTTTGTGTGTCCCTCTCTCTCTGACCCTCCCCTGCTAGCACTCTGTCTCTCAAAAATAAATAAAAAACCTTTTAAAAAATTTTTTAAAAAAGGCCAGATTTGGGGGGAAAAAGTCCTTTAAGACTTCTGTAGAGGAAATGACCCTATCTGCAGGGTAAAAAAAAATAGTGTAAAATTGGGAAAAAGAGTATTATTTGTACATATTAAAACTTCAAATATAAATTCTTCCTACAAAGAAATAAGATTGATTTTGCTGAGTAGGATGCTTGAGCACTTTCATTTTCTACTTCATATACTTTAAAATACTTTAATTTTTTAAAATGAGTAAACGTCTAAAGGTCCAGAGATTTTGTGAGGGTTAGAAGTTGAATGAAAGAAAATTTATAACAGGGAAGAAAATAGAGGATTGGGCTTTGTGATTTTGTAATGTTGACTTTGATATTCCTTCCCTAATTCTCCTTCGCTACTTGACCTTGACCTCTCTCACTCCCACACCTCTGTCACAGCCATTACATAAAATATTGAGAGATATACATTTTTTTCAGTCATAATTTTTATTGACATGTACATTTCTTACTTTAGAATAAAAAGTGGATCATTCATTTGTAATAGTCTATATTGTTCCAGAGCCAAAGTAACAGTGTCTTCTGAAATCATAGTGTTTTACATATAAGAAAGGTTTCTTTCTTACTCAAGCAAAGTTGCTAAAGTGCTGGAGATGCTCTATAACAGCCCCCTTCCAAGCAGGGACATTGTTACATCTTATAACTGCCTTCCATATATGTTACTTCCAAATTTTCTGTCACATGACAAGAAAGCAATGGAGGGATGGGAAACATTCCATCAGAGAGAGGGATTCTAGAAACCCCTCAGAGAGAGCTGCTCCCTCTCAAAGCACCAGGGCATGTTACTACCTGTCCACAGGGTCCTTACGCTTAAGTAGGCAAAGGGAAGAGCCTGAAATGTTTAAGGCATTAAATGCTACGGACAGTAAATGCATTAAAATAAAAAAAGGCTTTGGTATTCTTTCTAAGATACTAAATCTATTTTTGACATTCAGCTACTAACTTTTATCATGATATTTTATAATATTTAAATGGTTATTGTGGTATTGACTATTTGCCAAACAATACACTAAGTGCTGGCAAACCCCATGTGTTCCATATTATATTTGTCTCATGAAGATCCTTCCTATAAATACAAGCTCTTCTTAAACTTTCTCTATTTATCCCTCCAAATATGTTTATTCAATTACCACATTTGACCATGACGATACTGTAAATAATCCATCATCTAGATGGCATGTGTTGAACTATGTTTTAGAGCTCATAGGAAGTAGGACAGTGACTAGAATAACTTCTATCTTATTCCAAAGTCCACAATCTATAACACCAAACTGCAAAGGGAATGAAAGCCACTAAGGTGTAGACGCTCCGGGGTTTTGTTAAACATGGGACATAGAATGAGATTAAATATTTAATAATCATTATTGCAAACCAAGTTTTCTGATAGCCCAAAGATGTTAGTATTCAATAAGTATTTTTAAAGCATATTCTGTGAGCAAAATTTGGTGTTCATGGTGCTATAAGGAGAAACACTGGGAAGTATAACATATCCTCCACTCCTAAACAATCCTTACAATCCAGTAGTAAGATAAGCAAGTAACTAAAGATCGGTCATGATAAATATCACGTGGGAAATACTAAGTTGCCACTAAGGGATCAAAGGAGGAAGTGAGAGCATTGTCCTTCAGCAAAGAGTGTAGGATTCACCAACAGTATGACTTTGGATGACATTAGTTTGAAACTCAAGTTTGATCAGCTAATTTTACATAAGGGCTGGAAATCTGGATTTTTATGTGTAATATGCTTCTACAAAGTTTTAATTTTTTAAAAAATATAAACATGTAGACAAATTTACAGTCTGAACCTGACCATCAGTGGGCCAACTTGAGGACACAGCAGAGGCACTGTATTTGGAAATACTATTAGAAGAAACAGCACAGGCTTTGGGATCAGAATGTGGAAAGCTTTGCAGCACTTAGGATTTTATCCTCAATGGAGTAGGAAGTGGGGACATTTGAGGGGTTGTCGACAAAGGCATGAAATGAAATGACTAAAACAATGCTGAGAAAAAATGCTCAGAGAAAGTTGAATTTGGCAGCAGCATGTACATTGAAGAAAATTACTCAGGAGGTAGTTCGAATACGCCAGTAAGAATGTGCACCAGGGTGACAGAAGTGGTAATGGAGGGAAGGGACAGAGATGGTAGTTAGACTGGAGAAACAATGCAAAGTTCATAACATGCTGTTCATGCTCTTTCTTCAAACATAATACAAGTTCATATGAAAATTCATTTTCTTTTTTTTTTATTTTTAAATTTTTTTTTTTTACATTTACTTACTTTTTGAGGGATAGAGTGAGACAGAGCATGAGCAGGGAGGGTCAGAGAGAGACGGAGACACAGAATCTGAAGCAGGCTCCAGGCTCTGAGCAAGCATTCAGCACAGAACCTGATGTGGGGCTCGAACCCACCAACTGTGAGATCATGACCTGAGCCGAAGTCAGACGCTCAAGTGACTGAGCCACTCAGGCGCCCCTGAAAATTCATTTTCTGAAAAGCAGCCCAGACAGATAGATAGATAGTATTTTATAGTAATATATATATTTATATTTATATTTATATAATATTTTATAAAATATAAAATACTCCCTGGCAAAAAGTAGGTATTACAATAAGTGTTCAACTATTTAAAACAATAGTAACCCCTGGGGTAGATAATCAGTTTTTAAAAATATGTATGGCATCTTCTCACTGATTTCCCTTACCAATTCTCTTCAATTTCCTCTTAAAAATTTCTCCATCAAAAAGTAAGATTACAAATTACATAGTGTCAAATGTTTATACTATATCAAAGATATAATTCAGAGGAGAGAGAACTTCCATCAACCCCTTGGTGAAATAATCCCTTGATGAGAATTAGTTTCTCTTCATTGTCCTTGTAACTGTTTATAGCTAACTTTTAGCCCTGATATAGGTAAAGAGAAATATAGACATATTTTACCTCTATTAAATACATATGTGTTATATATACACATATATGTATATACATACATACTACAAATATACTATAGGAAAAATATGGGTGCTGCTTTAAAATCTAAGTTTTTTCTTTTCATTTTGTTGACTGCATGGTACCAAGTAGAGTGTTTTCATAACCATCACTTAATAAATATTTGTTATATAAAAACAAATTTCTGACATTCTAAGTATCCTCCACCCTGCAAGATATTTGGGCAGTGCTCTTATTCAGATATGAGGGAGGATGAGACCAAAAAAATCTGTATTGTCTCATCTAATTCCTTTTATTTTATTATTTTTTAAATTTTTTAAGTTTATTTATTTTGAAAGAGAGAGAAACAGAGCACACAAGCAGGAGAGGGGCAGACAGAGAGGGAGAGAGAGAATCCCAAGCAGGCTCTGTGCTGTCAACACAGAGCCTGATGATGTGAGGCTCAAACCTACAAACTGTGAGATCATGACCTGAGCCAAGTCAAGAGCTGGATTCTTAACTGACTGGGCCACCTAGGTGCCCCCATCTAATTCCTTTTAAATCTGAAGACTCTAGCTCCCTCCTCCTTTCAGATACTCCAAACTTAAGACTAAGGCATCATGATGGTTTGCTATGTACCTATTGCCTCTGTGAAATGTGTAACTCAAAATGTTTAATTTGGGAGAGAAATCCTACTTGCTTTTTCATTTACTTTAATCTGTGTCTATTGTGTGTCCAAGAGAGCTAGGCAACGTCGGCAGACAGAGGGGGTAAGTCAAACATTCAAATTTTGTATCATAAGGAACACAATTCTAGAAAATTTTAAGGACAGATGTTGTGTTACAACTAGCAAATTTTAGCCATGAAGAATTATAGTTCCAGTAGGTCATTTTGACTGAGTCAAAAGGATAAAACGGCTGGAAGAGGTAGCTGAAAGTTGGTGAAAGAATTAATTTGCCTTCTCCACTCAGATTTTACTTATGTTGATTTCCATATGAAAGTTTAGACACCAGCCAACTTTTGCTTTGACATGTTGGGAATAGAGTTGCTCACACAAGAACCCACAACCAAACCAATCACGATCGGCTTACTCAGCCAATCCTGGTTCAAAGAAAACTGACTCGTGCATTATGATAGTTGACTCACCTCGGTACAGATCTCCAGAATTCACCTTATCTCTCAACATGCCACATGAACTTTTCAGATTCTGTCTTTATGGTGAATTAGGCATTTCTTCGTATACCCACTAGTTAAATTTGCTATCTAGCCTTCAGAAATTCACATTACACAACTCTTATCTAATAGCAGTGAGTGGTCTAGAAGAAAAATCTTCCATTTTAATTATGGCAAATAATTTTGATTGCATAACTCATTCAGTTTTTTCCCATTAAAGTTACTGGACTTTTAAACCGTGAAATCACATCTTTGAAGAAAGTAGCAGCTTTTAAACATCTATAGTACAGGAAAATTTAGAGATCCAAAAGTGTTGCGATCATTACCTTAAAGTAGGTAGTACTTCAAATCTCGACTTAGGTACAGTTTTCTCTGCTTCTTGATGTTGTAGGTGCCCAGGTACACAGAGCATAAAACACTGAATAGTATTGAATGGTACAATATAAAGACTATAATACAAACAAGGAGTGATGAAAGGAAATAACTAAGAAAAGACAACAGTAGCAGATACCAAAACAACGGCTTGTTTTTTCATTATTTCAAAATAGATATCCTTGGGAAGGAATAGTAATGTGGAACTGGGGGCAGTGGTATGGAAGAATAGAAGATGTAGCACAAACATCTCTACCTAACAACTAGAAGAGTGTTGACTATACTATGAATTCTATTTCTTCTGGAAAACAATGACCCATTTCCCAATAAACACTGATATGTTAGTTTAAATTTAGAATGATAAAGCTAAATTACTTTCTGTGGTTATTCAGTTTCAGCAAATTAAATAGCAATATCATTTCCTGAAGAATGGAAGCTGTACCTTCTTTGTATGTGTGTATGTGTCACGTTTAAAGACCTCATTTCCAAAATAATTCTAAGCAAAGGTAGCAAAATAATGTGGACATAATTCTGAATTTTTAGATTAATTTCAGTTCTCCTGCTGGATCTCTGGCTATTATTGTGTGACCTTGGCTTCCCTCTTCAGCTTCAGTTTCATCTACTGGACCCAGTGGAAAAACCGCAAAGGTAGGGAGCCGAGTGATACTCATCTCTGTATCCTAGCACCTAACTGAGTGTCAGACACAAAAAGTATTTTGATAAGTGTATATAAAAATGTATTAAGTGGGGTTAAATCATTTTCTTTACAATGTGATTATAAATATCAAAAGAATCATCAGATGAAATACTTTTGATCTGTAAAATATACATGAATAGAAAATTCTCATTATCTCATGGCTAAAAAATGTATTTTATATTGCATACAGTTTTGTAAGCAGCCTTATTTCTTTTTCTTGAATATACTCTCAGTACATGTATATATAATATAGCATATTATATATATATAATTCAATTGATGTAAGCCTACATGTCCTCATCTTTAAATAATTATGTTAATTTTCTTCAGTAATGTATTCCAGTTGCATCTTTTATGGACAATGAATTTATGATCTAATGTTTATATACATATCAATTTACCTGTATAAATATAAAATAAAATATTAAGTAAATTACTAGAATTCTCTTGATCTGAATGATATTTTAAGTAAGTAGATATCAAGGTCAGATGGCTCTTTTTTACCTCATGGAATACTCAGTTTATTGCAGTACAAAAACCAATACAACAAACCTATCAAAATTTACCAAAATAAATATCAAAGATTACAGAATATAAAAATTTCAACAAGCCCATCAAAAATCTTATTAATTATTGAATGACATGCTCAAACATTTTGAAAAGGGTGTTTAGAAGAAATACAGGAATTCCCTGAACTCAATGACTTTACAGCCTAATCAATGAGACCAAACTATTCTATAAATAGAAACAAATAGCAATTAATTCAAGACAGACTATAACTAAACATCAAGCAGTTACAAAGATTCTAAATGCTACAGAAATTCAGATAAGAATTAGTTTAGAGAGACAAGAGAAAGGGAAGACATTCCAATAAAATGAAACTTAAAAGGTAAATAAAATTTGACAAAAGACAGTGAGAAGTACCTTCCAGGCAAAGGGAATATAAATTAAGTTGTGGAAGTAAAAATAACCTGATTTCTTTTTTGAAAGTGAAGAAATCAAGTCTGACAAAACTGAGCATGTGTTGTGGGAAATAATAGGAAATAACATTAGTAAGAAAAAGGGAGAAATACAATATAGGAATTTTGTAAAGCACTGTAAATAGAAGAAAAATATATTAGTAAGTGATAAGTCCAGAATTAAGGAGAATACCTATGAAGGATTGTGGTCACTAACGTGGTACACATGAAAATGGAGAACAGACTAGTATAAGAGATCAGAATCTGCAGATGTAACTAATAAATAATCCTTCATTCATCTTCAATCAACCTAAAGGCATGTCTATTTTTATCTTCCTTTAAACCCAGTGACATGATTTTGCAGGCACTAGGTGTCACTGTTCCACTTAAGGAAAATAAAATCCAGACATTTTGAAGTCAATTGTATCTACCTAATTATATCTACCTGTATGTAGATCTGAGTCTGCTTTACTTGGTTCAGGCAATTTCAAAATAAAGTATCAGAGGTGGTACCTACTGCAATCTGAAGAAAAATCAGCTCTGAAGCTCTCTTTGACATTTTCTTAAAGTCTGTTTTGCAAAGAATAAAATCAAAATTAAAAAGAAATTAATTCAAGAGAAAAATGAGAAGGAAATTACATTCGTATCATTAAAAATAGAAAATTTTCTACCTTAAAAGATTTTGCTAATTTTTATACAAATGAAATAAAACAAAACTAATACCATTATTTCAGAATGAGTCCATATTCAATTTTTCTTGTGAACCTACCTATAAGGAACCATGTATAATTTTCTTTTATCTGTCTAGCATCCCATAATTAGACCTTTGATGTCCTTTTTGGAATTCCTCATTGGACCTAATCTTGAAGGTATAATCAGTCTCTCTCTCTCTCTTTCTCTCTCTCTCTCTCTCTCTCACACACACACACACACACACACCTAAGTAATCTGTTCTCTGTCTGCTGATTTAGGATTTGATCAACCAGGCACTCTTTGGGACTTCGAGTCTTGAGTGAATGGTGCAAGGACATGGGGACTGTTGGAGGTATTTCTTTAGGAGCTATGCTGGTGTAGACTGTTTCTGTTAAAAGGCAGTTGTTGCACTTTTTATTACTGGTTGCTCTAGAGCTCCCATAATTCCTGGGTGTTTCCAAGGTTGACCCTCCAGTTTCTTGTTGAGTCCATGAGCCTTTCATCCCATTACCACAACAATGACAACACACATGCACACACATACAACAAATAGCCTTACAATAAATTCTCTTTTCCTTGTCTTCTTCCTTGTCCTTTTCCTTAACAGTAGCCATGGTCAGTTCTTGTTGTTTGCAATCACACAAAACAAAAACCTAAACCAACAGTTTGCAGAGCAATACACATATTGAGCTGGTATTAAATTATCAACTTTGCTCTGTCAGATTGGAAAAGGTTCTCAAGAAAGAAACCTTTTATGGACCTCATCACAAAATACCCTGATTCTGAGCTTTACTTTTCTCCCAGAAGTGTCCAAGCACTTAATCATCCTCAACCTCTAAGGGTATATTTTTTGGACATCAGTCTTGATATTTCTCTGAGAGATATAAAGGGGTTGAAAGACAAAGCAAGAGTATTTTGAAAATTACTGGCAATATAATCACGTTCAAGGCATCCCCAGAAACTGCAGGAATGTAGACTATCATTTTAGAACTGACACAAGGCTTAAAAGCAGGAAAATAAAATTGGCTGGGAAGGAGCTTCCTTCCCCAGTCCTAGATGCCATGATTTCTTGTTGAGAGGTAGCCTGGTATGGTAGAAAGGGCAGGGACTTGAGCTGCAAGTATACCAGGGTTCCATTCCTAACTCAACTATTTTATTTATTAGTCATACTAACATTGATTAATTTAATGATCTACTGACTCTCAGGTTTTTTTTCAAACAGGAAAATGATGTTGCTTCTCAGAGTGGCTGTGAGGTAAAAGTAAACATCCTTGCAAGCAGTGCCTAAAAATGCAATTTCAGAGGGAGGCGGGCAAGATGGCGGAGAAGCAGGGAGCTCTGTAATCCGCGCACAAC
>CM053578.1:83638451-83662706 GCA_028646485.1 Cryptoprocta ferox
CTTCTAATTCACTTATTCTCCTCTCTGCCTCTTCAATCCGTGCAGTGGCTGCCTCCATTTTGTTATGCACCTCATTTATAGCCTTTTTTAACTCGTCACAGCTATTTTGAAGGTCCCTAGTCTTTGTATCAATAGCTTCTTTGATGCCTTTTTCAAGTCCAGCGATTAATTTTATGACAATTGTTCTAAATTCTTGTTCAGTTATGTTGCTTAAATCTGTTTTGAGCAGTTCTGTGGCTGTGACTTCTTCCTGGAGTTTCTTTAGAGGAGAGTTATTTCGTTTTGTCATTTTGGCTAGCTTTCTGTCTCTTGTCAGTTTTAAAAGCTTGTTATGCACTGTGCACCTGTTAGTATTGCTCTGTTAAAGGAGGCTCCTTGATTGTCCAGGGCCTGTCATTTCAGGAAGTGTTCTTTTAATGGTATCTCTCGGTTTCTCTTGTTGTGGCTTTGATTATTTTACTTCCCTAGTCAGTGATATTTGGGACCCTCCACCATGTGTACTTTGGCTTGTTTCTTGAGGTAGCCCTGAAATGGAAAACAAACACACAGGGAACAAAAGCATGCAAACACACAGACAAATCAAACAAACAAGCAAACCAAAAGGGGAAAGGAACGAAAGGAAAGGATAGGAAAGAAAAGAATAGAAAAGAAAAGGAAGGAAAAGAAAAGAAAAGAAGAAAAGAAAAGAAAAGAAAACAAGGAGTGGGACAGAGACAGCAAAAGACTATGGACAGTCTAAAAGCGTATAACCAGCCGAGAGGAGAGATAAGAATGAAATAAGGGAAAATATATCTGGAAGGAAAGAGAAAAAAAGGAGAAGAAAAGAAAAAAGGAAAAAAAAAGGCCCCTCTCCTGTGCGGATGGGTGTGGTTTGGTGTAGGTAGGTCAGGTCTCGGGGGCTGCTCTCAGAGGCCCTGCCTTGGTGGCTGTGGGGAGAAGAATGGTGGCACCCCAAGCTCTGCTCAAACCAAGCGTTGCAAGCCACTCTATTGAGTCTGATCTCCCTGTGCCTCGGGCGAGCCAAATTGTATTTTCCAAGCTCTGCCTCGCTTCCAAATCTTAGTCCGTGCACTTTAATGCTACCACCGGAGATGAGATGTGCTCCCACTGGCGGCCGGCATCCCTGCCGGGATCGCACTGGGGGCGGGGGCTGTTTCTCCCCACACTGCTGCCACCTGAGATGAGACGGAGTCGTGCTGGCAGCCGGCTTCCTAGCTGGGATCACGTACGGGGAGGGGGCTGATTTTCCTGATGCCGCCTGGAATGGGTGCCACTACCACCGAGCCCAAGGAAGAATTCTCCAGCTAGATGGGACACATCTCTCTCTCCATGCCCAGCGGTTATATATGGGGTGACAATATCTCTCTCCGTCCTGGGGCGAGTTTTTTATCTCTTCTTTAGAGACAGTTCTATGATCGTTTTCTGTCTCTCTTTCTCTTCCCCTTGTCTCTCCAGGGCACAGCGCACTCTCCCTGTGTTAGGTTGGGGCTCCCACCCCTCCACAGCTCCGGGACCGGCCGGTCCTCCAATTTCCCCAGTTCGCACTCACTCATTCAGGCATCTTTGAGGTTGTCTTCTTTCTGGAGTCTGTGTGTTCTCTTCCCCCTCTTGCAGATCAGAGTATTGTCTCTTCATCCCTCTCAGTTTAATAGATGTGGGCAGGCGAAGATTACAGAGCTCCTTACTTCTCTGCCATCTTGCCCTTCCGACTTTGTGTTCTTCTTGATTTATAATTGTCATGGGTAATTTTTTTCCCTTTAGCCGATCTATTGCTTTTTTTGTGTTCAGCTTATCCACTGAGATGACACTAAGTTTAAAGGATGGTATTTCTTTTTTGGTTTGGTATCTGTTTATGGCACTATTATGGGAATTTGGTAGAACGGTTTTCAATTGCTTTAGTTTTCTCTACCTAAAATTCACTTTCTATCTTTGCCTAAAGGGAAATAATTCTTTGCATGTACCAGAAAAGTTCTTCATATGTAGGGAGACAACACCTAATTTGATTTTGAAGATTCCTTAGAGAATATGTTCGTTGATTTACTGGGAACCTGATAAATCCAGTCAATACTAATCACACAGTGTTGGTACAAAAAGGTTTGTGATTTTTTTTTTCCATTTTAAGGAATTTATAATCTAGGGATGATGAATTCTCTAAGTATCTATAATGTAAACTGTATTAAACACTTCAATGTATTTTTCTAGAATTTATTTCATTTTTTTTTTCCTGTCTCTTAGAGACACTGTTGCCCTTAAAAAATCTTCCTTGTCAGTTCTTAGAGGACTATTATGTGGAAGTTAATTTATATTAATGATAGTCTATAAATTGAACTACTATTAATGATTTTGCTTGCATTTAGTTTTTAATTTCCTGTAATAGACTTCACTGTTTTCCAGAATTATCAATCACTGGTATATTTCAACATTTATACTAGGATACATAATGCCTATTCACTAATAAGGAAAATTTTGGATTTGAAAACCAGCCCTTTTGACTCACAATCAGCTTTTTCCACTTCACCATGAATGCTTTTCAATGCCATGTTATGCCCTAAAGTAGTGGTCCTTGATAATTTTTGGTAATACTTCCTTTGCTAATGTGATGCCAGTTATGGAGTTTTTTCCCCTCATAAAAGTACATATGTGAATATACACTTAAAATTTTGCCTACAATTTCAAGTGTGTTTTTAGACACTCTGAAGCCCATCCATGAACTCTCTCAGAAGCTCTGCTATAAATTCATGTAATTATGATCCTGAGAGGAAAAGGTGGAGCCTGACATAAGAGAGCCCACTGAATATTATTTTTATTACAATTCTCCCATGTAAGTGCCAAAGGAATGATGCTAAAGGATCAGAAATGGGATCGGTTTGAGATTCATAAGGCAGGAAACAAAGGGAATAGCCAAAAGCCGCACTTGAATTATTTGAAAAGAGATGTGAAATGTGTTACATTCTAGAGATGATAAGAAATGCAAGAGATTGTTTTTGAAAAGACAGATTTTCAAAGCAGTTTTTACTCTCTCAGTAATTTGGTATCCAGTGTCGATATTAGTAATACAGCAATGAATAAAGTGAAAAGAGCAGGTTTTTTGTTCACACAAAAGAAAGGCACTTAAAGCCTTCTGAATCTGTGAATCATTGAAACCTTTCAGAAGAGGGAGATATAATTAGTGGAGCAATAATACAATCTCAGTCTTATCAAAGCTTCCCTTTGTTTAACGTTTAATGTTCATTATGTCTTGCTATTGGAAGGATTATTGGATTTATTTAAGACACAGATACCACTAATTCAAAACTTATTCCACTACTGTCTCCATATATAGTAAGGACCCACAGATCTCATCACTACAGATTCAAATTTCAAAGACTAATCAGAAAAAAAAATCCACAAGTTACCAGTAGCTTTTAAAATATCACTCATAAGTCATAACTTACTTTGTCATATAGACTCTGTATCAACAATGTAATTTTTTTCACTAGATAGAATTCTCATGTTTTAAACTTATCAAATTTGATTACTTTTAGTTTAGAAGCTTGAGGTAGATTTGAAGTGTGAAACTTTACAGAAATGTATCAAATGTTCCTGATTTTAACCAAAGTATATGCAGATCTTCCATATAGAAATGACACTTAAACCATGCTTTATAGGTTGTCATGACAACATGACTAGTAATCCTTGAGGAAGGATTTGAGCTTGATCATATTTGCAGTTGTCCTGGCAACATTGCAATCTGCCTTCATGAATGAGATGTCACTTACTTTGCCAGTTAAACTGGTTTTAAGTTGATTGGACTTCTACTGGTTAAGATGATTGGACTGATCTCTCTATATATGAATCAGAAAAATGATCGCTGTTTTGAAAATAGACCCAAAAGAAATAACAGTGACTGAGAAGAGAGACGGATACATATCAAAGTAGGAAAGGAGATGTGAGAATGAGATTGTGCTTCACCTTGTGAGGAATGAGAGAAGGAAAAAAGGAACAAAAGATCCAATAAAGTAAATATGGAAAAGGGAGATGGCATTAATAAGTGAAAGAATTTCACTGTACCATTACTGGGTGGGAAAGGTTGAATATGGGAACAGAGAAGAGAGTTACTATGGAAACATAGGGCAACTTGAGGGAACAAACAGGAGTGCCCTATATTGTGTTGTAACTATGTTGTTGTTATTGTCATTATTATCAGGAATATCAGATGGAGTATCATTCTAGAATCACCCTAGAAGCATTTATAGGTATCCGACAAAGGAGTTTTGAAGGAAACCGCCTCAAGCTAAATGGATTTGGTACAACAGAAAACTCTTTATACAATATCACTTTCATGGACAACTACAAATAAATCTCATATCAATCAGAGCAGCTATGAATATAAATTTTACCTGTAAATGTTAATAGTTACTGCTTCTAAACTGCTTAGATATCCAGGTTGAAATATAGAGTGAGTGATTTTACTTTTTTCAATGAGTAATTTTACATTAATGAAGAAATAAAAGTTTAATAAAATGAGGCAAAAGTAAATGACATAGTGTGGATTTCTGACATGCGTGTTTGTGTGTACATGTCTGTATGTATAGGTAAAACAGTTCTCTTCACATGTCTTTATGTATATTATGCCATACTTTTATATTTTTATTTTTAATTTATTTTAAATATTTTTAATGTTTATTTTTGAGAGAGAAAGGCAGAGTGTGAACAATGGAGGGACAGAGAGAGAGAGAGAGAGAAAGAATCTAAAGCAGGCTCCAGGCCCTGAGCTGTCAGCCCAGAGCCCAACATAGGGCTCAGACTCATGGAGCATGAGATCATGGCCTGAGCCAAAGCTGGACGCTTAACTGACTGAGCCACCCAGGTGCCCCTATGCTGTATTTTTAAATCGGGACTTTTTAACCCTGGGTCTATGGTCCAGATGCTTTTGGGTTCAATAAAACTCCTGAAATCAACTGTCAAATATGTATGTATATATGGATGTATATGAGTATGAACATTTTCTGGGGAGATGACCCAGAATTTTATCAGATGAATAATGACCTTCAGAACATGACCCACTAAGGAAAAATAGTGGTTAGGTTGATAAAATCATGAAGAGAAATAAAAAGAGAAAAATGGCCAGGATTTTCTACTGTGTAAAAGGCAGCCATGTGAAAGGACTCTTGGCTCTTGATAATACCGGGTACCTCAAAGCAGTTGGTGTGAAGTTGAGCCATTCTTGGAACTACCAGGAACAAAGAGACTAATAGAGAAGATTATTTATAGTACTTATTTAAGAAATAAGTCACTAAATCATAGTGAAAGACATCACCAATGATCATCAGTGAATAAAACAAAAATCTCTGCTTTCCTGAAGTTTACATTCTAGCAGGAAGGAGAAGAACTACAGATAAAAGTGTAGGGTGTGGAAAAATCTAACTCTTTAAGAATTTTCAGAGTTTTCACAGTGCTTTCCACAGAGAAGATGTTTAATTAGGGCCTGTTTGCAGGGGCTTCTTGAGGTACACATTAATTTAGGAAACATTAATTATTTGCCTTTGCCTTCTAAAATATGAGCTCTATAGGGGACCTTTATGTATTTCATTTACTGCTGTATCCTGAGCACCTAGATCACTGCCTAGAACTTAGTACACACTCAGTAATTATTTGTTCAGTGAATAAATGGATGTGCTAAGGGTCAGTGTTAGGTGTTGGGGTATAACAATCACTTAAATCCTCATAGGTAGAAGCAAAAGTGTTCACATCAACTTTGCCGTCTCTATGCCTATTGTGTAAAGCGAGAAGATCTTATTTTAAGAAAACAAAAACAAAACATAAAACAAAATATATTTGCTTTACAGTTCCAAGGCAGCCTGAGAGAGGTATTCTCCAGTCAGCTCCCGGTTAATCTGGCTGGATCTGTCAACATTAGATGTTAATAGATCAAAAGAGATGTCCTTCATTCACATAATGTTTTTTTCCCTTTCTACTTGACCAACCCATCTACATGCTGAATATCCAGACAATATCACCACGGCCAGCTCTGATTCTGCTTGGTTGAACCTCAAACATGGTACCCTCAGGTATCACTGAAAGGATATTTAGAATTTGCACACTCAATGATTTGCATCCCTGATATCATGAAATCAGAATTTAGCTCATCAGAACTTGGTCTATTTCAGGTATAGTAGCATGTAACACATGTTAGGATAAATCATTACTGTCTCGTGTATCATCTCATATGTACCAGGAATGTTACATGTGCAAATATTACTCAACCCTTAAAACACCTCTTTCTGATATGTATTATCATTCCCATTTTACAAGAGAGAACAAACAAACAAAAAACAAAAGTCAAACAAGCAAACAAAAAAACAATGCAGCCTTCAGAGGAAAAGTTATCCCTCGTGACATAGAAAATGAGACACAGACAAGGAACTCAAACACAGGCCAATGGACTCTAAAGTTTGTCTTCATTATCCTGTGGTAGGATACCTATAAAAGCTCTGGGATTTCATCTAGTTGTTGAGCTCATTAGTGTAATTCTCTTTCAAAGTCTTAACCATCACCTCATTCCACCACTCTTTATATGTGCTTGTCCAACATAGTACCTTGGTAGACAGCACAAACCCAGGCTGGATCTGAGCTGTTGCCCATGGAAACAGGCTGTAGCTGAGACTGGGTTTAGTTCAGATGTCAGATCACCCTGGAAACACCCTGGGGAGACTTTGGAATTATTCATAATTACCACAAATTGAAAGTGATGAGAAAATTGGTGCTATTTCCCTATCAATCTCTAGAAAGATTATTATGCTATCTACTTACTACCATATTTTTTTTTAATTCTTACTGTGAAAATTTGTACATAAGCTTTAACATTAATTCTCAATCTTTGTTTTGCAACACTCCAGTATGCCTCCAGTTATTTCAAGGATTGCAGTAAAGTTCTTAATTTTCAAACAATATTAAATGTGGTTAAACTTTGATTTAACTTTATGGAAGATTTCAAATATATTCAATAGTAATAGAAGAGTAATAAACCTCTATATACCCATTGACCCAGGTTTGACAGTTATCAATAAATGTCAAGTCTTATTTCATTTATATTCTCTGCCACCCCTCCCCCATAGCCACCACAGGAATGTTTTATAGCAGATTTCAGATATCATCACATGTCAGCTTGATTAAATTTTACTTAAATTGTAATTTCATAGGAGCAATTGGACAAAGAGAAAAATGAGGAAGAAAACACAGGAACAATACAAAATGAAATCCAGCAAAATGCAGTAAAACTCCTTGTTTTTATTTTGCTCCAAGAAGACAAAGCCATATATGTTTTATTCATTTTTATAGCAATCAATACTTAATATATATATTTTATAATGATTATGATGATGATCACTTCCCTAAAATGTGTAGAAAATAATTACTGAGTGGGTATCAGACACTGAGGAAGATAGAATAGATTGTAGCAATCCCTACATGGTAAGAAATTGAGAATCATTGATGAGCTTTTGCAATACCAAACACTATTTTGTTTTCTATTACTGACCAAATCAAGGGGGAATTTTCTTATAGTGTACTGGGGGAGATGTTCTTGGCAACAGAACTTCTTCATATACTATATTTTATATTCAAGATAATCTCTATCTTATCCAAACAACTCTGACATTGAAACTTCGTTATTGAGATTGACAAAGGAGGTATTGAGATTTATATGCTTTTATATTTCTCACAAATAACTACCGTAATAGAGCTGAAACTTTATTATGCTTTTAAATATCAAGATATTGAAATATTTTTAACATGCATTTCAATGGTAATACAAATATCTGACTTTATCGGAGTTATTTTTATTCTGTAGAATGTGTCTAATTATTCAAAAAAATGTTTCTGTTCTTAGTCATATCAATGGCATTGAAAACACATGTAAAATGGTTAGTAATTTAGCATATCAAAAAGTCAAATAAGAAGATATTCAATATATTTGTTATTATTTTTTATAAATTCAGTTCAATCCCAATCTAAAATATCAATGTTAAATTGGGCAAATTTATGCTTCATTAACATCCAGTATTAATTGCAATGTTATGATCTAATGTGAACCAATAGCTGTCAATTTTTAAAAATGTAGTAAGAAAATTAGGCTGTACATCAGTTAACCAATATAGAAAATAATTTTTTTTATATTTTATAGGAAATTTTATAATTCCTCAAATTTGAATCATAATAATGGTGTAATTAGTATTTTACTAAGTATTTTGACTTTATAATTTAAAGAAAACAGCGGGTTCTATATATGAATACACTCAAAAATGAAAGTTTGTGTTCATCTTATAGCATTTTTATTTTAAGAGAAGTAATTTTATAAATCACATGTGCACAGATAATTTGTTTAAAGGTAAATTAAGTAAGGACATACAGTAGGCCCGTGGATCTCAACCTTTACCTCTTAGAAGAATTACCTGGAGGGTTTATTAAAACACAGAATGCTGGGCCTAACCATACAGTTTCAGTTTCAGGAGGTCTTGAGAGGCCTCAGTATCTTCCTTCCTATCCAGGTATTGCTGATGTTGCTGGTCCAGAGACCACTCTTTGAGAGCTACTCCAAGTAGACTACTATGTTCTAAAAATGCAGCGTTTAAAGTTGTATGATTATAGAAAGGTCTTTTTAAAATGGGTTAGTTGATGGGAAAAGGTATAACACCAGGGTTGCCACTAATTCTAATACTTTCCCCAGTCACCTCACTCCCTCACTCTCCAGGACTATCATCTCCCACCCCCTTCTCTCTTCTCTTCATTGCATATCTCTTTTCTTTTCAAATATCCCAAATCTCCTCTTCTCTCCCCACCCTTAGCTGATGACAGTGCTTTAAATTTACCTGAATTAACTGAGGAAATCAGAGGAGAACTTCATCCTCCTGTTACCATATTTACCAGCTGGCTCAGGCTTGTACTCCTATATTTTAACTTCCATCTCGTTACAATGTATACACTTTCCTTGTTCCAATCTATTGCTAACCCCACCACTTACACACTGCATCTCACTCCCACCCCCATAAGAATTTGCTCCCACAATTGTTTCTTTCAGTCTATTGATTTTCTCCTTATCTCACTTGCATTTCTTTCAGTTTGCTTTGATAGATTCCTTCTTTTTTTTTCTTTTGTCAACCTTAAAGATCAGACTGATTCCCAGATCTTTATAATATACCAGGACAGTTCACCTGGAGAAGAGGAGAAGAATTTTTCCATTGGATCCCATCCCAATTAGTCAAGGGCTACTCCACGAATCATCAACTCTCATGCACTCCAAGTTGGAAGTGCATGAGTGAAGGGTGGGTTTCCTCAGGTGTCCCACAATGTGATGTCAGAGAAGGTCTTGGGTGTACAGAAAAGTAGGCAAAAGCCCTTCATCTGGGCCTGATACAAGGTCAGGTTGCACCTATGTTGGAGACCTGTCTCTGCAGCAATGGCTAGATAGAATAAGAAGTGAAGCTGGGAGATTTGATTTGGTACACAAGGGGAGTCCATTCCATGACTCTTACATATGGACACGTTTGATGGCTTTAATAAGAAAATAAATTCTTCACAGTTGATCTGGAGGCTGAGGCAGGAGCATTGATGATATCTGATACTGGCAAACAGCCTGCTTCATGCCATGCCTTGGTAAACTATAAAAGCTCATTGTTCTCTTTTCGAATCTCTAGCTAGCATCATATTAATTGTCACTCACAACTGGCAATGAGTTAATTATTAGTCTTTATTGTACAAGTAAGACAGCTCTAATAATTCACCTCTGTGCAACCTGGAAATTAAATTCATTAAAGACCATTCTTATTGTCATGTAGGCCCTTTGAGGTTGTTAGGGGAGTTGAAGGTATCTTCACAACTATATTTGTATTTCTGCCTTAAAGTTCTCATTTAGTCAACATATCCCAAGACTTGTAGCTCCAGTTTGAAGTTCAGAGATTATGACCTTCTCTCTCCTCCCCCCAGGATCATTAGTAGTGCTCACATACTGAACCAACATGAGATGCATAATACACTGATATGCCATCTCATGTAATTATTATATAGAACCACTTAATACATTGCTTAGGAAAATGTAATGCTGGACTTTACTAACATTCAGGGAATACAAAGGAAAATAACAATGAGATACCTTTTCATATCCAACAGAATGGAAAATGTCATAGTAATAATTGTATTACTAACTATCAGTGTTAGTGACAATGGGGGGTAGCGTGGGCAATAGGAACACTTAGCTATAGCTGTTAGAGTGTAGATTCCAAACACTTTAGAGAGCAATTTTACAATACTTGACATAAGATGTTCATATACTTACATCCAGTATTTAATGATATTTAATATAGGGGGATAGTCATATACTTAAACCCAGAAATTTCTCTTCAGGTGTCTATTTCTCCCAGTTCTGGAGGCTGGAAAGTCCAAGATCAAGGTGCCAACAGATCCAGTGTCTGGTAAGAGCCCTCTTCTTGGTTTGGAGGTGGTTACCTTCTTGATGTATTCTCACACAGTGGAGAGAGAAGCAAGCTCTTTGGTCTCTCCTTATAAAGGCACTAATCCTCTCATGACGGCTCCACCATCATGACCTAATCTGAATCTAATTGCTTCCCAAAGGTTACACCTCTAAAAACTATTGTATCTGGAATTAGGGCTTCAGCATATGAAATTGGAAGGATATGAACATTCAGTTCATAGCTCTCCCTATATACATTTCAATAAGATCTCTATGTATATTTCAAAAGATATTAGTTGAAAAAAAGACACATACAATATGATATAATTTATTATATTCCCAAACCTATACAATAATAGGGTTCATTTTTGTGGAAGCATTTCTAAGTAGTAAATAAAAAAGAAAAAAATATGTAAGAATAATGAATAACAACTTTAGGATAGAGGAAACTGTATCTGAGTATGGAAATGGAGAAAAAAAAGGATGGCCATTCTTGTAAGACTTTAGTTTTAGAGAGAGAAAAAAGTAAAGGGATAAAGTGGTGTGTGTTGTGGGGTGCAACAGAAAGAAAGAGAAGAATAATGAATGGGAGAAGCACAAAAGATCATGCTAATCCTGATGGTTGATACCTAAGTGATTACTATGTGATTTTCTGTTATTTTTGTATGTTGATTTTTTCATAATAAAAATATTTTCTAAAAACATAATGCTAGGTTAACCTTGTAAAATGGAAAAGGCTTCATTTATAGAGCTGGCCACTTCATTGTTGCAAAGGTACAGATCCTGATGGTTGCTAGAGGGAAGGTGCATGGGCAAAATGGATGAAGGGAGGAGAGAGATACAGGCTTTCAGTTAAGGAATGAATAAGCCACTGGAATGATAGGTACAGCCTAAGGAATACAGTCAATAATATTGTGATAGTGATGTAATACGGCAGATGGTAGCTATACTTGGAGTGAACATAGCATAATATATAAACTTGTCAAATCACTCATTGTATACCTGAAACTAAATGTAACATCTTGTGTCAACTACACTCAATAGAAAAAAAGAAAAGAAAAGAAAAGAAAAGGGTGGTTCAAGTGAACACCACTGCAACACTATATATACAAGGTATCGGGGATCTTAATTCTTTTATCATATATGGATGTTTATTCTCAGTGATCCCTTTCAGAGTTTGGGATAAGTTTCTGCTATTTTGCTGTCAGATATTACCACAGTGAGTGAGAATCACAGTTGGGGATCTACTTCCTTTTTTTCAAGATGCTATAATACACCTCTCTGCAACATAGTTTTTCTTTAGACCTGAAACAACATAATAATTGGAGCATACCTTTCTTGGCTACAATTATACCATACTCATACTCTCTGAAGAGACTTAATGCACTGTGATTGGGGTACAGAGAACTCTGGACTCAAAAGATTACTTAGTCTCATCTGTTAAGTGCAGAACATTGGTCCAATTTTTGGAAGAACATCTAATTCAAAGTTACTTTTGAGGGGAGGGGTGGTGAGTTGCCTCACTATTATTCCAATGGACTTATTTATTTCACCCAACTTGAGAATATTTACATAAATCTTTATATTCCTGATCGTAATTAGAAAAATCATATGCAATTTTTATTCATTAGTTTCAGAATCACTCCCCCCCCACCTGCTAAGAAAGTCTATATGACAAAATTATCTTTCAAAACATGAAATATGAGAAAAGACAAGAAAGACAAGGGAAGGAAGCAAACTACCATTGTCAGGACCCAGTAATCACAGAAAAAAGATAATTTTGCTGGGTAATAGAAAACAAACAATGATCTTTTAGTCTGGCTAAGAAGTTCTAACCATCAGAATTAAAAGAGGGGGGAAGATAAGTAACCCATCTGAAATGATAATCTACATCAAGAATGCAGATAAAGAGAATATTTTATTTTATTTTTATTTATTTTTTAAATATAACTGATCGTCAAGTGGGCTAATATGCATTGTGTACAGTGTGCTTTTGGTTTTGTAAGCGTGATTCATCGCTTATATACAACACCCAGTGCTCATCCCAACAAGTGCCCTCCTCAATGCCCATCACCCATTTTCCCCTCTTCCCCACCTCCCCCCATCAACCCTGAGTTTGTTCTCTGTATTTAAGACTCTTTTATAGAGTTTAGTTCAGTGTTGGAAGGAATTTTTCCAGGAAGTCAACCAAAGTGTAAAATTTTGATTTCAATCTCCAGCAGCATGGGGCGCGGGCGCGCGCGCGCGCGCGCGCACACCCACACCCACACCCACACCCACCCACACACACACACACAGTAACCAGTCAACCCTGGTCACTAGGGGAGGACAAAAAGTAATAATCATGTTTGAATTTCTCTGGATAAAGTAGTTAGTTTTTGGTTTTGTTTCTTTTGTTTGCTTATTTCTCCTGAGAGCTTTACTAGGCACTCAGGAGAAAGACTTTATCGCCATGTTTGCTCAGTATTTAGTCTGAATTTCCAACCTTCTCAAGGCCTTTTTGTACTTTCTGGCACAGAATTCAAATTATCTTTCAGTTCTCTGGGCCGTGCTCCAAGTTCACTTCAACCACACAGGGATTTTTAATCCATTGCTCAATCTCCTTTTCACCATCCATCCTGTACCATCCTATCCTCATTTCATTGCTTCACATTCTATGAACAGTCATTGTAATCGCTCTCACCTTCCTTGCTTCTCTCCTGAAGTTCTTGCCCCAAACCCCAAAACTAATTAAATCTGTCTTTCTACTTGTTCTTTCCCTCCCACCCCCTGCATCAGAGAAGCTCTCCAGATAGAGAACAATCCATGGCTACATAGACTGGTCACAGTTTAAAACGATCACAAATATGAGGTGGGTCCTCAGTGTGGTTCAGCAAACTTCCTGTTTCCCTCAGGCCAATTCAATTCCCCAGAGAATTATTTTACACCTTCTCTTTGGTCCTCAAACTTTCAACATTCTTTCCTCCTCACTCTCAGCTCATGTTACTTTTGTTTTCGCCACTGATAAAATATAGCAATGAAAAATAAGCTCCATATTTTCCTACTTCCATAACCTCCTCCCTACCTACACCAGCTCCTTACACTTTGCCTTCATTTTGTAAGAAGATCTTCTTATATGAACCCTATCAAGCTCACCTTGTCCCCATCATTCTGTCACCTTGTTTTGTTTGTCTTCATAGTTATTATCATCAATTGTCATATTATATATTTACAATGCAAACTCCATGAAGTCATACACTTTATTTTCTTTAATATCTTCTGAAGCATATAGTAGATGTTCAATAATATTTATTAAGTAAAGAATGATATGCTCTATTAACTTCATGGAATATCTATACCTATTTGATCATTACTAACTCAAGGAGAAGGGTGTAGTGTGAGAATTAGGAAGTTCTCTTTTGCAACATGAGTCAGAATTTTGTTGATCCAAAATGTTTCACTGGTTGTTACTTAATGAATTTATTTTCCCCCTTCAGAGACCAGTTCATTTTCACTTTATTCCCACCCTTGCCACAATATTCTGATGTTATACTTGATACATTATCTCCTGTTATGTAAGTACCTCGCTCCATACATACATGCATAATTTCATGATTGCTCAGCAAGCTTGACAACATTTTTTGTGTTGATTTTGCCTTTGATGATTATATGAAGGAAGCACATTATTTAAATATTAATATAATATGGGGAACACCCTTATGTTAAAAGTCATTTCAGGCAATGATGACTTATACCTTATTTATTACTTAAGTGTGATGAATGTTAACCAAAGGAACTTATTCATTTTGCTGATAATGGATTTTTCTGATAATTGAACAAAAATATGCCAAACATAACATGAAACATTTCAGTCCATGATTATGGTTCTAAAGAGGTGTCTCATCCTTAATGGGGCAAAGAAGATAGAAGATAAAAGGCATTTATGCTGCATAGCATTCTTAAAGTGTTCTTTTCCCCACCCACTTATTGTTTTTCCTTTGTGTATCCAGCCAGGATCCAAGCTTTACTGTTAAGTCATGGATCACAGGATAAATTACTTAATCAGGACAAGTCCTGAAAGTTTTGGAAATTACTCTGGCATATGAAAACAGATTCTCAGCAAATACCTAGGGATTGTACTAGATACTCAAAAGTCAAATAGTAGCCAGATACTACTATAGGCTACTGAAATATTAAAGGCAATAATATCCATAAGCAAATGCCAGAGATGTCTCTGATATCATCCTATTGCTGCACATATATTTGTGTGTCATTAAGACTCACTGCCACAGGAAAGCAAAAACAATATGTAACTTGAAAATGCTAATTAGTTTGGAAAAATACACCTTAGTCTAGTGTTTTTGGTTAATTTTTCTTCAGAACAAATTAAGAGCTAGGTTTTAGAACATTAGCCACTTTGGAATTGCTGTCATTTCTTTTTTCAGGATTGCTCAGCTTGGCATCTTCCAATAGAGCTCTCCAAATGGGGTTCTGTAGATTTGGCTTCCAGTCAGTCTCTCTTCTGCCTCTCAAGGCAACAGAACAGGGCATAGGCTGTCCAAGGTCTTTGGACCAGGAGCCTCTTCCATGTACTGAAGATTGCCATACAAAATAATCTCTCTCCATGTTTTCTATGTTATGAAAAAAGGTTGGGAAACACTAGACTAGATTGGTTAATATATTTATTGAAAAACATGTTTTGAGTGCCTCTTGTGGGAATTGTAGAATACATCCAGGGGATATAAAGGTGAATAAAACTCACACCTGGATGGTCATTTCTAAAATTCCATCATGTATTTCTATTACTTCAAAATGACTAATTTTGGCCAAAAAGATAAGTATAGCAAAGGAGAGAATACAGATGACTGAGGAAGTATGGAAACTACAAAACATTGGGGCTCATGAAAGGAAATAGTGGAATTCTTTCTATAACTATTTATAATTATTTATCTCTTGAGGACACATTTCTAATTTTGCTTTCCCTTTCTTGGCGATCTTTCAAGCTGTTTTGTCACATTATTTTTATAAGGATTGTAAGTAAAAATTTTATTCTTGTAGGAAGGAAAATTATGTGATTTTTAATTATTAAACATAATCCGAAGTTAATTCAAATATAGGATGGCTCAATTCCATAATACCAATCTCATTAAATATTACATATAGATTAAATATAATAAAATGTTTCTTAAGGCAATCACAAATAAATGAATGCGGTTATGCCCTAAATGTAAAGATGATCCTCACCATCTCCACAGAAATAGAAAACTCTAGCCATGTGCCACATCGTCAGAGCCTCTATGTAACTTACTTAGCTATTCTTAATACTGTATGGCTTTCTCTAAAAGAGAGTTTGTTTATTGATGTGATGCTTGGCAAGCATAGTAGATACACAAGAATGGTAAAATTTGGCAACAGATTGCAGAGTCTTAAATGAAAATGTGGCCGCTCTACATGAACACAGCCATTTACAGACAATTAAAAGAGCACACATGTTTATGTTTTATGCACATCCATCAAAAATACCAAAAGCAGTTTAAAGTTTTTTTTTACAAAGTAACACCTCTCAACAATCAAAAATGGGCTCTAAATATGTACATTTTACTTAAGAATAGTGAAATTATGATTCTGAGCATGGGCTTATTTTAAGGACACTTTTGGGAGGTAAGGTATTCTATGTGTAGTTACAACATTCTCAAAAATAGTTTTTGAGATTTTGCTATAAAATTCCTCACATGTTTTGATCCCCTACTAAGTGGCAATTATGTTGGATATATAGGCATCACATGCTTAATGTCAGTGACACTTTCATGAAAATCTGATGCTCTGAACAATATACTAGCTGGTAGACTACTTACCTTTTTATAAATATGTAAAATATTTTAATTTGTTACTTGTCCACCCAAACCCCTCAATCAATTTCCTAAAAGGTAACTAAGACAAAGTAAACTATGTGTAAGGAACACACAATCACATTAGAAAGTAAAATAATTAAAGGGTCAATTATTGATCACCAATCAATATATTGATTCTTATGCAGTTGTCTATGTGAGTGGAAACATACTATATATTCACTTTGTTGACACCTGTTTTCAAAAGTTGTACATGTGATTCTGATGGTCTAACAATTGTATTTAGGAGGTAACTCAAGATTTTCCCCATGCATTATTTTATATATAGTGAGTGATATTTCTTTGTGAACATCAGCCAAATATATTATTTCAAGAAATATGCCCATTGTATGAAATTTGAGCCCTGTAAAACAAAATGAGTTCAATGAAGAAAATGTTGACTGAAAGATATTCTGGAGATTGTGCCTATATTTTTTCACGTACTTGTCATAGATTCCAGCAATTAAGCTTTATTTCCCCACTTTCACAGATAGGATAGTTGAGGTTCCGAGAGCTTGAGTGTCTTGCAAAAGGTGCCAATAAACATTTTTATCGAATTTTACTAAAATTCATTATTTAGATAATGTGTTGATATTTTCAAGAACATAGAGCCAGTTAAACTATTCTCTTTTATAAAGAATATTCCTTCTCCAAAGTCTTTTCTAGTATTTCATCTCCTGTGAATTCTGAATAAATGTTTGCTGACTACAACGTGTCCAAACCCTCTGTTTCGTTTACTCAGAGTGAAAAGGTGGTAACTCTGGTTTGCCCAGATTAAGAGAAAGAACAGTAACTTTGCCCTCTAGATATAGTATTGTCTTTCCTATATCTACCGTATATCTAGTGCATTATATTAAGTCCATGTAATTTAAATATTTATATTCAACTTTTCTTTTGAAAGTGTCCAAGGGGCACTTGGGTAGCTCAGTTGGTTGAGTGTTCAACTCCCAATTTCGGCTCAGGTCATGATCCCATGGTTGTGGGATCAAGCCCACCCTCTCTAAAATAAAAATAATAATAAATAAAAAATAAAATAAGTGTCCATGTTAATAGTTTACATTCTCGAGAATTTTTTTCTTTTCTTTTTGTACCCCATATCCTTTGTATTATTATCACAAAAATATCATCTTATACTACGGCAAGTGAAGGTTTTTTTTTTTCAGTTATCTAGTGTACAATTCAATAATTTCCATCAATATAGTTACTTGGAAAGCCATTGCATCCAGCATTATCTATCTGAACTAAAGGCATAATTCTATTATTCTATTTTTAGAACCTCAATTTCCTCGATTTGTGTTGAAAACCATGATAAGACAGTGGAAGGCCAATGTGAGCCTTCTAATTAGTACTGTATTTTTTTTCAATCAGAAGACAGGGAAAAATTGTCTTAGATTAGCAATATTGTTGATGACTTTAATCACATTTCTCCTTCTAAGTACCTGAATACTCAAAACTAATGGCTGATTTATAGTGACCTGCTGGCAACTAACTACTTAAGTGTTTTTAGAATAGTGTTCCTGCATTCTCTAAAAATGCAAGTGTTCAAATTGGTTTTAAGTTTAACAATTACTTTCCATACATAAGGCTGGGAAGTTCTTGAAGGTGTTTTCAATATGCTAATTTGTGGGGGAAATGTACCCTTTTCTAAAATTTCTGAATTTTTTACTTTTTCAGATGGCCCCAAAATGTAATTCTGTCTATGCTTATACAGAGAAGAGTGGTTTTAGTGACCATTTTCATGCTTTATCAAAACCAAACTCTCATTAAGAACTTCTAGTTGATTTCTAAGTTCAGAAACAGCTTCAGTGTAGACATTATTTTTTCCTCCAGGAAGTTTCATCAGTGCTTTCCTATAAGTGTCCAAGTGTCCATTATACATTTTTTCCTTTTATATTTACTCAGAAGAAGAAATCTATTGTTTGATTCCTTGCTTTATGTTCTTTGACTTTCAGTTCTATGTATGTGTCTGATCCTGCTTTCACTATTAACTATTGCTAATGAATATATCAGCTGTGTGGTCTGATGGCCAGATGAAATTCTTTAGAGTCATTTTTCCTTAGGCTTTCAGTGTATAAATCATCTTTACTCTTTTAAATGGAAAGTTTCATTAAAATTAATAGGTTTAATTTACAGAAAATTATTTAAATTGGTTAGTTAAGAATTTTGACAGTCACAGTGAATCAGTGCATACAGACTTTGTATTAATACAATTAATGATTTGATCTTTATTTTCCTCTATTCAGTTGAATAAATATTTTTGAGTGCTTACATTGTGCTAGAAATTATAGGAGATAAAAAATGAAACATATTAGCTGTCCTCTGGTTGCTGACTTCTTTACAAACTTCAAAGCACACTATTACTTCTTTCATGGGATCCATTAGAATACTCTTCATGTGTTTATGATCCCCCCTGTGGGAGGAGTGTGCATATCTGCCCCACTGACATCAGGTTTGCGAAATTGCCTGGCTATAGCTAATGATATATGAGTGAAAATGGTATGTACCAATTCTGAGCAAAAGCTTTAAGAGCCACTTTTCCCTCTTCTAGGAGGGATCAGGGATAGATCGGTACTAGATCAGGGCTACTCTTTCCTCTGGGATTCCAGAATAAAGACAATATGGAACCGAGCTGAAGCTCATGCTGATGAGCATGTGGTCTGAGCAAGCACTGACCTTTTGTTTGGAAGCCATTGAAAAATTGAGATGGTTTATTATGACAGCGCGATTTAGCCTAAACTGTCTGATACATTCATCTAATCCATTGCATTCCTTCCATTTATTTATGTATTATTTAATGTATATGTTTTTAACAAGGAATTAGGGTGATTTACAAAGACGCATAAAATCAATAAAGGAGACAATTAAAATTAGGGTGATCAATGAAAACAAAGATGGATGCAAAAGAATGGAATGAAAGATGAAGTAAAAAAAATACACATCTACCAGAATATGCCACAAAAATGGTTCTAAGTTTTCCAAAATCTGAATTAAAAAAGGGGGAGGGCATTTGACTAATTGTGCAGGTTCTGGGTTGATATTATCGATTTTAGGATTTTTTTTTGGTCAGGATATTTTTCTCCAGAAGTTTTTATAAGGTAAGTAACAACATGCACTGTAAGGCTAATTTAAAAAGTTAGCTACATCATATTGAAGCACATTATTTAGGGATGAAATGCAGTGTGCCACTCATTTGAAACATACATATGTTAGATTTTCTAAATTATGAATCCTACTTCTCTAAAATCATTAAGATACTTTGGAGCAAGAAGTAAGGGTTGATTCAGGATTTTGTATCTCTTATGAATCCAAACACCTTCTACAGAGCTTTGGGTGCAGAAGTATTTAGTATTGATTTCTTGATAATGAGAATATTGAAGGTAGAGAAATGAAGAAAAAGATCTGTTCATGATTGCATATCATTCTATCACACAGATATATCTTAATTTATTTTAGGAATTTACCTTGTTGAATTTTCAGATTTTCTCTAGTTTTTGTTATTCTATGTATTGCAGTGATGAGTATCTTTGAGCGTAAATTGTCAGCATGTTTTATTGCTCTCTTACAGTAGATCCCTGGAAGTAAAATTATAATTCAAAAGGAGATAACTTACTAAATGTTACTGATTATATTTTCAAACTTTCTTCTTGAAAAGATGAGGCAATTTATTTGTTCTAATAGTATTAAGGGTACCACTTTCATCATACAAATACTGTCAAATCTATACATTCAATAGCATTATTCTTAAACTATCTATTAATTTGTAGGTGAAAGAATATCTTGTTTTTACCCTGATTTCCTTAATTAGAAAGGTTAAACTTTTAAACTTTTAAAAATTATTCATTTGTCATTTGTGTGTTATTTATACTGAAGTTTTAGTTTTTTCTTATCAATTAATATGGATTCAATATTTTCTCGTTTGTTACAAATATCTTTACCCCCATCTGTTGTTTAGCTTTTCTTTTTTTCAAACTATTAATGGCTTTTTGAAGACATCCAACCAATTCTTTTCTTTTTTCTTAACCACACCAGCTTTTAATGGCAATTAATTATTGTGAATTCTTAAAATAAATGAAAAAAAACAAACAAACACCTGTTTCTCTCAGCACTTAAATCAGTGACCAGATCTGCAGAGGCATCATTTCACTTAGAAATGGGTGACCACTAGTCAGCTAATCTAGGAAAAGGAGCCAACAGTCTCATTGTAAATTGATGAGATGACCCCATGTGCTCTGGTGATATAACCTGGACCACTGCAGGAGCAAAACAAACAATCTTGCAGTCAAGATCTTCATGCATGGGGACTTTCTTCCAGTTCAAAAACAAAAACAAACAAACAAACAAAAAACTTCCTTGCTGCCATTAGCAAAAACTGCAGTCACAAATGAGTCAAATTGGATTATTTATTCATTTTTATTTTGTCAAGTTTTAATTTCATTTTTGAGGGTTATCCATACCACAAATAAACCTCATTAGGCTTGTGGATCACTTGTTATTTTAATCAACAAAACTATTTATACAAGCCTTACATTAATAGTGTAGGTAACAGTGACTATATTCTAATAGTAATTACTACAGCCATCATTTATTGTGGGCTTACTATGTGCCAGTCACTATTCTAAAGGTTTTCAGCATTACCTTATACTTACTTTTAAAAATAAATATTTGTATTGCCCTTTTAGGAAATTTTTATAATTTTCTGCTTTGGCTGAGAATCTGTATGACCTTAGTACCACACATGTGCTGAGGAACGCCATAACATTGTTAACATTGGTGTGGTTTTTTTTTTTGTTTTTTGTTTTTTTTTGCAAATGTTCCATCAAGCTCCCCTAATCCTTTCTCTTCCTTGTGGGCAGAGTTGTACAAGGTACTCTACCTGAAAATCCATACTTAGCTTGCTATCTATAACAATTAATACATGATTTTGTTTATCAGCCATTAGTCCTTATATCATTAATCAAAAAAGGTTATATATTATGTTTGTTCTTCAATATGGCAGAACAGATGATGAGTGCACATGAAAACAGAAATAAAAGAAAAAATTATGGGATAAAGAAACAATGTAGATTAAAGACCATTTCAGAATGACTCCTGGCCCTAGACTTTAAAAATTGTTTCAACACAGTTTATGCTATAACACACATAGAAGGAAATACAACAAATATCTTTTTAACATTTTTCCTCTCAGGCACTATGTAAGAGTTAAGAACCTTGGGTACTTTTATCTTATTTCATTTTCAGCCAACCCACATTGACCAGCAGAGACATTTACAGCTAAATTATCAGATAAGTAAGTATGTGTTTTATAACCTTTGATCTTCTCTCTTTGTGCTTCCTGCTTCTGAGTGTCTCCATTCCAGGAAATCCAGTGTTTTGTCTTCCTTTTCCTTATCAAAGTCTTATTCCATTTGGCATACATAGTTCAACTAGATTTCCCTTGAAGTCCTGGATGCATCTCTTTAACATAAATTTAAAGCTATTATACATTAAGCAACCTGAAAGGATAGTCATGCAATCCCAGAAGGAAGTTAAGATCAGCAGGGAGCAAAATGAGAAATTTGCCTGCCAAACATCATAAGCTCCATCGTTTCTAAATGGCTTAATTATTTACTTTCTTTCTTTCTTTTTTTAAATGTTTATTTGTTTTTGAGAGACAGAGTGTGAGTGGGGGAGGTGCAGAAAGAGAGGGAGACACAGAATCTGAAGCAGGCTCCAGACTCTGAACTGTCAGCACAGAACCCGATGCAGGGCTCAAACTCAAGAGCCATGAGACCATGACCTGAGCCAAAGTTGGACACTTAACCAACTGAGCCACCCAGGCCTCCTGCTTAATTAGTTACTTTCAAATGTGCTTTGCTCAGTATATCAGACACATTTCTTAACTCTAGGAATAATTCCTTTGCCTAGACCATAATGTATTGCTGAAAGTAGTGTCTCAATAAATATTATGATTGTATGTTCACTAGTTGATGCATAATAAAAATAAATTCAAATTAATTTTAAAGTTATAAAGATAATAATTCTGGAACATGGGCTAATTAATTCTATTCTTCTTAATTGATGAGGATATTGAGTTCAATATGTTTATTAAACAGCTGTTCATTAAGCGACTCCTTTACTGTGGGTCTTTGCTAGGTACTGGAGATATACTGAGGTATTAGAGATACAGCAGTGTATACACCACGGTACATGACAGACATGGATCCTGGGTCTGGAACATAGTCCCATTTAAAACAGTGATAAAAAATAAGGCAACACTGAAGAATAACCCACTGCAGTAATCAACCAGATACATTATTTTAATGCTATAAACTTACTAGTACTGGGGCCCCTGGATGGTTCAGTCAGTTGAGCAACTGACTCTTGATTTTAGCTCAGGTCATGATCTCACATTCATGAGATCAAGCCCCACAGTGGGCTCTGTGCTGAAAGCATGGAGCCTGCTTGGGATTTTCTCTTTCCTTCTTTCTCTGCCCTTTTCCTGCTCTCTCTCTCTTTCAAAATAAAGAAATAAACATTTAAAAAAACCACAAAGTTTACTAGTATCTCATTTTTAAAAATCTTTATTTGTTCAAGTGGGGCTTGAACTCGTGATTTCAAGATCAAGAGTCACATGCTCTCCTGATTGGACCAGCCAGGTACACCTGAAGCTAATATCACACTGTATGTTGACTAACTAGAATTTAAATAAAAACTTAAAAAAAGTTTACTAGGAACTTTGACTTTGACTTTATTTTTTTAATCTCAATATTTCTAAATTAACAGAAGACTGAAAATTACTTTGACTTTCTGAAATTGTTGATACAGCTTTACTCTAGAGATTTAATATTACATTCATACAGCAAGGTATGCATGGTATTACAGATTCTGTTTAGATTCTTGCAATCTTTATCTGAACGTGCATTGTGGATGTCTTTGAAATCAGTTTTTATTGATGAGGGGCATCTTAATTTTCAATATAAAGAACAGTCGCTCTGCCTTCTGCTAGTATTTTCTTCCACATAATGATCCTTTTATGTAGAAAAGAAGATTGGTGCTTGTTTATGTAACTTTTTTTTTCTAAGTATAATCTGTTGTCCCTTCTCCCTCAAACACCTATGGTCACAAACTGCAAGGAAAATAATGTACCAGAAAGTATTTTTAAACTATGAAATGTTGGTTTGCTGTCTATTAGTCACCTCCAATTAACCTGACCTAAGTCTGGACTAAGTGGGAAATATTCTGAAACATATGGACTGTATAATCACATTTTTGTGAAATGTTCATACATTATGGAGAGAGAGATAATGAGCAAGAAAGAGAATGTGAAGCCAAGGAAAAGCAGTGATGTAGCAACCATTATTCCTAGGTGGTCAAATTACTGTATCAAAGACTTTTATTTTCTTCTGTACTTTTTAATTTTTTGAACCAAAACAACATAAAATAATGAGCCTCCAGACATTTCTGTCTTTGCAGTTTCTACAGACTCCAGTTGTTACACATGTCCAGATACGTGGACCCCAGCATTACATTATTTGCGGACAGATAGGAATGGTCCCCATGTTTAAAAAAATGCCACCCAAGTAATATTACGCATTTCTCTCTCTGTCAGTATTTTAAAATGCTGATACTTTGGGCAAGGACCATTATGTCACAAATACCTTGCAATGGTTCATATTTTCAGATCATGTTTTTTCTTAATGTAAATATATTGATTGGAAGTTAGTGTGAAACAAGGCATGTAAATGCTTCTAGTTATTAATTAGTATAATCTTGGGAGAGATCCTAAAATTCTGCACATGAGTTCCTTCCTCATGTGTGCAAAATCAGTAAGTTTCTTTCAAAGCTCTAGATGTTAGCAATTCTGTGACTATCCTAGAGTTTAACCTGTGATTTTTTTTCATGCTATTAGTCACCTATTTCTGGATCCACAACCACAGCATCCAAATCAGGCTTGTTGGGGTG
>CM053578.1:83663206-83705423 GCA_028646485.1 Cryptoprocta ferox
GAGGTATCCCTGAATAGGAAACAGACTAGCATACAGGGAACAAAAGCACGCAAACGCACAGACATATCAAACAAACAAGCAAGCCAAAAGGGGAAAGGAAGGAAAGGAAAGGAAAGGAAAGAAAAGAAAGAAGAGAAGAAAAGAGAGAAGAAAAAGAAACAAAAAGAAAAAGAAAAAGAAAAAGAAGGTGGGGACAGAGACAGCAAAAGTCTGTGGGCAGTCTTAAAGCATATAACCAGCCAAGAGGAGAGATAAGAATAGGCTACGGGAAGTATATCTGGATGGCAGCAGAAAAGAAGGAGAAGCAAAGAAAAAAGGAAAGAAAAAAAAGAAAAAAAAAAGACAACTCCCCTGTGCGGATGGGCGTGGTCTGGCGTCAGGTCAGGTATCGGGGGCTGCTCTCTCCGAGGCCCTGCCTCGGTGGTTGCGGGGAGAAGTATGGCGAGGCCTCAAAGCTTTGCCAGAACCAAGCGTTGCAAGCCGCCGTCCTTCTGAGTCCGACCTCCCTGTGCCGCGGGCGACCCAAACTGTATTCTCCAAGCTCCGCCTCACTTCCAAATCCCAGTCCATGCAGTTCAACACCGTCACCGGGGATGAGATGCGCTCCCGCTGGCGGCTGGCCTCCCTGCCCAGCTTGTGCCGCCCTTTTCGCGGAGCCGCCGCCGCCGCCGCTGCCGCTTTTCAAGGAGCCTTTCTCCAAGCCGCCACTGCCGCTTTTCTCACCGCCGCCGCCTTTTCTGTGCCGCAGCTGCTCCCGGTGCGGCTTGGAGTGGATGCTGCCGCCGCCATGCCCAAGGAAGAGTTCGCCGGCCAGATGGGATGGATTTCTCCCCTGGCGCTTGGCAGTTATATATGGGGAGATGGGCGAGTTTTTCCTCCCTTAGAGATGGTTCTAGGTGCGTTTTCCGTTTCTCTTTCTCTTCCCCTGGTCTCTCCGGGGCACAGCGCACTCTCCCTGGGTTGGGCTCGGGGGCTCCTTTCCTCTGCACCACCGGGACCTGTCCGTCCCCTAATTTCCCAGATCACAGTCACTCACTCAGGCATCTTTGTCATCTTTGTGGTTGTCTTCTTTCTGGCATCTGTTTCTTCTTTCCCCCTCTTGCAAATCCAAGTTTTATCCCTTCAGTCCTTCTCAGTTCAATCCATACGGGAGTGCGCGGATTACAGAGCTCCCTGCTTCTCCGCCATCTTGCCCGCCTCCAGTTATGTATCAAGTATTTTCTTTTTAAAGCATTAAAGGATGCATAAGATTTCATCAGGCAGAGATGATGTGGTTGGGAGAGGTCAAGAAGGCACTCCAAGCAAAGGGGGTAAAAAAGTATCCATCTAATCCATGATTTATATGCAAGGGAAGAGAGAAAACATGGATTTTGTTCGGAGTACTAACAAGAGATCAAGGATTGAATTGGTTGGAGCATAGATTTCATCAGAGAAAATAGTGGCAGATAACATTAATGATAGGTTGGAGCTGAGACACACAAAGTTTCTGATAGAATCTTTTGAGTTAGCTAGATACCAAGGGTGTAAGGGTGAAGAAGACAGGGCATATGTACCCAGGAATTTGAACTTTATTCAGTGGGCACTGGGAGAGCCCTAAAAGTTAGCGAACCCTATAAGGAGGAATCAACATGACTGATTATAATCCCTAGGAAGATGGCTTTGGCAGCACCAGGTGGGATAGATTAAGATAACAAAACACTGGATCCTGGAGACTGGATGGAGAGAACCCTTCTATTTAAAAGAGGGAACACTGGACCTGGTTTTGCTTGGTGGCAGTGGAACTGAAGAAAAATGAAACCATTTAGCCCAATGACCTTTAAACTTCTTGAGTGAGAGCCCTTTTTGAGAATCTCATTAAAATTATAGACTCATTCCTCAGAAAGGGTATCCATAAAATGAATATGCAATTTTGCATGCAATTTCAGTAGGTATACAGACATAGTGAGACCATTCAGGGACCCCAAATTAAAGAATCCTGGTCTAAAAAGAGATATGGAAGTTGAATCTATAGAATGTGTGCCATAGTGTAAGGAGTTGAAATGACTTTGAGGTTATATGCCTGGATGTTTGGGAAAAGTGCAGAAATAGGGATGTCTAAAAGTTGAGCTTATTGAGGACACTGTAATCACATTTTACTCTGTACTTGCCCCCCTTGGCTGGGAGCTTTTTCATGATTTGGTTATTGCCTTCTTCCACTCTTCTGAACTTTTTAGTAATAGAGGACTGGATTAATCTTAGTGAATAGAGAGCAACTGCTCTAGATTTAATGCATTTGAGCATACACAGACATATTACTTGTGACATAGGACTCAGGAATGTGCATATCTCATTCTATCATATTCATACAAATTCTTGCATTTTTAATAGGTGAAAATTAATTTCTTCCACTGGTATTCTAAACATGATGAAAGTATTCAGTATTCATGTGGCCTTGATACGAATTTGTATGGAAATTCTAGTACAATTTCGGTAATTAATGCCTGCCAGTTATAAAGGGTTACAATTATAGCATTCACAGGTACTTATGTGGTATATGAAAATATACAAATAATCAGATAAATTAATTTTCTATACCCAAACTTTCTGATTAATGAAAAAACCCTAATTACAAGGTAATCATAATGTGAAGAATGCTAATAAATAGTCAAAGGAATACTTTATTCTATCCAGATCTCAAAGAGAAACATTTCTTTGTTTTTTTATTATTATAAATTTTTGTTTTGTGGTAAGAACACTTAATATGAGATTTACTCTAAGAGGAATATTTTATTTTCAGATAAAAAGAAATATTAAGGCATTGAGCTTCAGTAAAAATCAAGTGATTTATAATATCAATTAAATATTAAATACAAACTATGTATCATTATGGAATTTTTGACATGATAGACATTTCGGTCAATCATAAATTGTATATAAAAAATGTGTAAGCCAAGAAACCTTCCTTAGAAGTCTCCTATTCCAACCACATTTTCTCTTTGTACATGAAGAACTGAAACACAGAAAATTTTATTTTCTCAGTATTCAATGACTTACCAGAAGAACAGATGCCCTGAATTTGGAAGGAACTCTTTATTCCACTATTAAATCAAAAACTATGATCCTCACAAATGGTGCTCTTGTGAAGAATTAGAGTAACTGAAGGTGTTAAATGTTCTCTGGTCTCTCAAACATGAGGTTCTCAATGAGGCAAAGTGTGTATTTGTCATGTGAATTAACTTTTAGCAAAGTAATTGATAATTAGGAGCATTAGGTTCTATCATCCTAACATGTATATAGAATCTTAATGAAGTATATCACTGCATTATAGCCTGCTAAGCCACTTAGTCAACATACTCAAAAGTAATTTAATAAATTCTACTAAGTTTGCTATCTATAGGATTTCTTCATATAGTAGGAAGGAAGGCATCTACAGTTTCCATAGCAAAGAAAGTAGCCTTAACCCAAATGAGTTACAATATGTCAAACTTAATAGATATAATGGTAAATTTTGTAAATGATGGAACCTAGTAATCATTTTGTTATTGACCAGATAGATATTATATACGTTCCTACAAATAAGCAATTAGGTAATTAAAAATACATAAAATCTACAAAGGTTAAGTTTATAAGGTGGTCTGGTCATTGGTTTTTGTCACTAAACAAAGAATCTAAAAGGTTACTTGACCAAGGCAGCTATGGTATTACCTCTGTGCTGTCTCTGTCTTTGATGTCTGTTTTCTGTCCTAAGGCTATTTGTCTTAGCCTTTCTAATTTGACTTCTAAAAAAAGAATCATTATTTCACATGCTAAAAGTGACTCAGAAGGCAATTTTTCTTAGAGAGTGTTCTGAGATCAGCCATATCAGAATTAGCTGCAGTGTTCCTTAAAAAGAGAATGCCCAGAGCCCACACCAGACCTTTTCAATATAAATTGGAGTGGGGGGGAATGGGCACCACAATTTAAATAAACTAGCCAGCTGATTCTTATACATGCTAAAGGTAGAGATCTTTTGACGAGTAAGTGGTTCAGAAAATGTGGTCTTGGACCAGCAGAATCAGCATCACCTGGGAAATTGTTAGAAATGTAGATTCTTTGTTCTCCTCCAGACCTATTCAGTCAGAAACTGCTGGGGGTGGGGCCCAGCAATTGGAGTTTTAATAACCCCTCCAGCAGATTCTAAAGCCAGCTAAAATGTGGGGATCACTGATTCTATACAATCCATCTGATTGACATAGAAGGAAATCAAGGCCAAGGTGAGTAATAGGCTTGTTCACTCTAACATGGGTTCATATTGTAAGCGACAAAATAAATCATCAAAGTGGTGCTTTTAGATAACTAATCTTTGACTTATTTAAAACTTGAAGTGGAACAAATGCGTATTATAACTTCTATTTCCCTCATATTTGTAGGTAAAGTGAATGGGGATATAACAATGGTGGTAAGGAAAGAAGAAATTTTAAGTTTATTTTATTTTAAGATGTTTGCCGTTTCTTAAAGACATTTGAAAACTGTGTTTAAGACTATTTGCAAAAATGAAGGAATTACCTTTAGTCTGCCTGAAATGCTTTGCATTCACTGAAAAAAGACTCAATTCAAATCTAAAGGACTATTTGTAGCATTCATGGCATGGCAGAATAATTCATATAGTTTGCTATTAGAAATTAGTCTATAAAATGTTCAATATTATTCAGGTTTTGAATAGAATACTTGTAAAATATTTTATGATTGCCAATTCAGACATTAGAGCTGGAAAAATAACTCATTCAGTTTGTAAGGCAGTGTCTTGGCCAAAACAGAGGCTATGATTAAAACAAGGCCTTCTCACCTGTCTAATGAGAGATGAAATCCTAGTCAAGCACATTGTTGTTGAAAGTTGGTGTGTTTAGTTCCCCACTTTTAAATACACCTGGTCTATAACTCACAATAAACTTTGCTGGAGAAAGAAAAGAGAACCATGTAGCTCACCTGTACATGCTCAGCTTTATGTATCTTGTTTCTTGTAATACTCTCAAATTTCTGAGTGTCAATGAGAAAAAAAAAAAAAAGGTTCCAGGAGAGAGATGGTCCAACTTTGAGGTCCATATCCTGTCATTGATTTCTATGCAACACTCTCATCGACTTCAATGGGAGTTCCGCACTTGGATCAATGTCAGGATATGGGCCTTAACATTTAGATGTGAAAGTGTTTTAATAGTGGTTGGCAAACTAGTGATGAATTAGGGTGAAAGATACAAAGAATTGGCTGAAAACTTTAGACCTATAGGCTACGCTTAACCTTTAGAAGAGTTATTATTATTATTTTTTTAATGCAGTGGGAAATTTGCATATGTTGATTTTGGCCACTAAGTGTCCCAGTACACTAATTACATCACTGGAATCTTTTCTGGGTTTCTTATAAGCCGTGTGGAAAGTAAGTCCTTCAGTGGCCAAGCCATTTGAATTAAATTGTCCTCTGGACCAATGTGTAATAAAAACATCTGATTTACTCTCTTAACTGGTAAGATTTACCTTCAGGATCTTATGATTCAGAGCATTACTATACCCCTAATAATAAAACACTGAAGTTTAACTATTTCATTCCTCTCTTTGGATCTAAATCTATTTAGACAGGTAAACTAAAAATAGATACAAAACATAAATTTTCACCACCTCTTATGGTGATCCATTCTAAATCCTTACCCTCATAACCATTATGGAAACTTCCTTTTAGCAAGGTATATATACATACATGCTAAGACAGCTATCTATTATACACACACACATACACATATGATACATGCATATATATGTGTATTATATATGTGTGTATAATATTATATATTATTGTGTATATATGTTTATTATTATATATGTGTAATCTATATATTTGGGATAAATTTCTTTTTCCATTGATGAGGAGAGAGAGCATTAAAAGATGTAAAGGATATGTGCTCCCAATGGCCATCTAAATGACACGTTTAAAAAGTCCAAGTCTTCTCCCTTCTAGTTTGCTAATCATTTTGTGGTTTCCTATCCCCTTTCACTTTTCAGCAAGCTAAGTTACTACTTGTGCTTATTATGGAATTTCATTCAAGTGAAGTCTGAGGCTTCTCCTATGAGCATTACCAGAGCTTTCCGTAATCATGACAGGAAGGCACTCATACTGAATTGAGAGCCAAACATGGATTCTCCACTGGATTTAATTACTTCATTAAATCTGTTCTCCAGGCTTTAGTGTGAAGAGGGTTGGTTGTACATGCTTTTGTTTCCATCAGTCTAAATGAAAATCCGGTTGTGAACATCTTTTTTTCCATACTGACCTTTGTCATAATCTCCTAATGTATGATCATCAGTTTCAGAGAGGTGCAACAGTTCAGTTTTTTATTTCAGTTGCATCAAAATACTCGTCCCCATAGTGCTTTCATTCACAGAGCAGCATGCAGTTCAAGTTATTGCTAAAGTTACACAAGTCTGCCCTTCCGATCTGATGCGTAGCAACGTGGTTATTTTGAGTAGAGATAGTTATGTTTAAAATAAATTTAATGAGTAAAGGCTTTTGTAGGAAGGAGTGATATATGGTTTTAATTCTGTACTTTACAGCAAAAGAACTGGTACTTATGCTTCCATCTTTCTTTTAAATCTCACACTAAACATTTCAGATTCTTTCTTGCCAGAGTTGTAGAGATTACTTACTGGAAGAGTACATGTGTGGGAAGTAAAGAGGGAATAACCTGTGCCAGGAAAAAAGCAAGAAAGAGAATATTTTTGTTAATGGAATGACTAATGAACTCATAAGGACAACACTACCCAAGCGTGTGTACAGGATAGAGAAAAAAAATGTTAGTGTCAGTTGAAACATATAAAATGTGGGCATTGCCAAATGAATGTCTTCTCTGTGTATATAATTGAACACTAGTTACTATCAATCTTTTCAGAAATTGATTTGATTTTTAAAGCAAGACTCTGCATCATTCTTTGCACAAATATTGATAGATAAATTCTGACATAGACTTCTTCTGTAGTTTGATGTAGTCGGCTTCCTCCCCAGTGCTATTCACGCGCTTCAGATGAAAACCACAGGCGGCATCGATATACAGAACAGCATGATAAATCCAGTAATTGTCATGACACCAATTTTAGGAAAGGCAAATGCCAAATAGCATTCTAGAAAAACATGGGGAATAGTTATGAGATAGAAAAAAAATAAAGGAAAACATTTAGCTTTTATTTTCAAATCTTACTCATCCAGTGTCCTCATTTACTTTTTCAACATTTATGTCATTTGACTTATATGTATCATTTTACCTGTACATAAAATGGCTATTGAATGTGTTGCTTTCAATAGATTTTGAGAAAAATAATTAAAATTTGTAATGCATTTGGTATTCTTTCATGATGGAAACACTAGACCCAAGTAAAATGCTGTTGTTTGATTGCTTTAAAAAATGTAAGCTTCAGAATAAATTAAACCCATAAGCATTTCTTAAACTTCCCAAAACATCAGGTGTGCCATATACAATTTTTACACTAGCAACAGTATAGATATGAACAGAAAGATTGTTAACATAATTCCTAAATAATTTTGCTCAAGACATATAAAAATGGAAGATATATTTTCATGAAGTTACACTGATTGTGCTTTTAAATTCACTAATATAAAAAGTTTTTTTTTTTACCAGCCATCATTTTAAGATTCTTTCTTTTTATCAATGGGGAAAAAATCTAGGAATTGTTTCAAGTGCTTTGCACATTGTAGACACGCAAGAAATATTTTGTTGAATAAATGAATAAATGTTGATTCAGTAGTTATCTCAAAAACTGTTACATAAAGGCTGAGTTAGTGGTTATGATCTCTGCAATTTTAGTTTGTGCTTTCTTGGCTACATACATGGAAAGATTAAGCTTGCTTTCTTCTCGCCTTTTTTTTTTTTTTTTTTTGGAAGGCCGGATAACTGATCAGCGTGTAAAGCTTTCTTCAGGGTCAATGCAAACTCAAACTAGTGTCATTTCAAGTGATAATCCAGTGAGATTAACTTCACAAAGAAACAGAACAAAGTAGAGCAAGTGTGTGTGTGTGTGCATGTGTGTGTGTGTATGTGTTGGGGGAGTGTATTGTGTGGGAAAGAGAGAAAATGCACTTAATTCTCCATCTTGAAGCTGAACAGCAGCTCATAATATAACTTTGAGGGTTTATGCTCTTTGCTACTAACCTCAAAAGTACTGTGTAATGCAAACTGAGTTACCGGGTCTCACTAGTTTGGGCCTATAACAATGGGTGGCATTTGCTAAGTGTAGCCCCACCCAGCCATTTTCCTGGTGCACAGCTGTGTCTGTGAGCACAGCTGTGCTTCCCGTGAGCCCTCCAACATTTTACTGTGCAGCTGTGAGAGCTGCTTGGGAAATCCTTAAGAGGCAGCTGCAGAGGCTGCTGGTCATAGCGGTCTGCTTGTGCCTGACCTGAGTCAGGTCTTAGTGGTGAATGTGAGATTCTTGTATCGTCCATATTCTGAACACACAGAGATATGTGCTCTGGAATTTGAAGGGAAAAACTTAGCCCTTGTGATAGTTTCTTGTGATAGTTTAGCTACTTTCATTATGAGTCTCACTTGGATCTCAAAATTCTAACTTGATGAAATAGCCTTAAGATTATGTTAGTCAATTCCTATATGAATAACCATGTCAGTAACATATGTGTGGTTCTAATTGTATTTGAAGACTGGAGAATTTTTTTTATTAATTATTTTAAATAAAGTACCAGTTAATGTATCTTTGAAAATTAAATCATATGCTTAATACACTATATTCTAATTCAGAATTTATCCCTTAAAATTCTTCTCCAAATCTGATTTATTCTTATAGGTTAACATGTCTTGTTCATATTTTATTATTTTATGTGCTAGCCAAATCCTTTCATACATTAGCTAAAAAGATCCTCATGAACACTATTGGATACTCGTCATCATGCCAAATTTGGTAAAGAATGTAAAAAATTAAAAAAAAAAACATTCAATGACTTCAAAGATACCCAACACATAAGCATGAAACATGTTAACTGCATTTGATTAAGGCCTCAGATTGATGATTGAGAGGAAAAATAAAAAAGAACCACCTGTGTATGTTCAAAACTTGAAAGGGAGGTAATAAGAGAATAGTATTTTAAACATTAGGTCAGCAAATCTGAGGGAAAAAAAAAAAAAAAACACTGTGAAATTGACCTAGCTAGTGGAAAGAGCTTGATGAGCAATGATTTGAGGGTAGGAAACAAATTTGATTTATTCAGTAGACAGAGATCAGCTCTCTGAGGCACAGGATGTACAGAGAGGGAGTTGGAGATTCAGATCAGACAGGTAAGGAAGTGGTAGGGAATGGAGAGTTTGAAATGTCATCATATTTGGTGCTGTGTAAATTGGAAAATATTAAGGGTTTTTAACTTAAAAAAAAACAAGAAAATCTTGCCTAAGTTAGGAAAGATGAATAATGTATCCACAAACCCTGTCATTGGTATAGATTTGAAGTAAATGCTCAGCTAATATTGAGTAAAATCTTTTTTATGTCAGAGATCATTCTAAATGTAAATTAAAAATGAATTGTGTATCTGTCAGTGTTCTAGCAAAAACCAAATACATTTAGTTGGGGCTGTTGAAGAAATGTTTTAATGAAGGTATTTACAGAGGTACAACCAGATTTAAAAGAACTAAGGGTGGTTGAAGCCCCTTTTAACTAAGAAAGCCATTACCTCTATAGGCCAAGAGGAAAGTGGGCAGTTAGTGAGCCCAGTTGAGAGTTGGAAGCATGAAAGAAGAACTGATTAGCCAGTCTCGGTAACCATGTCAGAACTGAGTGAAAGCAGGAAGAAGCAAGAGGACTAAATACCCCAGCCTGTCTCCTCTTGCACTATAACCTCCTGTTGGTAACCTTTATTGGTTAAACCAATAAATAGGAGTCAGAGAGCAGGGGAGTGTAGGTAATGCCTTGTGTAGAGGTCAGCCTCCCAGTGCACAGAGCAGGGCTGAGATGGTCAGAGACTGGATGTGGGGGCAAATGGAGAATAATCAGCATGGAGGATGTAAGATTTTTTTTTTTTACTTTATTTACTAAACTTAGGAGACAATGATTTTATCTAAAACTTTAGTTACATAAATTGTATTGGTCTTCATAATTTATATATGGCTAACTAATAAATAACTACTTTTTTCTTTTTTTTTTACTTTTTTTTGCTTTTGCTTTTACTTTTTTTTTTTTACTTTTTTCTTTACTATACCAGAATGCTCTGGTTATAAAAGCATCTTGACAAATGTGTTAAGAGTACCATGGCATGAAGTCATGTACAAGACAGTTCACCAGAGGAGAAATTCAAATGGGCAGTAAAAATATGACAAAATATTTTTCCTCAGTTGTAATCAAAGAAATAAAAATTAAGGAAACCAATGTGATTCCATGTTTTTCTGATCAAAGGGGAACGACAAGAAGAAATTCTTAGAATTGCTTAGATTTGTAGTTTGACAGCATTGTCTTATATTGATGGTGAGAGAGTAAAACTGGTACATTCTTTCTGGAAATCAGTTTGTGATTTATATAAAGAAATGTAACTAAATTCATTTTTCTGTCATAAAAAATTATTTTGTGGAATTTATACCAGGCAAACAGGCACATAAATACATTTGTTTACTTTACCATTATTGCCAATAGCAAATATTAGTAATGAGTAATTTCCAATTTGGGAATGGTTTAGAATAATGGATCTTATTATAGAACCCTATGAGTGATTGGAGCTGCCTTGAATGAAATTTAACAAGACAAATGTTAATTATGTAAATATAAAAAGTACAAAAAATTGATTATTTATAGAAAAAATGAAAAAATGATAAAGGACTATAATCATGAACCCTGGAATGTTAACACCAGTAATTTCTGAATGGTAGGTTAGTGAAAATTTATTTTTCTTTCTCCTTTTCTGTTTGTTTGTACCTTAGCAGTGGATGTGAGAGCTTATATTTCTCTTTCATGGCATTTTAGTCTCTGAAACATCTTTTTTTATTTATTCTCTTTATCCCTGACCCTTATTCCCATTCCCCTCCTGACCATCTGCACTCTGTAATGACATGATGTTGATGATCTTGCATGTAATTATACCTTGTTAAATCAGGGTTGTTTTGTGTGCATGTTTTTTAACTTATGTCAATGATATTGTGCTGTAGATTTTTTTCTAACTTTTTAAAAATCCAGCACTTTTTAAAGACCTATTCACATTGCTGTGTTTACATTTGTTTTCTGTTTCTTACTTCAGTTCAGTGTTTTATCTAGAAACGATATAAATTATTTTTATAATCAAAAAAGTATAATACAAAATAACTTTCCAAAAGTGCTGGATTGGTATTATGTAATCCTGCAATTAATCTTTAGCTTGAAGGAAAGCTTTAGATACAAGGATCTCTAAGATTCCTTTGAATAAGTGCAGATTTCAGTTACTAGCAATTTAGACTTTAAAAAATAGATCAATCAAGAGTCAGAATATAAGCTGTAGCTTTTGAATACTATATTTTCACAGACAAAGTCATTAGTGCTGTGCAAAAAAAAGTTAAACATGGTCTAACGTAGCAGTTCTCAAACATTTGGTCTCGAACATTTGTCACTAAGTAAAAATTTTCAGAGACCACAAAGAATTTTGTTTATGTAAATTTTGTCTACTGATAGTTAACATATTTGAAATATGTTAAAACTTTTTTTTAAATTTTCTACTTGAGAGAGAGAGTGAGCAAGCACAAGCTGGGGAGAGGGGCACAGGAAGAGAGAGAAAGAGAAAGAGAGAGAGAATCTGAAGTAGGCTCCATGCTCAACATGGAGCCCCATGCAGGTCTCGATTCCACGATCCTGGGACCATGACCCAAGCCAAAATTGAGAGTTGGTCTCTCAACCAGCTAAGCTACCCTGGCACCCCAAAACTGAAATCTTTTTAAAACATGAGAATACACAAGTATATTCATTCATTAGCTGTCAGAGTGATTGCATTAGCACATGTCATATAGTTTCTGGAAAATTCCACAGAACACTTATGATGGAGAAAGAAAAAGGCAAACAAAGTTTTAATACCATTATGAAAATCATTTTCACGTGTGGACCCTTTGCAAAGTCTGGGGAATTCCATATTTTGAGAATCCTAGGTCTTGAGCATTCTATTTTCTTTCATTGACACAATTTGCTCTACTTCCCCATCCACAACCCTGAAATAGTATATGCAGTGGACCAATCTCACTCAGCAGGTTTAGTCTCAGTATTATAATATTGTCACCACCTTAATTATGTAATGTTAGCAGCTAATTTCTTCTACCACTGCTCTTACAAGTTTTTTAAATTACTTAACAAAAAATTGTGACATAAAAGTGACAAATGTATTTTCTTATTCAAAAATCAGGAGGCTGGGTATGACATAGATTTTTTTTCTTCTTCTACTTGTTTGTTAGCTTAATTATATGAAATATCTTATAAAGATATAAAAATGAAATTACCTTCCTTAGAACATCAATGCCTTTACCCTTACTAAAATCAGTAACAGTATATGAATTCAAGTTATTTTAGCTTTGGAGGTTCCTTCTGGTTTCTTAATCAGGCTAATCAGTGGCACCTATTCAGTATACTTGACACCTAGAAAGACAGGGCTAATACTGATGTGGGAATGCAACCTATCTGCTGGTACTGACATTGCACACTGGTCTGGATATATGAAAAGACTGGGAGACAACAAGCCTTCTAAGCTATTGATATATGTTGAATACAGATGCCTGAACTGACAGGCACATACTGAGTGCTTGCAGAATTCCAAGTCCCATGGGACTATTAGTTAAATTGTAAATTGGGGTGAGGGGCACAGAAAGAATACATAACCTTCTTCTGGATGCAGTCAACAATTTTGTTGGTAAGGTACAGGTGGGATAAAGAGAAGAAACCAAAAAGATCTCAAAATGGAAGTTTAAGAGGGACTTACATACTACAAAGTCATAGTAATACAGGAACATCTAGAATACAGGTCACCACTGAATGAAATTGCCCCTCAAAATGTACTTCAAAGTTCTCCACTGCCCCTTTCTCTTCTTCCATTGCCCTATTTCAGCCACCTTGGAAAAAGATCTCTTACGAGGCACCTGGGTGACTCAGTTGGCTGAGTGTCCAGCTTCAGCTCAGGTCATGATCTCATGGTTTGTGGGTTCAAGCCCCGCATCAGGCCCTGTGGTGACAGCTCAGAGCCTGGAACCTGCTTCAGATTCTGTGCCTCTCTATATGCCCCTCTCCTGTTTGTGCTCTGTCTCTGTCTCTCAAAAATAAATAAATGCTAAAAAAAAAAAAGAGAGAGAGAGACATGCCAGGTTGGGGCTCCTGGCTGGCTCAGTCGGTAGAACACGTGACTCTTGATCTACGGATCTTGAGTCTGAGCCTCATGTTGTGTGTAAAAATTACTTTAAAAACATGCCAGGTTGTTCACCATGATCATCACAATAGCTACCATATGTTGGGTCCTTGCTATATGCCAAGTTCCGAGTGAGGTGTTTTCTGTGAAAGTGTTTATCTCACCTGCATTTTCAGAACAACTATGAGGTAAGTTCTATTATGTCATGCACTTCACATATGGGAAAATGTAAAAACACAGAGAATTTAAGTAATTCACCAAAGGTCACACAGCCAGTCAGTGAGGCTACTAGAGTAACCCTAATAACAAAAGGTTTTGTGTTTTCAAGGAAGACCCAAGTACAGAAGGTAATACGTTACCTAAAAGAATAACTATTTTTTAAAGTGGAATTTCAGTTACTTTACAGATTTTTTGATCATAAAGAAAAGTAGTTTCCCTCTGGTCCCTTCAGATCACAAAGGCTCTGAGGACCTACGGTTTGCACTTATTATTAGGAAGCATCATCAATATCACCCTCGGACACTGCTGAAGGAGAATTTTCTAAACACATTTCGTAAAATATGTTTTAAAGCTGGAAATGCAAAAATATTTACTGCACTGGGATTCAGAGAGAGTCCAGAACAATAAAGTCAAAGTGATAACTGTAGTCTCTCAGTAAAGGTTATTGAATAGGTTTGAAATTTTATTTGCTTAGAATTGTCCTGATTCCATTATACGTTTGCATGTAAGGTGCATAGTTTGTGTACTGGCAAGCATTGCCTAAGAAAAAGATAGCTTTTTGAAGTGTGAACTCTTTATGACAGAAAATGCCATGGCTTCAGAATGAAGGGGATGAAATCCTACATTTTAAGCCCACACAAAAGAACAATGCATGGCATGTTTGCGCCACCTTGTGGGATAATATATACTTGCATTTCTTTTAGGAACTTGAAATAATTTTTTCACATACAGTAGTCCCCTTTTTCTTCCCCGGGGGATTCTCGCCAAGACCTCCCAGTGTATGCCTGAAACTGTGATAGTACCAAATGTTGTAAGTACTGAGTTTTTTCCTGTACACCCATACCTATGATAAAGCTTAATTTATAAATTAGTCACAGTAAGAGATTAACAATAATAATAAAATAGAACAATAACTATATTGTAATAAAAGTGAATGTAGCTTCTCTCACAAGATCTTATTGTACTGTACTCTTCTTCTTGTGATGATGTGAGAGGATAAAATGCGGACATGATGAGATGAAGTGAGGTGAAGAACATAAGCATTGTGATTCAGCCCTAGGCTACTATTGACTTTTGTCAGAAGGAGAATCACCTGCTTCCAGACCCTAGTTGACCCCCAGTAACTGAAAGCATGAAAAGCAAAACCACAGATAAGCGGGGGTACAGTATTTAAACTTAATTTAAAAGAATTAGGTGAAAGGAATAGTAATATAATTTTTAACTACTAGATATCTGTTATTATGCTCCTTACTTATTACATTGTAAGTAAGGCATATTTATCATGCCCCAAAGCAATATTATGTGCTTATATACCTTATACTATGTTGGTGATTTAAATATGGCCTCCTATTTTACAAATTGTAACAATAAAATAATCTTGCCTGCCCTCCCCTCCAACCTACACTTGTGAAGGGCGTATTAGCTCAGTGTCATTTAAGACAACATCAACATAAATTATTTCTTGTACAATCTTTTATTTTATGTTCAGTGAGAAACACATACTGATCAATATCCAGGATTTTTGTTTTAACTTTAATATGCATTTTAAAGTTAATAAATGTATACATGAGAGTTCTATGTACCATTCATAAAATAAGCATCTAAAAAGAAGGCAAATGTCAACTGATGGATGGAACTTTCAAATTTAAAGATAGCCAAGCCACAGTTTTCTGTTAATTTTGCTTCATTTTGGTCAGACAAAAAATCTATATGGAGTTTAGATAGAGTATTACATATGCAAGCATTTTCATTTACCAGGTATTTTTGAATTCAAAACATTTTCATTTCAATCTAAAGGGATAAAATCAGATCACATGATATCCAAGTCAAACGAAGAGAGGAACTTTTCTCCTTTCTTTTGTATGTGGGAGCTTTAATACCCCTATAAACAATGAATACTCCTGAGGCTGAGCATTATTATATTCCAGTCAGATATCTTTTTGCAGACATTTAGACATTAGAGATGAAAATAGGATGATAAAATATCATTTGCTCATAATTAAAGGGCCCCTATTTAAATAACAATAGAGAGTTCCTCTTCTAATCAGATCACAGGAGAAAATTCTTTAATAAGATGATATTATTCTATGTGATTTGGTTAATAAATCAGTCACAATCTGTTCTGGAGTTAAAAAAAAAAAGATTCTTGGAGTCATAGCTCATCTTTAATTTCAACCTAGGGTTATTCTTAGATTTCCCCTCCCTGTCCACCTTGTCCAGGAAGTATTCCCTCAAGAAGAACCAACAACTATTTTAATATTAGTTTAAATGTGAATAAAAGTGCTATAAAAATAATGAAAAACATATTTGAAAGTAAAAATAGGCAAGAATATGGGGACTATTTGCTGTTTTGAATGTTGAATCATCCAAACCATGAGAAGAAGCAAAGAAAAAACAGTTTGGGAATGAGCAGGCATGTGTTTGAATCCTAGATCCAGCACTTACTAGCTCAGTGATATTTTGGAAAATACTCAACCTCCTGGAGCCTTGGTTTTTCTCATAAGTAATAACAATATGAACACAGCAGCACTGCTGAGAAGGAAGAGAGAAATAGCGTCATTTCATATAAAAAGAAGAGGGAGGAAGAAACATATATTCAGCATCTAATCTTTCCCTTCAGTAGAAAAAGACATTAACAGACTAGACAGTATGGGATGCAAGCTTAAACTCTATTAAAGTTTTGTATGAAAATAGAAATACATGTTAATTTCTCCTAAGATTTAATGGAGTTAGAGGATTTCAAAGACATTCAAAAAATTTAGCAAACAGTTTATCTCATTTATGTCCGTTTCATTTTACAACACAGTTTTAGCATTTTATTTTTGATGGAACCTCTGTATGCTTCTGCTGAAATCTGATAATTAGGCTGGAAACCTAGAAGACTTTCTCAACTCCGCATTCTTCATGCCCCAATAGAATCCGTCAGCATATGTGGTTAATTAGATCTCCAAATAATTTGCTAAATTCTTCTCATCTCATCTCCACTGGTATGCCCTTGTCCAAATCATCTTCATCTTTAGCCTGAACTTTTTAAAGTCTCTTAACAGGCTCTCCATTCTTTTATTCTTGCAGCCACGGTTTGTGTCCTTCCTCTCCTCCCTTCCCTCACCCCCAGTCCTTCTCTTTGCATGTCCCTATCCCTTATTCTGACCTACAAGGCACTACGTGATTGGTCCCTTGCTTACTTCTAGGACCCTACTCCAGGCTACTCGTCTGCTTTATACTGGCCTTAGTTCAGGTCCTTGCACCTGTTGGTCTCCCCTGCCTCAGGGCCTTTGCCCTGAACACATTTCCGCTTCTTTTTGCATGACTAGATCTATTAAATTCTTTATATCGTTTCCTCACCAAGGCCTCTGATCCACCCCTCCCCAATCTAAACTAGTTTTTCCTTCCTTACTACTACTTTATCTATCTTAGGAAAAGTATCAATTGTGTACCAGGAACTATTACAGGCATGGGGTAAACCAATTAATATGCCAAATATCTCTAATCTCAAGTAGCTTTAATTCTAATACAGGAAGTAGAATACATAATTAAATTACATAGTATGATAGAAGGTGATGAGTGCTTAGAGAAAAATAAAGTAGGGAATGGGGATGAAAAGTTAGAGTATAAAAATTACAATTTTAAGTAATATGATAGGAAAAATCCTCTCAGAGACGGTGACATTTGTGTAAATCTTAAAGGAAGCAGAGGCATGAGTCATGCAGATAACAGGGGGAAAAACGGTAAATGCAAATGTTCTGAGGTAGGAGTGCTGCCTGGCACATTTGAGGAACAGCAAGGGGCCAATGAGTTTGGAGTGGGTTCAGCTTTTGTCATAACACTTTTCACAATGTAAAAGTTAATTAATATTTTCCTTCTGTTGTCTTTCTTATTGATCTTAATGAGGGAGGGACAATTTCTGTTTTAACCTTGATGTATCAATGTCCAATGCACTCAACACAAGGCCTAACACACAGTAGACAGTCAATAAAATTTTTTGATGAATCAGTGTTTTCTTAACCCACCAATGTTGAGAACAAATTAATCCATTAGGACATGAGTTATAGGGGGATTTGAGTATTTCTGTGGAACGATGTTAGAGAAGGAGATGCTGGCTGACTCTGCAAAGTCTCACCAGAAGCTTACCGCCCAGGGACAGGTCCTTCCAGAAACAATATAGATAAAGAGCTTGGCTGGAGACCATCAAATAATAACAAAGGAAATTGTATGATCTTGACAATTATTTCTTAGAGTAGTTCTAGGTATAGTGATGAATTATACCTCCATACCTCAAAGCTATTTTTGTCTGTAGGATGAGAATGGGTAGCTGGAGTCAGTGCGCTCTCCCTCAGGCCTGGGCTAGAGAGAAGCTGAAACTTCCTTGTCCTTTGGCCCTCCATTTCTAGATCCCACTCTTTGAAAACATCTATGTCATGTTGGGTTAACACATCATTGGGTAGGCAATGTATTTCTTTACCCCAGCTATTTTCTTATTACTGTGGATACATGCTCAGCATCATGATTTTATTTGCACACAGGCTAGTCTTTTTTACTGGATTGTTGAGTTAGATTAACATGAAAATCTAAAAAAGCAATTTCTCATGGTAGGCAGTATTTTAATATAAGGTCAGCAAAGTCATCACTGGTAAAAAAAAAAAAAATCTAGCAGTTTGGCTGAGGATGCTCCTGATGGATAGATGACCCAGAGCTTATTTTATGGGTTCTAGAATCCAGGGATTGGATTAACTCCAATGTTTGATGATAAATTGGCATGGCTGGAATGATAACTACAAGGAGCCATCTTTCTTCTACCACATTAATTTTGAGTAAATATGGAAAGACCTTCCTAATTTTGCATTTAGAATTAGAAACCCAAATATTAACATTTTTCTTCTCAAACTTTTTAATAACACCCCTCATTGATGCTGTGAGTATTCCTCTATAGTCTGCCTTGTTCCTCTTCCTTTCCCCGGCCTTTCCAGCCACTGTCCTCGACATTGTTCTGCATTTCCCTGAAGATTTAGCTGGTTTGAGGGTGTTTGTTCTCGGTTTCAGCTATCATCTGTATCTCAGATGCTCCTAAAATCTATATGCACTAGCCCTCCTTTCTTTCTGGAACTCTAGACCTATATTTCCAGTTAGTTTCATGTTTTATATTTTCACCAGTGTTTTATTTTCAGGTTCTCGAATCCCAAGCTGTCCCACCCAATTTATCATTTCCCTTTTGATCTTTCTCTTGCAATTTTCATTTCCATTTAAAAATATCATTAACAAACATAGAAAATAACACTAGAAAATAACAAAAAAATAGGGTCATTTTTCTCCTTCCTTCCTACACATTCAGCATCATGTATTATTCAACAAATATTAAACAGGAGTTGGGTGCTAGGGACTTGGATACACTCTGAGGATATAACTGTGAGCAAAACCACCTGCTTCCTGCCCTCATGGAGTTTGTCCTCTATTCTTATCACTAAGCTCTTTTTATTCTATACAAAGAGATCAACACATCCCTTCCTCTCCATCTTCTTAGCCATTGCTGTGGTTTGGGTCTCATTATTTCCTGCCTTGAGAATGACTAACCACAAAATTGTTTCCTGTGTCTGCTCCAGCCTGTGTTGCCTATTGTGTTCTCTCTCTCTCTCTGTCTCTGTCTCTCTCTTTCTCCCTCTCTTTCTATATTTATTTTTGAGAGAGACCATGCACTTGGGAGAGGGGCAGAGAGATAGGGAAACAGAGGATCTGTCTGAAACAGCTCTGTGCTGACAGAAGAGCGACCAATGCAGGGCTCCAGCTCACTGTGAGATCATGACCTGAGCAGAAGTAGGATGCCTAATCTACTGCATCACCCAGGTACCCTTGACATTCTCTCTCTTAAACACAAGAGGGTTTGCATCATTGCTTGATCCTCACTTAAACATCTTCATTGGATCTCCTAGACAGACAAAATCCCTAGTAAGACATTTCTGCCCTGACTTATCTCTCCATTTGCATCTTCTTCTTTCCAGGCACACAGAACTTTTCACCATATCCTGATCATGTGGCTTTCATGCTCCTGTTTGGAAAACCATCTGCACTTTTCAGTGTTTGTTGAGCACTGTTTAGAAGTAATCAACTCAAGTATCACTCTTTTCTTGAAGCCTTTCCTTATTGCCCCTGCTTCCCTCTTCAAGGCTTCCCTGTTGCCTCATGAACTGCTTTATTGGACTTACACCTTTACTTTCTTGTATTACCCACATCCATAACACAATGTTTACAATTCCAAGTTTTAGTTCCTTTCAGGAGGTCAGAACACTTTTGAAGTATTCCCATTGCAGAATCCTTGTAGATGTTTATGTTTTTTCCATGTTGTTTTGCATTTGTGTTCCCACTGTATTTCTTTAAGCAGATCACTTTTATTGAGTTTTTCCAACGTCATTAAGCCAGTTGTTTTTTCCCCTAAATTCAGTGGTTTTTAGTATATTTACAGAGTTGTACAATCATCACCATGGTCAATTTTAGAACATCCACATTATTCCAAAATCCCATACCCAATAGCAGTCATTTCCCATCTGTCTCTAAACACTTAGCCCAGGCAAATACAGCTCTGTTTTCCATCTCTGTGGATTTACCTATTTGGGACATTTGACCTACATAAAATCATATATCATGTGGCCTTTGTGTCTGGTGTTTTCACTTAGTGTAATGTTTTCAAAATTCATTCATATTGTAACATGTATCTGTACTGCATGCATTTTTGTGGCTGAACAATATTCCATTGCGTGGATATACCATATTTTGTTTATCCATTTATTAGTTGGATTGTTTTGGATTGTTTCTACTTTTGACAATTATGAATAATGTTGCTATGAGCATTTTTGTATGAGTTTTGTGATTAATTCAATTTTAATAGAAATAACTCTCTTTCTATTCTTATTTCCCTAGTGGTTAACAGGGTGTATGGAGTTAGATACTGTTCAGATCTTCAACTTGCTGTCTATATGACTCAGGAAGACTTTCCTACCTTCTTTGGGCCTCAATTTCCTCACATTTAGAAGGGGGATAATAATATCCCAGGTTGTTGTTAAGTGAATTATGTCTACTACAGGTTGTGGTTAAGTAGATCAATTTATATAAGGTGTATACCCCAGGTTGTTGGTAAGTGGATTAATGTATGTAAGGTGTATAGAATAGTGACAGGAACATAGTAACTTCTCTGTAAATATTTGCTACTAATATATTTATTAAATTACTTAATTCTACTATCAGGTGCAGCTGGTAGAACAGGATTGGGAACAAACACAACTGATTCTTGATAAACTTAATTTGTGTGCTCCCTATTAGCTGGGATCAATGTAAAATACACATCAGTCACTAATTTACAGATAAAATGAAACCTATTAATTAAAGTTAACCCAGTGGGTCACTTAAAGGAGGGTCAGTTAAGAATACTTCTACCATATTGAAATTGCTCACAAAGACAAGGTTAAAAATTAGGACTTAGATAAAATTGCAGATGGATCCTTACATTGCATCTTCATAGACTGCATTATTTAATTTGTTTCTTCTTTAAAAAAGGAAGGAAACATGCATTCAGGAGGGAGTTGCATCTAGAAACATCTAAGTTTCCTCATGTTAAATAAGACCACTAGTACCAACTACATCTATTTTATAAGATTGTTGTGACTTTCAATGAAGATGTGTTGTGAAATCTGTCAGTGAACTAAGCTACTTTTTTAACTTTATTGGGGAATAATTAGCAAATATAATTGTATATATGTAATGTGTACAACCTGATGATTTGATATACATATGCACTATAGAAATATTACCAAGGTCAAGATAATTAACACATCTGTCAGGTCACATAGTTAGTGTAAATAACTGTGTGTGCATGTGGTGAGAATGCTTAGGATCTACTGTCAGCAATGTTCAAGTCTTTGATATTCTATTATTAACTACATGAATGACTCTGGAGTACAGTATACTAAGTGAAATCAGCCAGAAAGAGAAAGACAAATACTATGTGGTATCATTTATACGTGGAATATTAAAAAAAATACTGATTTCATAGAAACAGACAATAGAATGGTGGTTGCCAAGGGCTGAGTGGGTAAAGTGGGGTGATGGAGGTTCAAGGGTACAGATTTTTAATTCTAAGAAAAATAAGTTCTGAAGATCTAATGGACATCATGGGGACTGTAATTAATAATATAATATTGTACATGTAAGCTGACAATTATTATTTGAATTGTTTTTTGAATGTTTGGGCATTTGATGTGTAAGTTAGATTTTGGTCATGAAAGTGAAAGCCACTCTTGGTATTTACTATAGAAAGGAAGGTTAATATAGGGAATCTGGAAGGGTAGAACATAAGTGGAGCTGGACCAAAAGTCTCAGCTGCCTGCAGTAACTAACATGAGTATTTCTTGGGAAGTCATCCAAAAGCCTTGGGCAAAACTTCATGAGCTCTCTGACTAGACCATACCTGCAGCAACTGCCACCTGAGAATAATACCTTCCCTTTCTTGCCTGCCTTCCACCTCTAACTCAGGCTTCTTGCACTAAAGGACTCCCAGTCTGTCCTCACTGGCAAAGGAATCTGGAAATGTAGTTAACAGGATATTTATACCCCTGCAAGCTCAGAAGCCAGGGATGATACAGAATGTCGACAAGTAATTTCCAGCAGTGATTGGTAGCTGGAATTTGAAAATATTCGCACTGATGCTCAGTGTTTGGTTATTATTCAGGCTTTCTTATTTTTCTTATAATGTGTGGATAGGTCAGAGTGCTAAAATGATGAGTGGGGAGCAAAGCTGTGGCTTCTAAGAACTGCATGTACATTTGAAAATTCCATTTGAGTGGCTTCTCTCAAGATAATAGCTGGAAAGGTCAGTATTTTTGACTTAAGTGAAGCGGAATCTTGCCCAGTTTAGTGCTCACATGGAATTAAAAGAGATGTCTCATAATTTTGAAGCATCTTGACGTGAAGCATTTTGAATGAGGTAAGAAAAAAAGTGGAAGGCACATTTACCAAAGCGAAGGGTGATCGTTTGTAGATAACAATTTTATGTACATTTTGAAGTTTATTTTAACATAATCATTTTCAAGAAGGTTTGAAGTGATAATAATACATTAAGTATGATGTATATAAAGCTGCATCTATTCATTTGTATATTTTGGATTGATTTTTTTTCCTTTTTTCTACCATTCCAGGGTTGGGCCAGGAGAAAGACCAAAAGATCATTTGGTAGTGCTTGTCAAGACAGAAGGAGAGATGACAACCTTTTAAATATGAATCTATCCAAGGACTAATACTTATCTTGGCAATGTCAAAGCTCTAAGTGCCCTGTGGGTCTTTTGACCTAAAAAGCCCAAGCGCATTTCAAGAGGAACTAGGAGAAACTGAATGACTAAGTCAGGGTGAGGCTGAGAGAAAGATCAGGAGGCCTGGGGTGGATTGTAAAACAGAGCAGAATTACAGATACTAAACCATACAATGCATTGTCCCAAAGAGTACACTTTAGACAGTGAAAGAGGGTACTAGACATCAGCATTCCATAATTTTTTGAAATATTTCCTTGTTTCGTACTAATTTAAAAAATATGGTATAGTTATATTAAAAGTGATTTTCAATCCATTCTCCTCATCACCTACACTCCTTCCACCTTCCTTGTTTTATTTTTCTCTATGAGACATATTTACCTGATACTGTAGCACAGAACAAAATGGTTAACAGCATAAACCTTGGAGACAGAGTAGGTGTCTGCACAGCTTGATATCATTATATAGTAGCTGGGTAACCTTGGGAAAATTGGTTAACCTCTGCCTCTATTTCCTCATCTGTAAAATGGAGATGCTGGTAATGTCGACCACAGAGTGAGTTAGTATACATATAGTGTTATATAAGTGTTGGCTATTGTTATGATTATAATTATTAATTATTTGTATTGTCTATCTCTACTATGAGAGTGTAAAATATCACGAGGGCAGGAAGTTTTGCCCTTTTTGTTCACGTTGTATTCTTAGTGCCCAAAATAATGCCTGGAACATAGTAGGTGCCCATTTGATATGTATGGAATAAATGAATGAATGATAGAATATATAAAGCAGGCAATTCAGTACCTGCTACTTTGCAAATAAAAGTCTATTTTTATGATGAAAATAAGTGATTTTCAAAATAAAAGTTTATCTGAAATAGAACACTGATACTTGGCATATTCAAAAAATCTTATATACATTGATTATCTGAAAATGTGAAATTACATAAGCAAAATAAATGTATTCACATCCCTTAAATAAATGCATTCATTAGATCCTTAGTAATATCTAACTCTAGTAGAATGGAATGGCATGTATAATTGGTCATGCATCTTGATAACTACAACCTGTATCTCAGAGGCCAGCAGACATAGCCATCATCCTCCCACTACTCCAGAGGAGGAGTTAGCTATTCCTAACCCTTTGTGTCCAAGGGCCCCACATATAGTCCTTTGAAGGAAAGCATTAGTTACATTGAGTGTGGAAAGATTTGGAAAAAGAGAGACCAGTTATTTACTAGTTGTCTTTAAGATTTATTTATGTATTAAAATAAGAAATCTTTTCACTCCATACGAATGTCACACACTGCTAGACAAAACCATAACTGTAGATGTAAGTACAAAGCAGAAACTTTCCAAACTCATTCCAATTCTGACTGAATCTTAACTGGATTCAAATACTGGTTTCACTACTTATTTGTGTAAATAAGGTGGGTCATAGACAAGGAGACCAAGTACCTGGATAGGAACATGGGAAAGGCCAGGTCCTCCAAATGTAAGATAAAATTTAAATATTTATAATAATAGCCAAACTTATTCATGGCTTACTGTGCACCTGGTACTACTCTAAGCACTTGACATACAGATTAACTCTTTGAACCTCCACAGTAGTCCTATGAGGGATAGACTACTGCTACACTCAGGGAAACAAGAGGTTTATCATTGCCCAAGTCATAGAATGAGTAAGTGGCAGAGCAGGAATTTAGACTCAGGCTATTTGAATCCAAATCCAGATTCAATCTCACCTCCCTAATGAAAGAATTGAGTTTGTAAGGGAAAAAAAAAGTCATCTTGAAGAAATAAGATCTTGATTAGACTAACAATTATCTTATAGCTTAGAATTGTTTTAGTTTTCAGCTTATCATGGATTTGCATAGGGAAAGCACCAAAATACCTTGTGTTGGGAATCTAGAGTTTTAAATCTGACCTTGGGCCACTCTTATGATTTGAGGCCCTGGGCAGTTTAAATCTCTGAGCCTCAGTTTCTTGTTGTGTAGAAACAAGATGACAGGGATGTTCAGAAGGATAAAGTGAAAGTATTTGCACCATACTGTAATACAGTACCACATTATAAATACTGGACAAATGGTAACAATGATAGCTGTCATTTAATGAGTAGTTTTGAGGAGACCAGCAATTCTTATACTATATTATCTCAAGTAGCCATATGGAGGTACAATAACTAAAGAAAAACACTACCAGGTTAATACAAGTTTGAATCCTTCTAATAGGACTCAACTATTCCTTTTTCTGTTTTTTTTTAATTGTTGGAAAGGCTTATTGCAAGACATCTGATTATCACAAAAGCATTTAACTTAGTACACTTAAAAAAATTCCTATATCTCTGACCCTTAAGAAAATAGAAGATAATACCATCTGCACATCAGCATTAAAGAATAGAAACTTTGTACTAGGAAGTACAAGTTGGGTAAATTAATTCTCTCAGAATGTTTGTGTCTGCTTTTCTTATTGCCCAGTTTCAAAAGGAATCTGTGATTTAAGAATGAATATGTAGAAGTTCTGTTTTGTTTGAGTGATTTTAGTTTATAGTGAGATAAACATTTGATGAAAAGAAATGTAATTTTCTGAAGCATAGATGACATTTTATTCCCAAATTGTAGGTATAAATTAATATAACAAAAGGCAATAATTTTTTAAGTCTTTCATAAAATTGAAGTATCTAAACCTTGTTTCTTGTTGGAGTGCAAGAAAGTCTATTTACTGTAATGAGAATAGTGTTCTATCTCCTCGCCCAGCACCATTCTTAGAGCTTTGACATTGGAATTCACAAGTTAGCTTTTATTTTTAACAGTGGTTGAAAGTACACATTTTAAAATGCTAGCAACTCAGAAGCAATTCCCCTTTTTCTAGCAGTTGGATAGTGGCATATAGTCACATGGCTTTGCCTTCCTCTTGATCTAGCATGATTTGGAAATGTTGGAAATTGGGCAAAAGGAAGTCCATAATTTTTAATGGGTGAGGTCACTGAGTGATATGATCTAGAATGTGCATGCATGTGAGCCTCTATTTGTGCATGTGCATAGACACAGTTACTTTGATTAAAGAAGCTAATTTTTTGTTCAGTATCTGAAAGGAAAAAGATATAAAAGCAAAAAGCTTTCACTGTGAGCTTATTGAGAATTCAGATGTAAATTATTTCATCTGGCAGAAGTTCATAAAAATATAGATGGCATAGAACAAAAATCAGTCAAGAAAAAAATTGAATTAAATTAAGCACCATTGGTAGCACATTAAATTGCATTAGGATTGACAAGAGGGTTTTCCTATGGATGAATAAAGTACTCTCCAGGTTCCTGTGACCTCGTGGATGTACTTGCACAATGACTGCAGCGCAGGCATGGGACTGTGACAGTCTTTCATATTTGCATTAATGCCAGAGACTCTTAGGAGTTAATGAGAGAGAAATGTTAGAAACAAATTCAAGGTTATTCTCACATATTTATGGGAATATTTATGCACAAGGTTATTTATTTAGCCTGGGATTATATTTTAACAACCACAAGACAAGAGTACAGGTGACTCTGATTAATTTTTTTTCACTTCTCAGGTTTCCATTAGTCTTTCATTTTATTTGTATCACATTAGAGTTTCCATGAATACAGCATCTTTCTGCCCCCCACCATAGTTTTCTTTTCTTTTTTTAAAAGTTTATTTATTTATTTTAAAAAAGAAAGCTAGAACAAGCAGGGAAGTGGAGGAGAGAGAGGGGGATAGAGGATCCAAAGCAGGCTCTATACTGAGATGTGCAAATATGCCTCAGGTTGGATAGTTTCATTACATTTCTATTTTACTTCAATTTAGTAGCCTGCTGAGTTTTCTCAAAGTTCAACATCTAGTGATGTATTCATTTGTTTTTTCCTTTTAATTTTCTGATGGAATAAATCACATCAATCAAATTTCTGATCATAGAAAAGTCCTACATTCCCAGGGACACCTCATTTAGTCATGACAGCTGATTTTATTAATATATCACTTGGTTCAACTTGCTGATGGAATAGCTATTCAGAATTTTTCACTAGTGGCCATAAGTGAAATAAATCTATAGCTTCCCTTTTGTAGTACTCTAAAATTAAATTTAGGTTCCAAAGTTTGTAAATTTAAGTGTGGGGATGCTTTGAAAAATGTTTCTGTGTTATAGAATACTATGAAATGCATCTGTTCTTTGAAAGATAGAACTTAAGAGAACTCATCAAGACGCAACATCTTTTTCTAATGCTAAATTAAGCCTTTTTAGACTGTATTCTGACTATCTTCTGAAGAACCCTAAGATCTCACTGAAATGCCATTTTACACACTTTTGATTGACAAAGATTGACCCCAAATTTGAAATCATTGAGACCTTTTATTCATTGGAGAACAATTTGACCTTATTTTGTAAGCTGAATATTTCAACGAGTTGGGCTCATCAGTTCCCAAGAGGAACTAGCATACACCAAAGGGGAATCCTTGTGTGTGTGTATTAGGAGACCTGGAAAGGAATGTTCATCAGCACTCTTTGTAATAGTAAAAACTGGAAACAATCCAAATACTCATGAGTGGATGAATGAATAGGTAAGTTGTAGTACATTCAGTTTTATTATATAAAAGTGAAAGTGAATGAACACATGGAAACTTTGTGCACCAATCTTAGTAATATTAGGCTGAGTTCTAAAGCAAGTTATCAGAAGATTCCCTTTTTTCAAAAGTTCACAAGACAAAACTAAACAATACTTAGGTATACCTATTTAAGTAATAAATCTATAAATAAAATAATAGCACAAAATTCAGAATGGCAGTTGTCTATGCAAGAGGAGTGATAAGAAGAGATAAAGGAAAAATACATAAATAAATGTAAGTAATTGGTAGTAGTCTAGATCTTGGCTTAAGTAGTGGCTTACGAGAGTTCATTTTATTGGTTAAAAACAAATAAAATAATAAAATTAAATGAGGAGTCCATGACTGACAGTGATGTTTTATGAACCAAGTGTGAATATTAACCTAGTGCTATATACTCAAGGTTTAATATGTAAGTGCTTATATTTGTGTGAGTACGTGTGTATGTGTTTGTCTTATTTCTTATGATAGTACTGCCTCCATATAAGTCCCTTAGTTTTGGTTTTTTGTTTTTTTTTCAATGACGTTGTCTCCTTAAATACCTTTCAATCATTCTTTGCCTACTTCTATCAGAGTCTGTGGGAAACTCCAACACCTGTCTAAATCAGTTGTTGAGGACTCTTGGAAAGAGAAAGATAATGAAAAGCCTGCCATGCACATAGGTGAAACATATTGGGAGACTTTTATTCTTAAAGGCAAACAGGACTCAACGAGACATATCTCCTCTATGGTTATTGGATTAGCAAGAATTGCAATGTCTTTGCAGCTATACACCAAAAGCAAGCAAAACATTACTCCTCAAAGCATCAAGGTGACCCATATTGCTCAGAAGAATAGCTTCCCAGAGCATTTGTGGAGTCTGTTCTATGCCAGAGCCCCAAAGGAAAGGCCAACTTTCTACAAGTATATCTTTAGGTAACTATGCAGCATCCTAAGGTAGCTTTAACTTTTTCAGGGTTGGTTGAAGTCAATGGTTCTAAACTTTAGATGAGTGATAGAATCACCTGGGGGATGTTTAAAAAAATCCTGATACACAGCCCTAACTCAGGCTGAATGGAATCAGAATTTCCGGGAGTGGAATCCAAGTATCAACGTCTTCTAGATTACCTCAAGTGATTCTAATGTTGGGCCTACATTGATAATACAGCTTTATTATTTTTTTTTAATATTTTTTTAGAGCTAGAGAGAGCAGGGGAGTGGCAGAGAGAGGGGGGAAGAGAGAATCTTAGGCTCCACACTCAGCATAGAGCCTGATGTGGGGCTCGACCTCAAGACCCCGAGATCATTATCTGAGCCAAAATTGAGAGTCAGACATTTAACCAAACTGAACCACCCAGGCACCCCAATACCACAGCTTTAAGTATAAGACCAGAAGATAAGTAGAAGATTTAAAAATATCATCAGATCTCTGTACTTCCCTCCCCCAAACTGCACTATTTTTTTTTCCCAAATTCTGGGCAGAGGATGATTCTATGATCATAGATATCCTAGAGAGAAAAAAGGGAAGGAAAAAAAGAAAGATGATCAAAACTGATATAGATTTAAAAAATGATTTCTTGCTAGAACAAGATTTTTATTAAAAATCGAAACCATCTTGCTGTCAGTACACTGCCAGTTCTGGTAGTTAATTTGTGACTGGAAGAATTTTAGTTCTCAGTGTGGTGCTTCCACATTGTTTCTCATTGGTTTGTTTCTCATCTGATCACCTTATCAGCAAAAATTACCACTTGGGTAACTCAGGGAATCTGACCAAGATGAGTAATGGGAAAGTTCATATAAGGCCTCCTGTCTTCTTTCATTATTTTTCTTTCTTCTCTCTTCCCTTCATTACCCCAGATCTGTTAGAGTTTAACTCATGATGAAACAGACACTCAGAAGCTAGAGTTTACTTCTCCTTAATCACAAAAAAGTCATGAAAATTCTCCTGTTTGGGGACAAATTTCAAATAATATGCCATTCATTGAATTGTATTAATACCAGCTGCCATTTAGTGATGCTTACTGTGCATCAGACACTGGGTTAGCGTGTTATCTATATTATCTTTCATAACTTTATATACAGCTCTGTGAGGTCAGCAGTATTCTTTCCATCAGTGGAGATAGGACACTGGTGCTTATGAAGGTTTTACAACTTGATCAAAATCAAACAGCTAGTAGTGGATAGACTATGTAAGAGTTGAGCATTTTTTAATGTTTATTTTTGAGAGAGAGAGAGAGAGAGAGAGAGAGAGAGAGATAGCAGGGGAGGGGCAGAGAGCAGGCTTCAGGCTCCAAGCTATCAGCACAGGGCCCAACACGGGGCTCGAACTCACAGACCATGAGATCATGACCTGAGCCAAAATCAGACACTTAACTGACTGAGCCACCCAGGCACCCTTAGACTATGTAAGATTTGGATCCAGGTTATCTTAACCCAATTCTTTACTTGAAATACTTAAACACTTAACTCCTTTTATTCTTTATGTAGAATTAGAATCTTCTAATGGAAGGGACCTTGAAGATTTTCTTATCTCATCTAATGTATAACTACTCTGTATTTTCCAGCTCTTCTTGAACCCACCGAGTGATGGGAACCTCGCTTCATCCTGAGGTAGCTTCTTTCATTTTTAGAAAGTTCTACAGAGAATCACAGTGATTCAATACTGGACTGCTGTGGACAAAGGCTGGGTCTACTCACAGATGTCTAATGTAATCATTTAATTTCTTGTAGAGAAGAGGTGTAATAGCTAAGCCTCATATGTAAAATGAGCATAATCACAGCAATGTATCTGACATTAAAATGGTGGTAAGGGTTAAAGGAGGTGATATATGTAAAATGTCTGGTATTTATAAACTTATGTATTAGGTATAATATGTTATATATAAGTTATAAGCATGTAACTTATAAAATGTGTTAGGTTTATCCCATCAAAGCTCAAGTACTTCTTAGTGCTTTGGGGATTTCCGTCACCACCTCTTTCTAAAACCATAAAAAGAAAATTTCGAGGGCATCTGGGTGGCTCAGTTGGTTGAGCATCTGACTCTTGATTTTGGCTCAGGTCATGATCCCAGGGTCATGGGATAGAGCCCCATGTTGGTCTCTGTGCTAAGCATAGAACCTGCTCAAGATTCTCTCTCCCTCTTTCTCTGCCCGCCCCCCTCTCAAATAAAAAAAAAAAATCAACAATGTGATAACTGGCTGTAAGTAATAAACCTTCTTTAAGCCAGGCTTCCTCTTTGTCTTATTGTTAATGTTTGTCCTTGTTGGAGCTCTCATATATATGATCAGTTCCTTCTTATTTATCTTCCATGTTTGGTGTAGTCCTTTCAGATTAACAGTTTATTTGGATGGTCACCATGATTGGTCCAAGTGTTGACAAGCTTTGATTTGTGTCTATTAGCTCTAAGTTCTGCAATGTGAAGCCAAGTGTTTCCAGGATCTGAGGGCCCTAATAGTGTACTCTGACCTCACTGCCCTGGGTACCTGGCCTCTAGTTACTGTATTCCCTCTCTAGACTAAAATGGCACTAATCGTATCAATCAGTTCTTATACGGCCTAGTCCTTTCTCAACCCTGTGTATTTTGTCAATGTCTGCCCCAATTTTGTAGTCCAGAACTGTGCAAAATATTCCAACCATGTTCTGATCTAGGTAAAGTACAGATCTTACCTTCTATGCTTAAACAACCTCATTTTTTAAAGTAAAAGGAAGATTGGACTGTTCAGTCTTTTTTTGAGCATAACTTTCAAATAGTATAAAGTCTCTGTGTGTGTGTGTGTGTGTGTGTGTGTGTGTGTGTGTGTGTGTACATCCAGGCAGAGTGTAAAATGGAGTAGTTAATTCTTTCAGACTTTTTGTTTTCATTTTTCTTCTGTTTTAACATTTCAGAAAAAAAAGTTCGTTTGATTCAATAACAATAACCCTTAACTGTTCTTTGATTTTGTTTGACAAAACCATGGTTGAAGGATTTATTTTTAAATTTTTTGAAGGATTTGGTGTGTGTGTGTATTTTTTTTCTTCCAAGATTTTATTTAAATTCAAGTTAGCTAACATATAGTGTAGTATTGGTTTCAGGAGTAGAATTTAGTGATTCCTCACTTATATATAACACCCAGTGCTCATCACAACAAGTACCCTCCTTAATGCCCATCACCTCCCATGCACCTCCCCTCCAGCAACCCTCAGTTTGTTCTCTGTATTTAAGTGTCTCTTATGGTTTGCCTCCCTCTCTGTTTTCACCTTATTTTATTTTTCTTAAATGATTTTTAAAATGTTACTCTACTTTGTCTATTCTTATTTATAGATGTGCCTTTACTTGAACAAAAACATTACAGGAAAAGACTAAAAGGAAACAGTTCAGGTTTAAAATTTTATCTTTACATTTAAATGAAAATTTAAACTAAAGGTGAGGATTGAGAAATTGTTATGCAGGTTAACTAAATTGAAGGAAATAAATATGAATTTACTATCATGAAGTTAATTCAACTAATTCATTCTCAGTATCACCTCAGTTCCTGGTCATTTTCTGATGCTCTCAATCTTGCGTATATATATATAAAAATTTTTAGACATTGACACACTGTTTTCACTTAGATTTTCTTTTCCCAAACACAAGTATTTGAAGAATACAGTCTTCTCCATTTTCCTTTTCTTGGCTACTGCTGAAAACAAGATGTGTTGGTTACATATTTTGTAGTTCAAGCACCCAACTCAAACTAGCTTGTGAGTTAAAAATGGGGGACCAGACTTGACGGAGAGGAGAGGTCACAGAAAGGATAGGAACCAAAGCATCTCCAAGAACATCAGCAGTAGAAAATTGTACCATTTTCTCGAAAGTTAAGTTTCCCAGCCATTTACTGACCCATTTCATGGTAATATAAATCCTGTAAACTCTTTTTAGGATTTTGAAAATTATTCCATTATTTTTGCATTTTATATGATAAACAAATGGTTTTAAGTAAGACTTTTTGTTGTTGTTTTGTTTTTCAGCTCAGTATATTAATTACAGAAGTCCCAGCTACTATGAAGAAATTTTAAAAATTCAGTAAGTGCATTTTCTTATATGTAACAGTCAGGCCTTCTCAGAAGCCAGGTGGTTCTGCCCTGTACCATTATTCTGTTTTTACTCTTCCATCCCCTAACACTTGACTGTTTTCCACAAGTTACAACATCAAAAATAGACAAGACAGCATTTATAATTGATGTTTTTAAATCTTCAATTTTCTATTTTAAAACATAAGGGGATCTTTAAATTTTTTTGTTTTGTTCTTAAATAATAAGGAGTGGTTTTTAAATATGAATAGCCATTCTTTCTAATAAGCGAAAAACTACATACAATCATTTCCTGTCATCTCTTACAAATGTGTAATTTCTCAAGTTCTAGAAACATTTGAATATAACAGGTAAGAATGTGAATCAGATAAATTCAACGTATAATTGGGTTGTCCACATCTGCATTTTCCACTTCCTTTCCTTAAGTCACTATTCAGCCCATACCCATTTGTCTCTGCTTGGATCATTCATAAACCTTGCTCTCACAGAGATTACCAATGATATCAGTGTTGCAAAATCTAATGTACTTTAAAATTTTCATGTAACTAAATGTTTCACATAGTTGACTACTCCATCCTTTTGTTTTTAAATGCTTATTAATTTTTGAGAGAGAGAGAGAGAGCACAAGCAGGGGAGGGGCAGAGAGAGACACACACAGAATCCAAAGCAGGCTCCAGGCTCTGAGCTGTCAGCACAGAGCCTGATGCGGGGCTCAAACCTGTGAACTGTGAGACCATGACCTGATATGAAATCAGACACTTAACTGGCTGAGCCACCCAGGTGCCCCACTTGCTACTCCATCCTTTTTAAAGCACTATCTATCTTGGCATCCTTGATGTTGCACTGGATGTAAGGAGCAACATGGATGTTCCTTGTCAGTCTTCTTTATTAATTCCTGCTCTTTGTCCATCCTCTAAATACTGGACTTTCTCATGGCTCAATCTAGAATTCTCTTCTTTCCTCACTCTATATGCTCACTGGCTTTAAATACCGTCACTCTTGTCTGTAACTCGTATCTTAGATTCCAGCCTCTTTTCAGAGCTCCAGATATAGTTCTAATGGTTCTCTTTGAATATTCACAGTCAAATCAAACTCAATGCCTTGTCAGAAAACAACTCCAGTTTTCCTTTTAGTAGGTGACACCTGCACTGGTTTATACAGGACATTCATGCATTCATTCAACAATTATTTATCAAATATCTGTTGATATTTGTGCTAGGTGTTATTTTAGATATTGAACTTACAGCAAAAGACCAAGTTTACCTTTTCATTTTTCTCATCCTCCATATCCAAAAATCCACTGTCAAATCCTACCCGGCCTCTGCCAAAACTTTCTCAAATGCATCTACTTCTGTCCATCTCCACTGCTCCCCACCATAGCCTAAGTCACTCTATCTGTTTGCTGATAGCACTTGCCAAAGTAAATTCTTCACTGGAATACAGCAGGGGCCTCGTAAGTGGCATCCCTGCTCCCATCCTTGACATCTTAACAGCCATTTCTACACAGAAGTCATAATAATCACTGAAAATGTAAATAAATTTATTCCACTGTTTAATGGTCCCAACTGTTTAAAATAAAAGTCTAACTTTTTTACTAGGGGCAACAAATGTTTCTCATTGCCTAACTCTCTAAGTGAAATTTTCCTCTGGGTACCATGCTCTAGCCACAATGGTATTGTGGCATATTGTTGTTGTTGTTGTTGTGTGTGTGTGTGTGTGTGTGTGTGTGTGTGTGTGTGTTTTGTTTGTTTGTTTGTTTTTCCCGTTTACACCAACCCATTTTTCATTTCTTTTTCTGGAAAGCTCCACATTTTCATCATTCTCATCTCATCTTCAATATTCACTTTTTTAGGGATGTTTTACCTGACTTCCAACTTAAGTTCTTATTATGCCTTATTCCTTTTCTTCACAGTGATTGTAAGAGTTTATAATTATATGTTCATTTTCATATTTATTTATTATCTCACCAACTAAACTATAAAATCCATGAGAGTAGAAATCTTTGTTTTGTTTATTTTAGACTCAATATTTAGCATAATACCTGAAGTATAGTAGTCATTCATTCTATATTGCTAAACGAATGAATTATCTTAAGTAAATTTGCAAAAATATTAAATTATCTACAATAATCAAAAAAAGATGTTGTATTGAAACATTCCTGTTTCTTGTTTTTTTTAAATTTGCATTTCTTTTTTAAAAATTTTTAAAATGTTTATTCATTTTTGAGAGACAGAGAGTGAGTGGCAGAGGGGCAGAGAGAGAGGGAAACACAGAATTCGAAGCAGGCTCCAGGCTCTGAGCTGTCAGCATAGAGCCCAGCACTGGGCTCAAAGTCACAGAGGTGAGGTCATGACCTGAGCCGAAGTCAGATGCTTAACTGATTGAGCCACCCCCTCAAATTCATATTTCAATCTTTATTTACAAAATTTTTTAGAACTGTGGATATAAATATTAAAGCACCCAAGGCTGGGTGAAATTTTATTGAGAATAACTACAGATAAAGGGAAACTGATTTTTTAAAGTCTGTTTCTGAAATTTAGCTGGAAAAAAGGAAAATTTTAGCTGGAAAATTTAAGGGGAAATGATATATTAATATATCAGTATAGGTTCTCTGCTCACAGAGTCACTTCCTATGAAACATAACAGAGGCAAGTTTGGGGAATTACAAAGGTAGGAAAAATCCTAATCAAATAGAAACTGTTGTTCAAACAGAATATTAGTTTAAATGATCCAATCAGTGGCTTGAGCCAAATTTATTTTTCTTTAAGCCATTCATGCTAGAACACAACCTCTCAGCACATTAAGAATCCATAGTACATTCCAAGTGTTTGCCCAACAGATGTGGGGATTTGAAAGATACATTCCATGGAAATGGGATGAAAACAAGAAAGGTTACCAGTTAGTCATCAGCATTTATAAAGTTTCCTCATGATGGGGCCATATTTCTCAAGGTAAACATTTATTTATTTGTATTCCAGGTCATGCTCGGCTGTTATATGAATCAACCTAAAATAATTTCCAATTGCTGGATCTTTGATTTTACCATTGTTCCAGATTATACCATGGAATGCAACATAACATGCAGAAATTTTCCTGAAGATAAGAGTACAAAAAATTGAAAACCATACCTTTTTGGATGGAGTCGGACAGAAAGCTTAGTTTTCATATTTTTCCAATGACTTTTTTATTGAAGCCATTATTTAGGGTTCATGTGGGTGGTAAGTGATACAGCTGTAGGTCTTCATTTAAATAAAATCTTTGCCTCTCATTGTAAAACACAGTAAAACACAGTAGCAGATTCTGTCCCAACACATCTCTGGCAAGCCTGGACCGAGTTCCTTCCACAGTTCAGAAAAATCCATGCATGTGGCTGTGCATGACCATCCCAGGCACCTATCTGGAAGTGCTTTGCGCTCCAGGACACCAGGGCTCTCAGCGCCAGGGGCAGCCCCACTCCTGCCCAGTCACTTGGCTTCTAACCTCCTGCATGACCAAGTAAAACTTTTTCCCGAAATGAAAGTTGGGTTCAATATTAGGAAATCGAATATCATTCATCATGTTAATAAATGTTATTCCTAATGTTAGTATCTTATTTAATGGGAAAAGACAGAAGGCATTTCTACTAAAATCAAGGCAAGGATGCCCGGTCCCTATTTCTGCTCACTACTGCCCTAGAGGTACTATGTTACTTGCAACCCCCAAACTTGCATCTCCTCTGGCTTCCTCCCTGGTCCCTGGTCAGCATCAGGGTGTCCATTCAGGCACAGGCGAGTCTGTGGGCCTCTCATCCCCACCAGCCACTGGCAGGCCCCCATAAGTCACTATGTCCATGCCCAGATGCTTCCTGTCTTAAATAAATAATCCATCATGAATGTAATTTAATACACAGTCAACCCTTAAAGAACATGGGTTTGAACTGTGCAGGTCTACTTACAAATAGATTTTTTACATTTACTGTAAATGTATTTTCTCTTCCTTATTATTTACTTAATGACATGTTCTTTTCTCTAGCTAATTTTATTGTAATAATACAGTGTATAATACATATAACATGCAAAATATGTGTTATTGCTTCTGCTCAGTAGTAGGCTGTTAGTAGTTAAGGTTTTGGGGAATCAAAAATTGTACATGGATTTTCAAATGAATGGGGGGGTAGATGTCCTTAACCCACATGTTGTTCAAGGGTCAACTGTATAGCTAAGAATAAAAATAATTTTCAAAGTATAAAATAATCAACCCACCATGAAAAGAGAGTGATGAGCTGACCATGGGAAGATCTATGGACATGGTATTGGACTCCCACTTAAAGCCACCAGGATTATATGGTAATTCTCAAACTTCTCAGTCATTATGGCAGGTATATGGGACCTAACTTCCTTTCTTTTTTCCATCCACAAAATTTTTTCAATTGATTTGCTTGAATTTCTGGTCATATAATTTTGTCTTTTGAATAATTTTGCTTTCTTTCCAGTGTTCATAGCTCCCCATTATCACACCCATAATTTCTTTTTTTTTAAATGTTTGTTAATTTTTGAGAGAGAGAGCATGAGTAGGGAAGGGGCAGAGAGAAAGGAGGACAGGGGATCTGAAGTGGACTCTGTGCTGACAGCAGCGAGCCTGATGCAGGGCTCAAACTCACAAACCATGAGATCATGACCTGAGCCGAAATCATACTCTAAACAGACCGAGCCACACAGGCACTCCTCAATTCATCATTTCTGATTTATGAGAAAGTATTGACTTTCTTGAGCAACTAAACTTGAATTCTGTAGAGATTCTCTGGTAAAAACTAATTCCTTTATGACATACCTCAGAATTAGTTTTTCACCTACTTTAATTGGAGGGTTTTTTAAAAAATTTTTTAAATGTTTATTTATTTTTGAGAGGGAGAGACAGAGTGTGAGCAGGGGAGTTGCAGAGAGAGAAGGAGACACAGAATCCGAAGCAGGCTCCAGGCTTTGAGCTGTCAGCACAGAGCTCCATGCAGGGCTCGAACTCACAAACCAGGAGATCATGACCTGAGCTGAAGTCAGACACTCAACCGACTGAGCTACCCAGGCACCCCTGGAGTATTTTGTTTTCTGTTTTTTAATAAAATCAAGTATGGCAAGTTTCCACTCTTTATATAATATGAGCTGACCAGTATAATATAAAACAAATGGGAAACACAATTTCTGTTTAGAACTCATGATTTATTTGGATACAATTTATTATTTTCATGTGGCTCATTTCAGTTTTATAGGGCTTTTGCATCTGTCAATTTGGTTAAGAACACAAAGATAGTTTCCTGGTGAAAGAAGTAGCAAGGAAGTCTCATCTGTGAACTTCCAAGGTAAAATCGTTTTTTTTTTTAATTCTAGAAAAAAATGAAAACAAATGGAAGCGACTATACAATAAATGACATATACTTATTAAAATTAGAGGTTAATAAAATTTCTTTTTGAATAATGAATGGAAGTATTTAGGGAAGACTGTCAATTTTTAAGAATGCTCAATTGGGGCACCTGGGTGACTCAGTCGGTTGGGCGTCTGACTTTGGCTCAGGTCATGATCTCACGGTTTGTGAGTTCGAGCCCCGCGTTGAGCTCTGTGCTGACAGCTCAGAGCCTGGAGCCTGCTTCAGATTCTGCATCTCCCTCTCTCTCTGCCCCTCCCCTACTAATGCTCTGTCTCTCTTTGTCTCTCAAAAATGAATAAACATTAAAAAATTAAAAAAAAAAGAATGCTCAAACACATACACACATGAACAGGCACACTCACACAATTTGGCGCCCAGGTGTCATTTTTTCTTGATCCAGGTGTGGCTGAAGTGATTGTCAACAGCACTGGCTTCCATTACTGCTTAACTAAATGGGCAATCTTTTCAGGTCTCCATCTGTTATTGGCAGAACTTTTCTTTCCCTAAAGGAAACTTTTGCTTGAAATGATTAACCCTGTTTTTAAACACTGATTGCCATTGAAATCTAAGTGCTACTGCAGGTCTCTGGCAGTTCAAGGTTTTGTCGTGTTAGACCTCATACTTCTACTTACCTGGCATTCTCTCATGAAGCTCTGAAATTTGTCTTCATATTTATTTTTTTTTTAGAGTATATAAACTTTAAGGGCAGTGACCACATTAGTTTCATCTTTGGTCCTCACCAAGGCTTAACGTGATGTCTTATTTGCAGAACAAGGACAGTAACATTTTTTATTTGACTTTTTCTGTATATATCTTGTCTCTGGAACTAATTTTATGATGGCTAGGGCAGTGACTTATGTCTGATAAAAATTTGTGTAAAGCTCTTTCACCTTTACAGAGTCGTTCCTGTATGGCAAGAAGGAGGGCTTCCATTATGTATAGTTATTTCCCATTAAAAATCCTGTACTGGATGTTATGTAACCTCAAGCCTTGCTGCAGAAACTTACTTCCTCTACTTATTCTTGCCGTAGATCCTGACGCACTGCCTTCTGCTCTTATTCCTTGTCTTGATGTGCTGTGATTTTTTTTTTTTTTTTTTTTTTTACTTTCCAACCACAGTCCACTTGAGCGAATATTTATCTTTCTCAGCCCAGGCTAGCTTGAATTGTCATGCCTAAGCTGGAACACTCTGGCACCATTACCATGGCTTTCTCAGTCTTCACTCCTTGTCAGGGCTTTCCAGGCTGAGAGCTAATTAGTCTGACTCACCCCTGAGTCAACGGCCCCATATGTGCTGACTGCCACAAAGTCAATATCCTTGCTTAACTCTACTAAGTAAATGGAGCTCTCAGTACTCCAGTTTTCCTTATGTCCCCAATCCTGCCTCATACCGGTTGTTGTGACACATTCCAGCAATTATTGAAATTGCCAGTGCCTAATACAATGCTATGTGCATAGGAGATGTCCAATACATTTTAGATACCAAGAGCAAATGCTTATTGTAATGGTGTGGAAGCTGTTAGGGAAATCTTCAACTCCCACCAACAAACTCCAAATAATTTTTGTCATTCACCTTGTACGTTTTTGGGTAATAATTGTATCTGTTTCCATTTTTGGTAAAAATTAGTTCTGAACTCCCCAAGCACACATTTATAAATAATGGACATTGTAAATGTTTAGAAGAATACGTGGCAGAGTTGGAACTATAAGACCATTTTTAGCAACATGACTTTTTTGGGGGTGAGGAGTTTGCAGAAAACACGGTGGTTACTGTAATTTTTCAGCCAATTCTGCCTTCATAACTTCCATGGAAATATACTCTTGATAAGTGAAGAAAGATGCTATGAGTTGGGAGGGGTTAGTGAGGGCTGTTCTGACCTCAGGTCACAAAGAAACAGACCACTTGCTCCGTAGTCTCTGGCACAGTACCCACTTATTCGAAAGTCAGCTTCTAGTATTATGTGGTACACACATCCAGAGAGTTTTTAAATATACTATGTGATGGCCTCAAATTTGGAGTTTGCCTAACTGACAGAAGTTGGGATTGAAATTTAAAAAATGATGTGTTTGGGTCTCAGAAATTTGATGAAAGAAATAACCCCCAGAAATCTAAGACCACATGAGCATACAAGGCCTTTTGCCCGGGTGGGAATGGTAGGGGGTAAAAATCAGAAAGGGAAAATTCAGGAGTAAAAGTTGAAGGGACAGTATCTAGTCATTTACATTGTGTTGATTACTCCACAAGAGTCTGTTGTCTCATTTCCCCAAGAGTTATGGTTTCTGCTTGGTTTGGTTCAGTAATTCAGGAAGGTGTGGTTTCCCTTTATGAAAAAAATAATGGAAAGAAAAATAATAATTGCTCATCATGAAGATAGTGTTAAGGCTAGTGGTTCATCTAGCATTTGAAGTCATCCCAGGTCCAGGTAGTGGGTCAGTGGGTCATCCTGTAGTTTGACTGTATTCCTATGATGGAGCTGGTCCAGTAATTGTTTTTTGAAAACTTCAGCATGGAGTTTGTTTTACTCTGTGACATCACCCTTTTCTTTTGTTCTTCTTTTTAATTTCTGGCAAGTTGTTATAGATTCTTTAAGATCACCTGTACATCTTCTTCTCTGAAATCTACCTTGGTTTGGGCTTGAACAAGTCCTCACTAAAAGGGTAGGGAATTGTGACTTGCTTCTTGGCAATGACAGGAAGGAGACTCTGCTTCTATTCTCAGATTCTCCTTTGACCTAGCTCTTCTTTCCTGTGTTATGTGTTCTAGCTTCTTAGCTGTTCTTGAGAGCCAGAAATCACCTGAGGTTTACATACTTCCAGCACTTCCTGCAAGCCAAGGAACTTGCAAGGGTTTACTAGCACTTAGAGCAATTTCCTGACAGGTCAGGATCTTTGTACCCTTAGGGGTGCTGGCTTGGGGGTGTTAGCTTGGGCTTGAGCATTGGGGGGTTGTCCTCATTCTTCTTGCATTCCTTTATTTTTACAACCGAGTCACAGCATACATAATCTCATGCCATGTAACTCTAGCCAGGAATGTGAATGGACAGTTGGTTGACATGACCGATGGTGTAACGAGTTTCATGGTCCTCTTTCCCTTTTCTGACAGTGACCTGTTTACTTCCCATATCTGAAAATTCTGTATTTTCCAACAAAGGTGAGCCACTCCAAGGATATGTGCCAGTCCCCAAATGCACCCCCCCAAATATGGGTTTTTCTTCAAGAAACTTTCTTACAAACCTGGGTTCCAGCATAGGCCTAGGAGATTCTGGTTTCCTTCCCTGAGCTCCTGCTTAATGGTGCTGCTTATTGGTTTTTCTATGTGTTTGTGAGACATTAGGGGAATCCGGGTGACTTGAGACAAAGTTTTCTCCTTCCAAACTAACTTATTTGGGTGGAGATCTAAGTCCAGTGCTAAATTAAGTGCACTAAACATTAGCTTAATCCTCTAGTAAATAAAATGTTCAGAGGAGTATTTATTTTATATAAGTACTATTTTCTTCACTTTGTATTCTTCTTCCTTTTTTTTAAATTTGTAGTTTATTGTCAAGTTGGTTTTCATATAACACTCAGTGCTCTTCCCCACAAGTGCCCTCCTCCATGACCATCCCCCCTTTCCCCTCTCTCCCTCCCCCCTCAGCCCTCATTTTGCCCTCAGTATTCAAGAGTCTCTCATGATTTGCCTCCCCCCATCTCCCTAACTCTTTTTCCTCCTTCCCCTCCCCATGGTCCTGTTAGGTTTTTCCTGTTAGACCTATGAGTGAAAACATATGGTATCTGTCCTTCTCCACCTGACTTATTTCGCTTAGCATGACACCCTCAAGGTCCATCCACTTTGCTACGAATGGCCAGATTTCATTCTTTCTCATGGCCATGTAGTATTCCATTGTATACATAAACCACATCTTCTTGATGCATTCATCAGCTGATGGACAGTTAGGCTCTTTCCATGACTTTGCTATTGTTGAAAGTGCCCCTATGAACATTGGGGTCCATGTGCCCCTATGCATCAGCATTTCTGTATCCCTTGGGTAAATCCCCAGCAGTCCTATTGCTGGGTCATAGGGGAGTTATACTGATAATTTTTTTAGGAACCTCCACACTGTTTTCCAGAGCGGCTATACCAGTTTACATTCCCACCAACAGTGTAGGAGGGTGCCCGTTTCTCCACATCCTCGCCAGCATCTATAGTCTCTTGAGTTGTTCATTTTAGCCACTCTGACTGGCGTGAGGTGGTATCTCAGTGTGGTTTTGATTTGTATTTCCCTGATGATGAGTGATGCTGAGCATCGTTTCATGTGTTTGTTGGCCATCTGGATG
>CM053578.1:83705923-83777648 GCA_028646485.1 Cryptoprocta ferox
GGGGGGTGATGGTCTTGGTGGAGGTCACTTGTGGGGAAGAGCACTGGGTGTTATATGGAAACCAATCTGACAATAAACTATAAAGTTTAAAAAATAAAAATAAAAAAATAAAAATAAATAAATAAATATTAAAAAAATAAAAAAATAAAATACTTCATTAAGGCTTCTAAGCTCTAAGTCCCCATGATAAATAATCTTTTTTCTTCTCCAAGCTCATTGTACATTTGTTAGGTCTTTCCATTTATTAAGCACATAGCACTCAAATTTTAATATTGAATAAATAAATCATTAATATATTTTATATATCACATTACACTGCACTCTTTAAAGGGAAGGGCTATGTTTCATTTATTTTTCTCTTCCCCCCAATACTGAGCATGGTCTTGCACACCAAATATCTGCTGAAGAAATGAATAAAGAATAAATAAACACAGAGTCATTGATTTTTCAGATGTTTCAGGTTATGACAAGAGGTCAGCACTGATTTTCCTGATAAAGAATGTGTGGTTCAGAGAGGCAGAGAGAGTGGCACATGGCTACAGACTCACTGAGTAGCCAGTTTGGGCTGGAGCTCAGTGTTTGGACTTGATCTAAGTCTCTGCCTACTGCATAAGGATGCTCCTTTTTGGACAAGAAAGTGAACTTAGATGTGTTTCTTTTAAGCAGCTATAATCTTGTTACTTTATAATTCTAAATACTGGCTTTAGGGGCACCTGGGTGGGTCAGTCAGTTAAGTGTTAGACTCTTGGTATTGGCTCAGGTTATGATCTCATAACTTTGTGACTATGAACTCTGTATCAGGCTATGCTGGCAGCACAGAGAGCTTGGGATTCTCTCTCTCTCTCCCTTTCTCTCTCCCCCTCCCCCACTTGTGCAGTCTCTCTCTCAAAATAAAGAAACTTTATTCAAAAAATTTTTTAAAAATAAATCAATAAATAAATACTGCCTTTAACATTTATTATTTGTATGGCTGAGTATTTTATTTGGTTTTCTCATCTGTACATTAAAGGTCTAGATAGTGTTCTCCATGCTTTCTTGTAGCTGTGAAGCTTGAGTTTCTTTGGGCACTTAATTCCTCTGTGTCTCTAGCAAAGAAGATAACTTCCCCAAGTGTCCTAAGGTGCCCCACCTGCCATTTTGTATTCTAAATGAAGCCTGGTTACCAGTGGGTAGTAATGACAAACACAATAGATAGGATCAAAGAATTCATATGTAAAAAAAAAAGAAAATAAAGAACTTAAAGATGGTTTTAAAAATAAAAAAATAAAATAAAAAATCCTTTAAGAAATTTAAAATTCAAATGATTGGGGTGGGGAAAGGCTAATTCTACAAATCTATTACTTAACTTCTGAAGTTTTATTATGGGAAGCACCTATATATTTCTTCATTGTGACAAATATGTATAGCAAAACAAGGTCTAAAGCAAATGGCTCTGAGTTCTACCACTAAAATCGAAAGTGAAACTTTATCTTTCAATCTTCATATCCCACATGTGAATAGAAAATCATTCTTCCCTCCTTGAGGTAAATGACGATCCATTCTAATTATCACTATCTCCTTCACATATAGGTTTACACAAACAAACACTGCTAACAAGTCATGCACATAGCAAATTGGTCCATTCTGTTTCCACTTCGTTTTGCACATGCTGCATTGTAGTTTTTTTCAAATTTATATACTGTACCCTAAAGGCATTCTCCCTCCACTCAATTCCAACACAAAGTCCTGGGCAAAACTTGGCATTACTACTAGGTTCTGTAATTCTCTATCTTACACGGGTCTTTCTTTTTGTAAATTTTATATGAGATACAGCTTAAAAAGGCCCACAGTCATTCCTTGATGATGGTTTGTCAGGTGCAGAGTCTTCAAAAGAACATGTTTTGCCCTCTTTAAGGGTGGCATACACTAGAGGGAACAATATGGTCTGTGTTTCAATAAGGGTAGCGGAATTCAAGAAGGAAAAGTTACTAGATGAGATGAGCTCTATAGAGAAACAAACTAGTCCACTTATTAGTCAAGAGGCCAAGTGAATCCCTTTAAAGTCTCTAGATTTAGCAGAGGGAACAAAATCTCATGCTTTCTAAATTTGTTTCACAAATTTATTACTTTCTCTCAGGATACATTGATTTTCAGTTGACTTGATATCAGGGTCTTTAAATCAAATCTAACTTATTGTGTTTTTCTGTCATAGAGAAGGCTGAGCAAAACAATAATAGGTGATCATAAGGGAAATTAATTCTCAATATCATTTTAAAATACAAACATCCTTAGAACTCAAAAACCTGCCCCATTTTTAGTAGCTATTTTGCTATTATATTCTCCCAGGAGAGCAAACACTAATAAAGATAATGTGACAACTTACTAAGATAAGGTGATCCCCATGCATATGTAGGTAGCTTATGTTTTTCTTATATATACACCTACAAGTATATATATATATATATATATATATATATATGTATATAGATAAAAAGATAGAGGTAGAGATAGATATATATCCATTTATATCTCTATATATTTTTATATAGATATAAATGGATATATACACATATACATATAAGGGTAAACACTCTTTACCTTATTTAAAGTATGAATATATGTATGTGTAATGGATATATATGTAATATATTATTTGCAAATTTGTGTTAACACACACACATTATGAACAGAAGAGGATAACTATGTTTGGAACAGTGATAGGCCCTGTGCCAACTGATGGTGTTCAGTTACTGTTAAGCCTTAAAACACAGGTTGGCTCATTGCCCATTCTGTTGTTACATAACTGCAGTACTGCCACTCAATTCTGATCTGAACTAGAAATTGTACAGGGGACTGAGATATTAGGGTCCGATGATGGGTAGTTATGGGAATCATATAAAGTACCTCCTGAAGTTTTGAGGTGATAATGTTGAGGTCAAGAAAATAAATGCCACAAGGGCTATATAAGACATAGTAGGACCTCACCCCAGACATGTGAAATGTCCTGCCTACTTCCCAAGTCCAGTTCCCCGAAGAACAGTAGAAACTTGGGAGTCCCACTCCCTAAACCTCCCCAATTTTATGTCCTCTGCATTCTGTTAGCTTCTCACAATAAAATACATTTTACATGAAACATATGTATTGGCGTGCCCATTTTTGTCAACCCTCTGCAGGGCTAATCCACTGTTAGGTTTAATTAAGTACACATTGGTGATGTAAAAAATATCAGTTAAATAAACCAGCAAGGATTATGTATTTTATTTTAAGCATCGCAGATACTCTGATATACTTTAAATTTGAGGTATAATTTATATTATATAAAAATGGTAATTTAGTTAATTTCTACTAAGTTTTCAGTCTGTCCACTATATTTTTTATTTTTCCTTTTGGAAGGAAATCTGATTCTCCCTTAGACCTAAAGCAAGTTAGGCAGCTAGAATGATAAGACTGTTGAAACCATCCAAATTGTAACTTTTAATGAATTATGTAATGTTTACATAAACTCAAAAAGGAAACTGCAGGGCGATGTGAGAAACCCAGAGAAGAAGGTGATTTCAAGGAGCTAAAGAGCCACATATGACAAGTGGCTTCACTGCAAACTTAGTTGAAATATGGGAGCCTTGGCTTTAGGTTGGTTATAGACCTGAACCTTGAAAGACAGTTGGAACCAGGAGGTATGTAAAAGGTAAAAAAAAAAAAAAAAAAAAAAGAGTCTGAGCAAAGGTTTAAAAGCATAAAAGCAACAACAGTGCATAGAAAATCCAAGAATTTCCAGGATAATGAGTTTGGATTTTAATCAGTCAGATACAGTGATCTACTGAAAGTTTCTAAACAGAGGAAAAAACATGTGTCATTGTAAATTAATCTGTAGAAGGTTCGCAGAATCAATCAGCAGAGGTAAATTTAAAAGGCAAGGAGCTGTTACATTTGTCCAAGTTCAAAGAAACAGGAGCCAAACCTGAACCATGGCATCAGGGATCCATACACATCAATGAATGAAAGAATAAAGCATTGTGATTCAGTGCTCATGATTTCACCCCAGGAAGGCTATATTCTTAATCCCTCGCTCCCATATAACTATAAATAAGAAATTCTATGGGATTTTGGACTGAATGTATTTAATTTGATGTTTTGACTTCAGTTGATAAGTATGTCTCAGAGAAACTCCTACAATATTTTATGTCATAATAAATTGCTATAATTTCATATTAGACACACATAAGATCACAAGAATACCATTAAGGTGAGTCCTCTGTGCCTCCTTACATACAAAATGGAAAAGCCTTACTAAATAATCACTGTATTAGTTAGGAATTCTGTTTAGTTCCTAATTATCAAGATATAGCCAAAACTGGTTCATTTTCTCTCTCACGAAAGTACAGATATTGCACTTTTATAATGGCTTTTTTACAATGTCCTGGATTCCCTGGGCCTTTATTTTTCTGCTTCATCATCTTTGCTGTATGGCTTGAATCTCCATAGCTGTAAAATAATTACTGCCTTTCTGGGCAGCACATCTATGCTCCAGGCAGAAGGAAGGCATGGCCCTCTTAAATGATCTCCAAAGCCCTTCCCAATGACCTCTTATGACTCATTGGCTGTGCCTATCTCCAAGGAAATATTAGACAGTCTACTCTTCCAGCTGGTTACATTGCCACCATGACTTCTGTTAACAAGGCAGAAAAGGGGAAATGGCTTTTGGGTGGGTCACTAGGAGTCACTGCCATAGTCAGAGAAGTTTCTCCCAGCTCTAGAATTTTGTGATTATAACTCCACATAGAACTCCCGCACACACACACACACACACACACAGACACACACAGACACTAGCTACAAATTATTTCCTGGTATCTTCTTTCAAACATCAGCTTTCTGTATCCTACTGAATTATGGGAAATAAATGTTTTGCTTTAAAATTTAATTCCTCCCCATCCCCCAAAAATATCATGTACCACATTCCACCTCCTGATTTTGTGTTTTCCACTTATGGGCAATCAACTCTGCCCACAGACCAAAGATTGCTGCTTTTCTAAACTGCTGGACACTGATAGACTATGATACAATACAATCATACTGTGAAGGCTGCCAGAGAATATCCATTACTTGCACATGGCAAATTTGAAGCTAAGTATATAGTTTTCAGCATTAAAAGCTAATGTCTTATCTTTGAGGTAAAGTCATCTATTTAGGACCCTCATGTTCCTGTTATCTGAATGTCCCTAAGGTCTCCTGTCATCTGAAATCACCATTTCCTTTAGTATTTATATAGAATGTATGACTAACCATCTAAGTCTCCCTCATTCCACTCCACATCTACAAAGATTTGCCGGAATGCTTACGATCTCCTAGTCACCTCTTGTTCTGATATTTTTGCTTTCCCTGAATTATCCATGTCCTCTTTGCTTTCTGAAGTTCTGTGCTCACTAATGCCTCCCTTTGCAGCCTTACCCCACATGGACACTGACTCTACTCCTTTAGTCCCCAAAGTACTATTTACAAATGCTGTTATTGGTAACCAAACTTTCTTAATGATTTGGGAGAACGAGAGAAATTAGAGCACAGTACAGTACAGATACCAACTTAAATTGAACATTAGACAACAATGTACTAAAAATTCATCAGATTTTCCCTAAGGGGAGAGAAATTTCTTTTTTTAAGCTTATTCTTTTTTTAAGCTTATAAATAAAGCTTTTTTAAGCTTTATTTATTTTGAGGGAGAAACAGAGCACATGAGCAGGGGATGGGCAGAGAGAGAGAGAGCGGGGGAAAGAGAGAGAGAATCCCAAACAGGCTCTGCCCTATCAGCATGGGAGCCCGACACAGGGCTTGATCCCACGTGAGATCATGACCTGAGCCAAAATCTAGAGTCAGACTTTTAAATGACTAAGCCACCCAGGTGCCCTAAGAGAAATTTCTTTCCAATTGTACACCTTTTTTTCCCTTGCTCTTTACCCACATCTCTCTGTCTCTCCAGACTCTATCTCCCCTCTTCCTCTGCTTCCCTATTCTCTCCACTTTCTTATGCAAAGGAATTTAGGTTTCATTCCCTGCCTTCTTAAAAAAAAGAAAAAGAAAAAGAAAAAACAAAAAAGAAAAACCAATTAGCATTGTCTATATCTGCATATTGAAAACCTTATTAAGATACTCTGCTAAACACAGGGCCATTAATTCCAGGCCTCTCCACTTTTTAATATAAGAAAACAACAAACATTTTGAAATTATCACGTTATATTTCCTTTGTATAACCATAATAAAATCAGAGACTGATATAGCATAGCCTAGGGCAAACAGGTTCCAAGAATTGCAGATCAACAACAAATGCTAATTATAAAAGCATTACAATACTTATTTCTGTCACTTAAAAACCATTATTGTGAATCTAACTCATAATCCATAGTACTATCTCACCAAACCCCCCTTTTTATTCTCTCCAAATCTATTATACCCAGAGATGTGCTTGGGTCTTTCACAATTTTGACTCCAAAATCTCTCCCAGAAGCCCCATTCCTGATAAATTTCCTGTCACTTTCTTCCCTCTTTTCTCCTGCTCCTTTACCTATTCTTCCAAATATGTATCACAAGCCCAAAGAAACTGGATGGGGACAAGTGAAAAAGTTGACAACCATACTTACCACTGAAACAGGTAGTCACAGACTGGAAATACCTCAGTTTAATACTGATGGTACTGAGAATCACCTCTTGGTAAGTGGCAGGTCTATAGAAGGAAAGAAAAGAATGAACAGAAAACCACTGGTAAAGAGAAAATGACAGAGGACCATTCAAGAAAGTATCCACAGCCAGCATTCAAATTAAAGTAAACATGTAAACCATATTAGACCCAGTAATAGTCCAACTTAAACCACAGGAAACCCAAGGGATAACATAGGTAGCAAGAGCACTTTGAATTGCTGTCTAGTTCTTGATATTAGCTTTGGTAATCACAAAATCAGATAAACAAAACAAATCTAAGAGAAGGTTGGGTAGAAATTTTCCTATTCCCCAGGAATTGGCAAAGACTTACATTCTAAACAGAGGAGTCAGCAGTGGGCTGTTATGTCTTAGTCATTACCACCAGAACCACAATAAGAGAAAAATCAGTCCTACTAAAATCAACTACTACCCTGTTCTTCCTCACCTCATCCATAAATACATAAGGAATGAAAAGGGGAAATGAGAAGTAAAGTCTGGGGAGAAGTTATTAGCCTACTACAGAATGCAGTGATCATTTTTAGAGGCCAAGATTGGTGAAGGGCTCCAAGAGAATCATTTTTAGAGTCAGGGGGGAGGGACCTGTAAGAATGAGTCCAACTGAATGTTTGCTAGAGGTCCTCGTGGGGCTGCCCTCACAGTACAGGGGACTATAAGAAAGCAGTATTAGAAGTGCATGTCAGATTCCCAAATTTGTGAGCTGTACATTTTCATACACAATTGAGTTTCCATCTTTGGGAATTTCTAAAGAGAGTAAGCTTGCTGGAGTAGCCTGAAGGAGAAGATCAAGACATGCTGTGATATTGGTTGCCTGTAAAGAAAGTGGGGTAATCTTGAAATTCATTCCATTTTCCTGCAACACTCAAAGGGCAACAGTGCAAAGGTTTCACATCAATGAGAGGAGCCAGGAGAACTCGATCCAGGAGACCAAGCACATTACATCTACATTTTCAAATGTTCTTTTCTAGATTTTACAATCTCCATCTATCTTCTTTGTCTTTCATATAACTCTGGTGCCTCTATTTAATGTTTAAATTCAATAACCCATGCTTAGGTTGTCCATTAGGTATTCCAGCATAGCACCCTTCAGCATTTTGATTTCTGAGATCAAAGATGTAAAACTAGCCCTTCAAATATGCCCACTTGTATCTACTTGTATCTAATTCCACCCTGGACCAGACCATCACCATCTCTCACCTGGAGTTCTGCAACAGTCTCCACAGCAGTCTTTCTGCTTCTAGTCTTTCCTACTCTCCTCTGCCTCCTCTCCATGCTATAATAAAAGCAACCCTTATAACATAAAATGGATCATGGCCTTGCTCTAGATACAGAATACAATCCAAACTCCTTACCTTGCCTTATAATACCCATCATGATCTGGTCTCTGCCTCCCACTCTGACCTCACCTTATTGACCAAATAGCTTCTTGGATGAACCTCTGACTCTTCTTGTGCCACTCTCTCTTCCTTGATCTATGTTCTTCTTTCAATTGCTGTCATATATGAAACTCCAATGTCAGAGCCTTTATTTGCTCCATTTCTGCTCTCTCTCTCTCCCTCCCTCTACCCCCTCTCTCCATGACTGACTCCTCTTTTGGAAAGTCTTAGCTAAGGGTCATCTTCTCAGAGTGTCCTTTCCCTCCCTATCTAAAATCAGCTCCTCCTGCTATTCTCTGCCATAACATCATTGAGGTGGTGGAGAGAGGAGTTGTTCATACTTATCAATCACAATTTTTAATTGAATATTAGAATATATATTTACCCTCAGCTTTTGATTATTAATCATTAATATATTATATTATTACTATATTATATACTAAATTTTAAGATTGTTGAGAATTTGAAATCACAGGTAAAAGAGTCTGATGGATTGTCTGATGTTGGGAGGTCTCTGAGAAAGAGGTGAGAGTTCACTAACATGAGCAAAAGAAAAGTAAAAAGCAAAATAATTCTTTAGATGTAAATATGCCTTTCAATGAGAGTGTTGGGGAAATGGAAGAGAATATTGTGGAGGATTCCCAGCTGATAAACTCTCTCTCTTCAGTGAAGGAGGAAATAAGAATGATCATCAAAACAGCAAAGCACTGGGCTTCAGAAAGATGAAGAAGGTCAGAAAGAACTGCTGAAGCTAATGGGAAAAGAAAGTTGATTAGGGACATTCAAAATGGATTTGTAGTGCCATCAAATGAAGCCTTCATTTAGTTATCCATTCAATAAATATATATTGAGTTTCAACTCAATAACAAAGTACTATACTTGTTTCTCATATCACAAAGACAAATAGGCACCAACTTGTGTAAAATCCCCTGGATTTGAATTAGAGGATGCCAACTATGTAGCATTCACAGTGTCCAAACACCCAGCTGCCTCACTTGGCTCCCCCTGGCCCTGGTCCAAAATTAGGCACAAGTCACTGACCTCCCCTTGCTGAGGGTGAGCTCTTATATTTCATAAAAGTATAATGCTAGGACCTGTTGCATGGAATTCACAAATCCTTCATTGTATGAACATGTGATAATTGAAGATTTTGTAAAACATCTCCATTCCTCCTTTATAGACCTACATCTCCCACCATTTCCATGGGACACATGGCCTTCAGATACATATCATCCAGGAAGAGGAACAACTTATGCTATCCTGTAGTTTTCTAAGAGTGAGGTCAAACCAAACTATAATAGCAGTACTCAATTCATAAAAGTAAAACACAATTACATCTATTATACTTCAATATGATTTTTTTAATGAGTAATATTGATTCAAGTCTTTCTGCAATAAAGCCACCACTTTACCTGCTCAACCAATCTTAGCTTTGCTGTAGCCCAAGTTAACTTCTCCCAGAGTCTTGAACAAGCCAAACCGTTCCTATGGCTGAGGCCATATAATGCCAGCCTGGAATTCTCTCTTCCTTCCTTTTCTTTGCAAAGTCTAATTTTAGTTAGATTTCATCTCAAGCCCTATATTTTTGATATTCTAAACAGTTCTAGATTATTTGAGCATCTTAGAATATCTGAAATTGCTTAACATCTCTTTTGATAATTAATTTTAAATTGATGGTCCTGCATTTCAAAGATAAACTCCCACCCCTCTCCCAAAATAATAAATCTTACATAAAAATTAAAATACACAATTCTTGAAAATTGAAGCCTGCAGTAAACAGTCTGGATAAATAGCCTTAGATTGAGTTTTAAAAAATGAAATAAAATTCAGAAAACTGAAAGCACCTAAAGTTAAAAAAGGGGGTATGTGTTCAAATTTTATGGCTAATAATTAAGTAAATATTAGAATGATACTATTAAATAAAAGCTTATGAGAACCCATCAAAATGGCCACACTAACATTCAGAAATAGCTGGGGCTCTGTTGACTCAGATGGCTTATTCCATCTCTCAGGAATGCAAGTCGTTAATGGCAGCATGAGAGATGAGGTGATCTACCCATAAACACAGGGCTCTGATTCAGCCTGAATGCTAGTGATTTTAATGCCAGACACATCCACTTTCAGCTGGAGGGTATTTGTTGAGAGCTGCCGTGGAGAATGCCCACACTTAGGAAAAAATGCACACCCTTAGCAACCACTAATGAATAAAATAGAAACCTACTGATTAGGATTTGGAAGTTGCAAAAATCAATATGATCAGGTATTCTGTAGGAATTCAAGGTATACCAAAAAAAAAAAAAATCTAGTATTACAGGTTGGATTCAACAGGTGTTACCCAAGGTACCCTTCCTTTGTGATCCTTGGGAATTTTGACCAAATAAGCTCTGGAAACATGAATCTTATTATTTTTTTAATTCTTGGACTGTCTTTTTCACCCCATGTGAACAGCATTTACTAATGGGAATTTCTTTGGGTTGGTATATTGAAACCTATGTCATGCCAACTGAAATCTGTGGAAACAAGATCTCTACCTCTGAAAGGGATGGATAGGAATATAAGAAACCAGAAACAAGCTAGTGTCTTTCCCAATATTTCTGACCACTTCCACTTGCTCGCTCACCCTATAGACTGGACCAAATAACTATTTCATGGAGATAAGAGAAACTGATATTAGAGGAAAAAATGAAGGAAAGTGCCCTGTCATTAAACTTATAATCATAAGTCCAGGCTTCCACTTGCATTTCTACCACTTATAATGCCCATGAGGGGTGAGTAAATCAGTAACCAATAGGAGTCTCATTTTTATGACTGGTGAAGCTAGGACTCACATGCTTGCTTTTTTTATAACTTATCCAACATTTGTTGAGTAGTTACTATTCTCTACTACTAGGGACAGTAGTAGATAGTATCCTAGGTGTAGTCACTATTTTCAGGCAGCTTGTCATTTATTTAGGGAGGAAGATAAACATCCAAACATACAAATAATATATAACTACATTTTTTAGTTGCCATAAAGAAAAAGTAAGGAGTACAAATAATAATTACAACAATAACAATAGGGAGATGTAGCTTGATTTGGGAGGTCAAAGAACATTTCCTTAGGGAATGATATTTAAGAAAAAATGGTGGGAGGGTAGGGGTTGGAGAGAACATTCCACAACAAGGGAAAAACATGTTCAAGAGCCCTAAGGCAAGGAGGAGTTTGACAGGGTCCAAGAACAGCAAAAGACTCATGTGGCTACACTGAGGGGGAGAGTGGCAGGAGATAAGGCTCACAGTGTTTTTACAAGAATCAAAGAGAAATGTGTGTGAACATGCTTTGCAGAGTACAAAGCCTTATATCACTGTGAGAATAACAGTCATCAGTGTTTCAGGAGTCTTGCCCTCAGCACCAGAAGCAGCAGGCCAAATAGAAAAAACACTTGAATACAACTTTTACTTCTTATTCCACCTTTCCTAAATTGACTATTTCTCTCATTTTTGCCATCAAACAAAGTGTAAGAAGATTTTCAATTTTCACTGATGTTGTAAGTCTTAATATAAGACCTAACTATCTTTAGCTTCATGTACCCAACTGCGCTTCTTTATGGCAAGAAGACAAAATTACAGAAGCCCTTTTATGTCTCAGAAACAGAAAGTAGAGGACCTTACAAAGTCAGGATTCCTTTATATATCCACTAGTGATACATAATACCATACAAAAAAATTAGGAGAGGAAAATAGCTGGACATTCCCTCTATCCATTGTCTCCATCTCTGCCACTGATTTTCCAGTGCAATTTAAATTAAAAAAAATGGAATGTGGGAGGAAGAATGGTGGGGCTTATTTCCAAGAAACTCATTAATTCATTCATTTATTCAATCACCCAATATTTATTGAGTATCTATCTCTGTAATATTAAGTATGAGGATTCTAGATACTGATTTTTATCATAGTGATTTAGTTTCATAATTATCCAGAGCAATTAAGAACCTGGGGGCAGATTCATTTTTAATTTTTAATTTTATCTCCTTTATATAAATGTATTGTTAGTCTAGAGGATGATGTAGATTCCATCTTCCTGGACAAGGCATCAGAAAGGGATTCTGACATCAAGAAGGCTTAAAAGCCAAGGGTAAAAAATGGAGAGGGGGTGAGTGGAGACTGAAAGGGAGAATAAGCCAGAAGGGAGGAACAGGACCCTAGTGTGGGGGTAGCGGGTGAGGTGGAGTCAGATGTGCACACAGGCTATACTGATGGCAATGTATGTGGACAGTGTACTTGAGTGTGAGCTCACTCTTCTCCGAAGAGTGTATCAGGAGACAGCTTTGCTTGGAAGAGATTCTTAAACCAAAGTCATCAATAAAGCTTATGCCTACTTCAATAAGTGCTGTCTCCAGACTGTTTTGTCTTCCATCTCCCATACACTGAATACCTTGGGAAAACGGAGCTGACAGTGATGCATAATAAGATATTAGGCACTTGCTGCAATGAGAAACAGAATGAAAGGATTGTTCCTGCAAAGTTCCACATTAAAAAAGGATACAGAATGCAGTAGAAAGGAATTGCCCTTAATGTGGTTGAGGGAAATCGGGAATGAAATACTGCTCCTAGAGGATAAACACGAAATCATTTGGGTACGTTTAGCTGTAGATGGTTAATCTGACTTTTAATTGAACTGTCTAGAAACCAACAAGAACCACAGAGGTTTAGAAGAGTTAATATGTCACAGGAGAAACTCTCCCTGCAAGGCATCATGACACTCTACCACCCATTCAGTTTCCATACAGATATGAGACTGGAATTAATGGAGGGAGAGTTTCTAGATATGGAACCATGCACTTTTTTTTTTCCAGAAAGAAAAGCAAACAAGAAGGTGAAACATGGCAACAGGGAAAAATTGTTAAAGAAGAATGTCAAGAGCTAAGCCTGTTAGAAGTTTGCTCTTAAAAGGGGATAGTCTTATATTCCATGCATTATCAGAAAAGAAAATTTAGATATAATGTAAAATTTTAAAGATGACACAAGAAGTCTATTGCAAATAAATACCAATTAGCTAAAATACTTTACAGAGCTCCTTTCTCAAATGCAATAAGAAAAATACAGTAGGACATGTAAAAGAACAATAGTTCTTCCTGATTTCTCTTTTGCTCTTGCCATTTTTGACATATGAATGATCAGTTACTCTCTTTTTAGTTACACAAACACTGTAAACAGTGCTGAGCATGCTTAAGGACTCCATTACAGTCATTTTGCTATCTGTTCCAAATTATAATTTTGACTCTTTCAAGTTTGAAAAATTAGATTAAATGTTCCCTGAAAACAATCACTACCAGCATTACTACCACAACCACTGTTAGTGCCAAAAATGCTTTCAATAAAATTTACCAAGTCAGTGTTAAAATGAGATTAAATCAATGTTAAAGACCCAAGTCCTTGCCACTAGAAGGGAACTGACACTGTCAGTCTCCTTTGGACACACATTAAATATTTATCTAATTGGAAAAGCCAATTGTTAGGGAAAAAGGTCCATTTGTAGAAGTAGTAAAATTTAAAAAGGCAAACTACTTCATATTTAAAGATTCATTTTTATCTCATCAGCTAATAGACTTGAGAAATCACTGTCAGGCATATCTATAAAGCAATCTCAAGTGCTAGTTCTAGGTTGCCATGGATTGTAGATAGAAGAAAAATCACTTACAAACATATATATAAATGCTGCCCTTATACAACTTTGCTAAAGGTATCCACCTATTGATTAGATATATTTAGAGCACAGGAAACAGTTGCGTGAGATGTTCCCCATAATCTTCAAACTGCTTATTCATCTTAATATCATAACTAAAACAAAGGTTTGTTTTTAATTTAATAGCAACTTATTAATGATGGAATATAATTCCCTCAAAACCTTTCATCAAAACCTACCTTCTCCAATCAAAAGGCTCATTACCATTCCCCAGATTCCCCAGTTCCAAGCTTTATTCTCTCTGATTCAGACAATCTAAACAATCTCTTAATTGGTCTCTCTTCCTTTAACTTCACTTTCCTTAATCCATCCTCTACATGCCAGGATATTTATCTTCCTAAAAAACAAATTTAAGAATTTTTTCCTCCCTATTCATACTAGAGCATAAAATCCAACCCTTCAGCATAACATTCCTACTGCAAATCTGCCCCAACCTGCTTCACCCTCCCACTACCATTTCTTGTCTCTTACCACTCAACCCTCTTAAACATTCCATTCTCTTCCAAATTCTCACACCTTTGCTCTTGCCTTCCCTCTGCTTGTAACCTTCTTCTCCTCACCTGCACCTGTCAAAACCCTACTCCAGGAACAAAATCTTTGAACCACTTCTCTTGTCTTCAAAGCCTTTAAAATGCAGTTCCCTTTTATGTACTTTGTCTTTAAATGGTTGGGGTTTTACAGCTGTTGGGGAACCTGCCAGGTAAACCTTTATTCTCAGTGTGCCATACAATAAGAAGCCCCAAAGCAACTTCTGCACCCTCACTTAAGGTGAATTATGTCAGGTTTTTCTACTGCTTCTATCTACCATTTGTCCCTCAGGGAAGCTTTCTGATCCTTGAGATTTAATTCATCATTTCTCTGTCAACCCCAGAACTTGAGGAAGGTTAAACACTCAAGAGTTTTTGTATTGTATTAATACGAAAACATCTGCATTGACAGGATGGCCAAATTCAAACTGATCCATAGTCACGGAAGGTTTCCAATGAACAGGGTTTGAACACTACCCAGTCTGGTCATTTTTAAACTCTTTTTTGTTTTCTGTTTTGTTTTTAGTAGAACAATCCTATTTTCAACAAGGATTTTATTTGAAAGCCTAGATGTAGAACAGATAAACTCCATTCATGTTAAAGCTTGAAGGAGTTTATCCACATGCTTCCTACTTCCATTCCCAGCCATTGAAGGGAGTCTGAAGAACACAGCTTAAAATTCACTTCACAAAAGTTAAACACACACACACACACACACACACACACAGAAGATATTTACCCAAGATTCTAATATCCAGACCTTATAATTACATCTATGTTTTATTAGAAGCACACATTTCATACTATACATTATCAAGTGAAATGAATTCTTACAATATGAGAACTATATTACGGCATTTCAGGAAAAGTTAGATTGTTTCTAGTAACAGTTGATCCTTAATAAAATTATTATAGAAAGTGATCTGCTTAAAGGCAATGTGCTGTAGTGTTTTTATGCCCAGCTCTAGAGTCAGGTTCACTTTTCAGCTATAGCACTAACTAGCTGTATTAAAAGTTACTCAGGTTGCCTTCTTTTTGGTTTCCTCATTTATAAAATGCAGAAAAAACAGTACGTATTTCACAGGGTTTTGGTAAGTATTCAATAAAGTAATACAAGTAAGAGCTTAGAAAAGTTACCACACAGAGTAAATGTCCAGTTAGTACACTGGGGTTTGTTAAGATCCATGATGAGAAAGGCAAATGAAGAGTATCAAGGGTGTCACAGGCTGGATTAATTGTTTCCTAAATAAAAAACTGTGTGCCCGTTGATATCATAAGTGCGTGCACACTGCTATAAATTTGCATTGTCCATTCTGTTAATCTGAGGAATTGGCCAACTGATTTAGCTATCCTCTTTTCCTTTCAAGTAAAATATTAATAATAATACACAATTTAAATGCATGCAGGTACTAATTTATAATGTTTCCAATTGATGAGTCCCGGTAAGTAACAACACAGTTATCCATATGTTTACTGAATGTTTCTGTTCACTAGCCATCTGGGTTTCTGTTCGGGAACATCACTCATTGTCAGGTAAAGCCATTCTGTAGATTCTGCAGCAATATCTGTGCTGGTTTTCTGCACTCCAAAAGCAGTTCCTGGAACTCAGTGGAGCAAGTGTCTGTTAGAGAAAAGTAGGATTTTCAGAGAAGAGCCTGAAATGGGAAAAAGAGAAACCTATTCCAAATAGTCTGAAAATAAAACATCCTGCTGATGTTGTCATTGTGAGGACAAATAAGGGTTGTCTCAGAGCTCCCTATTTAATCATTTCACTGGACTGTAAAAGCAAAGTGCAAACCTGGATAATAAAACAAAGGAAGGCCATCAGGTGGTGGTCACACATTTCAGAAATTCTGTTTGATAGTCAGTTGGGCTGTAAAATGCTTCCGCAGAGTTCGTGTACAGTCCTTCCTGCCTCTGATGCCCAGATTCACTGCAGAGACATAGCACAGTTCTGGGAGTGTGATAAACACAGGTTGCCTGTCTCAGGGACCTTTGTGTTACCCAAATAAGTGTGGTCCAAGCTTGGAATCAGAAGAAGGAAGTATCCCTGCAAGAATTAAGACACCCGGGGCGCCTGCGTGGCTCAGTCGGTTGAGCGTCCGGCTTCGGCTCAGGTCATGATCTCACGGTTCGTGGGTTCGAGCCCCGCGTCGGGCTCTGTGCTGACTGACAGCTCAGAGCCTGGAGCCTGCTTCCGATTCTGTGTCTCCCTCTCTCTCTGACCCTCCCCTGCTCGCGCTGTCTGTCTCTGTCTCTCAAAAATAGATAAAAATCACACACACACACACACACACACAAAGAATTAAGACACCCACAGTCTCACATCAATCAAAGAGGCCCATAAACCAATGGTTCTCAAAATGCAAAGAAGTTGCTTTAGAAGTTTGTTAAAGTTTACATATAATACCAGCTGTGATGAAGAAGGTGATCCATTTTTTTAATGTTTTACCTTTGACAACTTTTAGAATCCATTCCCTTCCCTGCCTATTCTACATTTGGGCAACCAAGTATAGAGCACCCGCATATGTCAGGCATTCTTTGGTATCAGAGGGAAGTTCAAATCTTTCAAACTCCTAACTTGTGCTTCAAACTCTCCCAAATCACTCCACAGCCACTATAAAGGCCAAACCCACTCTCTTTACTTGTCTCTTGCTCTCCTTTAGATTTAACCTGAGGCCTTCTCCTTGGAGAATCTTTCTGCTGTTTACTATGTGAATAATATACTTTATTTCATATTCATTTGTGCTGTGTGTTCTTCATCCTAGCATCGATAAATTCTTGAGCTGGGAACTGTGCCATGTCTAACAGAGGATTCTAGGTGCCCAAATAAAACACTGGATAAAATTCCAAAGATCCCGATTCAGTAGATGATGGGCATGGAGGACTGGGTACAAGGCCAGTGACCCACAGTTCAAGCAAGCATTCCAGGTGAAAATGTGGCAGGCAGGTCACAGACTACTTAAACTCTTCCAATTCTCCTTTTCAGTCTCCAACACAACAACTGCATTATTGCCCTTGCCCTTCCACACAGCTACTCCAGATTTTATGGCACAATATTATGAATCCTCTGACTTCATTATTCATCAATCCTCTAGTAGTTCTTCTTCTACAAGATAGCTTCTAAATAAGGTGAGACAGGAAAAGAAGCTGGCTAGAAAGAATCACAATGTGTTTTTCTCTGGTCTGGGCTGTTTTCTAACAACAGTTTTCCCCAAGATATTCCTTCATGGACTCCTCTCCATGTTAAATGCCTTAAGAACATAATTATTTTTAACAAATATTTTAAAAGATTTCTACATGGAACAATTTTCCCAATTTAGTAGAAATATAAGCAATGTGACTTGGCTGGATGGAAGGCTAAGTGATACAATGAACTACAAGATGGTGGCTCCCCTACTATCACCAATACTATAATGTTGGTCTATTTCCATTAGTTTACTTTCTGGGGTGGGAGTGCATATAGGAAAGGTCACAAGATGGAGATAATAGTCCAAGGTACTTGGGAAGGAAAGCAGTAGCGGAAATTAGACAATATATCTCAGTTCCAGATCTCAGGCCTGGTGAGAGAGAGAGCATTCCTCTTATTTATGTCAGATCACACTATCACTCTGGAGCGGTGACATCTGCTGAGAATACAGCAAGTTATTAGTACCTCAAGGATTCTCAGCTTCAGAAGCACAAGAAGATGCTAGATGGTGATGTTCCTTGAGCAGTTGTGGTGGACACCAAATATTTCAAGTGACTTTGTTGGTGATGGACATTAAGAAGCCACCAGACACAAAGTATGTGAAAAGACATGTCCATAAAGCATATTAGAGATTCAAGGTCAACATTATCTGATAGCATTGGGAGCACCAAGCTAGTGACATAAACACCAAGCTACTAACAGTCTGTGTGAATGTTAATGGTCTCATTTGCATATTTTCATCAAACATGAGAGAGGTGCAATGAAAATAAAACTGTTAAGTACTCTGTGCAAAAATCATTCCACTTGAGGGAAAAGTTTCTCTGACTCAGCAGTCTCAATGTTTCAGCTTTTATCATAAACTGCCTGGAGCCAATTAATAATGGTAGGAATAGTCTAAGGTGCACATGAAATACCTATTCCCATTCTGTTTTACCTTTGAAATAACCAGACAGTGCCAACTTAGACTAATTCGTGCTAACTTTCCCCCAGAGATGATTTCACAGGAAGCTACTTTGATTTCTCACCCCCATGTTTCCTTAATTAAGTGTTAATGTAGACAACGCACATGCCTACAAAAATGTTGATCATTGACCCTTGTAGAAACACTCAGTAATAAATTCATCTTAGAGTTTAGAAAAATGACAAGAGATAAATAAATTTACTGGAAACAGCTATGTGTCACATCTTTTTTTTTTTTCATTTTATTTTGTTCTTTGCCAGATGCTCATAAGGAGGAGATAAGAATTGTTATACCCATTTTCCAGATAAGTAGAGTACAGCTCAGGTAAATTACAGTCTTTCCTAAGTAAACTTTGAGTGAAGGGCAGAATATAGATCAGAACCCACTCAGTCCACCCTCACAGCCCATTCTACTCTCCTATTGCTTCGCTCCTCTTGACAAAAGTTTAGGGGCACCTGGGTGGCTCAGTCGGTTAAGTATCCAACTTCGGCTCTGGTCATGATCTCGTGGTTCGTGGGTTCGAGCCCTGCGTCAGGCTCTGTGCTGACAGCTAGCTCAGAGCCTGGGGACTGTCTTTGAATTCTGTGTCTCCCTCTCTCTCTGACCCTCACCTGCTCACGCTGTCTCTCCCTCTTTCAAAGATAAATAAAACATTGAAAAAGTTTAATTTCTCCTTTATAGATTATGAAAATGATGAGATCCTACTGGATTTCCCTTTTTCTATGTCTTCTAGGATATTCTTCCCTTAAATGTCATAGCTCTTGGGTTCTAATATTGCTTAATCTTATTTTATTAGCTAAATCGTTCTTGTAGCTTTTCACATATAGTTGCTAAAATTATTTGGAAAGTAGGAGGACATAAATAATCAATAATTTAGTAATAATTTATTCAGACACACTATTTTTAACCATATGATTCAAACTTAAGGTAGGAGTTGTATATAATAGTTTGTTAAGTTACTTAACATTGGAATTTTTAATCTATCTTTTACCTTTGTCACCTTTATCCATCTTTACTAAGAACAGGCAACTTAAAGAATATCCATCTTTACCACATATGCAACATAATGTAGGCAGTTTTTAAAAATCAGGAGATAAGTAGATGTAGAGACCAGTCAGAAACCACCTCAAACCCACATACCTGCTTGCTTACAAAATTTACCTGGAAACCCTGCTTGGTGCCCTGGTTATCAGGCAGTTATTCTTCAGTAAGAGAAAGTAAAATGTCCACCAGATTGCAATTTTCATTGCATCATATTTTGAAATAGGGCCATGTACAATACAAAGGACATCTGGATCGGCAGTTGTGAAACACTCAGAATTCTGTAGGCAGTCATTGAGAGTTCTACAACACAGGAGCACAGCTGAGTAATGGACAATGCCAAAGGTATTCAGCCTCTACACTTGTTTAGCTGAGTAACAAGGTCAGGAACAGTTACATTGGCTTTTTGGTAAAGGTGGACAAACCAGTCTTAACCACCAAAGAAACATAATCTAATAATTTGGACTCAGCAATTGTTGTATATTAGTTGCTGCCTATAAAAACTGAGTTACCCTGTAAAGATGTCCAAAGAGTGCATTGTCTAAGAGGATCGTGAACCTGAAATGCCCTAAAAAGTTTGGCAAGATCCATTTGACCCAAAGATTACACTCTAATTACACATATGTTAAAGAGATTACATCAGCATCCATAAAGATTGGTGGTTCTAATGTCTACAAAGGCGGAGATGACATTTTGGAAACTACCCTAGTAGAGAAAGAGCTCTGTTTGGAAGACACATGTAAAGTGGGTGTTATCCAAAAGGATCTTTCAGGAGATGAAGCAGGACAATGGTTTTGTTTTGTATTGTTTTTTTTTTTTCATAAACCAGAATTCTTCAAAGCAGAAATAGGATATGTCTGATAGAAATAAACTTTTATATCTAAAAGTCTTGGTGTTTTAAAAATCATATTACATCTCAGTCTAATACAAGAAATCGGTCTTAAAAATAAAACACAAACAATTCGTTTAAAGGTAGAGGTTGTTATTGGTTTGGTTAAGTATGAAATATTTTTTTTATTTCTGAATTTTGATTTCCATATTCCTTTCTTGGGTAAGAGTTGTGCTTAGGAAAATACAAGTTCAAAACCTTTTCTTCATTATTCTAAATTATGACATGTGAAAGGTAGATATTTTAGGAAAAGATAAAAGGAAAAAATAACACAAAAACGAAAAAAAAGGTAGCAGAAGAAAGAGAAAATTGAATCCATGGGCTTATCTTATGGACCACAGACACAAGTGAAGAGCACATAACTTGGGGCAATAGAGTACCTTCTGAATTCTCTCTCCACATATGCTCCTTGTGTCAGCTTTCATCTCTCAGCTTAGCTCTGTATGGGACACGTCTATGGATAGCTCAGAGCTTACAGCCCAAGAGCTTGCAGCCATAGAACATAAGAAGCCTTCATCTCTAAGTTGGGCTAAGACAAATGTCAGGGACAGACCCTGGACAACTCAATTTGGGTCACATACTCATGTCTGGACCAAATGTCATGATATATGCTGTTTGGGACAGCCAGAATCCTAGTTCTCTCTGTGGCTAGGGAAGAGGTAATTCTAATCAGCAGCCACATTCAGAACCACATGATCAGAGGTGAGAGGCAAACAATAACTATTCATTCCCCAAAGTATTCATAATTAACATTGCAATTACCCCAAGTGTATCCTTTTTATTTAAGTCCACATGTCAGATATACATGTGTACACACACACACACACACACACACATACACTTGTTTCCCTGAAAAGTACAGTTTGTCATTTTCTGCACTTGTTAAAACATTTTTTACAATTGTGCAGATTTAGTACAAAATGAATTATGAAACAATGTGCTGGCCATTTCTCAAAGATACAATAGAAACATTTTTTACATAAATGGCATTTCCTTTGGGTCCAGAGTCACTGGACTTTAAAATTCAGGATTTCATTCAAAGAAGGAGAAAATGAATTTGGGAAACAGAAGTTAGAATAATTGTCTTTACAAACACTAAGAAAAAGGTATATTTTTGGCAAATAAGAACATATCTTCAAAATCTGCTTTGAAATATTTTAGAAAGATTATATTCTATAATATTCCAAACTGAATTCTAAGCTTAGGAGATTAAAAAAAAAGTGGTGGGCTCAGTAAATCCAACTTAGGTTGTGTTGAAAGATGTCAAATTAAGAGCTCATGTATAGACTGTCATAATCTTCCAGGAGAGTCAGATTGCTTATAGCAACCACATGGACTCTGACCAAGCCATGCAAGTTTCTGAGTTCAGCAGGAAGTATATTCTAAACTTCAGGTCCAAAGTAGGTATCAGTAAAAAATCTTTCTGAGCCAAGAGTATACCTTGAAGCCAGAGGTCAAGAAAGGGCACTGAATCAAAGTCAAATAAGGTAATTGAATTTAGGAACAGATCAGATGCTAAAAGTCAATGTAGAAAGCAGCAGCAAGGAGAGGAGAATATACCTTGCTCCTGGAGAGCAAGAGTAGAGAGTAAGTACCTTGTTTGGAATATCACTCATACAATAGTAGAGATGAGCAAGTTACCATATGCATTATGCAATTAAAGAGTATTTATTCAAAACAAGTACAAACGTGATGTGAAATTTCCTTCAGTTGAAAAGCTAAAGTACGTTCTAGGGGTTTTCTCATATCTTTTCTCTGTATTCTTATAGAAGTCTTGTGTTTGTATATGGACCAAGGCAACAGGGAAACTGGGAAGGAAGGCAGGGCACCAAATGGCAAATAAGAATTAAACAACAACAAAAATTCTGGCCTCTAGCCACTTGCACCTGGTAGAGAGTGTCAAGAAAAACCACAGATTTATGCCTGGGGCTTTGCAAGTTTTAAAAAAATCTATTAATTCTTTCAACAAATATTTATTGAGGATACATTACCTGTCAGAGAGTTTGCTAGGAGGTAGGGATGCAAAGATATAGAAGACACAGTCTCTTTCCTTGAGGAGATTACAATGTCAGGGTGAGGCCAGTAAGTAAAGTTAACATGAACAAAGGTCTGAGGTATAAATTCTATGAAAACCTAGATGAGGGAGCATATCATACTAACAGATGAAAATGAGTGGAAGTCTAGATCCTAGCTATAAAGAATGACACAAGATAAAAATGTAAAACTACGGCCAAATCAAAAGACTAAACTTGAGTTTAGAATCTACCAATGGGTAAGGAAATCATGTCCAAACAGATTTCTTGTAAATGTTGAGCACTTCCTGCTTTGGGATGGGCCAAAAATATCAAGATAACAAGTTAAGTATAATCTGCTGAAACCAGGAAGTAAAGAGGACCATGAAAACTAAACCTGAAAAATAATGAGAATACTTAGAAGAGTTAACAGACAAAAATGGTTTAGAACTTGGAATGAGACACAGGAAAGAGATAATTGTATATTGTTCACTGTTGAGACATCAGTTCACCAACTCAACATAATGTTTGCTCCCTTCAATCTAGAAATCTTCCAGAAAGAGTAACAAGAGTTCTCTTATGTCCCTTATTCAGCAATACTTGCAATACAGAGAACTTCAAATTCTTCCAGGCTCCCGCTCTCCTCTTCTCCCCTTCCATGACCTCTTGTAAGGCTTTGATCATTTGAAAGGAATGTGTGGGTGGTGTGTAACCTTTAGAAAACGTTTTTCTGCCAATTTACTAGAAGGAAGTTTTCTTTTTCTTTTTTTCCCCCTTGCCCTAAGTTCTGACAAAACCACGCCTCACTGCATTGTGCAAAGCCACTTAGAGGCGTCCTTGAAAGACTCCAGTGAGAAGGGGAGGGAGCCGAGGCTGTGAAACCAGACAGCACCCCCTCAAAACCAGATTGTTGTGGCCCCAAACAATCCTGTCTCTTTGTGTGGGATGGCTAGTGGTTGGTGAGTCATGTTACCAGGTGTATTTATAGAACATGGATTAAAAATAAATAAATAAAGGCAGTTATTGCCTCTTGAGAGTTTCAGAAGGAGCAAAGAGAAGAGCCAAAGGAATGTCTGAAAATCAGATGTACTGCTGTTAAGAGAGAGCAAGCTGGCTTGAACAGATCAACCCAGGATAAAAGAGTTCATTCAAAAGACAGGGATACTGACTGACCCTTCTGTATCATCCCCAGAGTCTTCATACAGTGGCATGCACTTGAAAGATGATCAATAAAATCTGTTGTGGAATCAACTAGTAATGATTGTCAATGAACAAGTTGGTTCTCATTTGTTTCAAGTATCTATTACCTGTTTCAGTTTGAAATATGCCTGATGCATAAGAATATCCTTTTCACTAAGTTTTTCTTTTATATTTAGTGCATATTAAATTACTTTTAGGAAATGTAGTAGTTGGGCTCATGGCAACTATTATACTGGGTAAAGAAGATCTGGAAGTAGAAACTGAATAATGAATCCCCTACCTCAAAAAAATCACCTACTGATTAGGTAACTTGAGCTCCCAACTAATAACCTGAGCTGGGAAAGTTTTTTTGTTTGTCTGCTTTGTTTTTGTTTTTTGTTTTTAGGAGTTCAGAACCACTCAAACACTTCTGAATTGCTTCCAGAGAAAGTTCCTCAGGTAGGAAACAGGACCCTGGTAAGCAACCCAAATATCAGTTTCAGTCTTAAAACAGCAAAAGTTATGTAGTGGTGGAGAGATGGATGTAAAGCATACATACATACTTCATGAAAAGATGGTATCAATGACAGAGGCCACTAGGTTTTTGCAGTCGCTTAAAAGCTGTCTCTAAACTGGGATACGCTGAACCATAGGATGTGCAAAATGAGGGAGAAAAAAAAATTAGAACTTACATCTTTATATGTACTTTTGTCTAAGAAAAGAAATAAAACTTTACTAATATTTAATATATAGATCTGAAGTAGTATGTAAATTAAACATATACATATTTGTGGGGTTTTTTCAAATAACTTTCTCTGGCTGGCTTTTGTTATTCATTGGCTTTTTGTATCTTTTGTGTGTTTCATTTACTGATGTTTCCTATGTTTTTAGAAGAGAACTTGGGATACAGGAACATTTAAAACATTAGTTTTGAGTGAACTGGAAAATATTTGATCGCAAATATAGGAGACTACTGACTTAAAATTAAGTGTGATAAAGATGCGGTTTCAAATAATTAAATTAGATCAAGCATCAAGTAGTGTTTATGCCATTGTCAAATTGTATAAATCAGAAAGACACCCACCAATGGCTTCTATCTCTTTTGGATGAGGAAAAGATTAAGCATATAATCTGAGTCCCTTAACAAGCCTCCCTGTGGGCGAGACAGGGAGGTATCTTAATAATCTGGAGTTGGTCACCAGAGAAGACCAGGAGAGGCTGTGGTGATAGAGGAAGACCTGTGGGAGTCTGGATTCTAAGAGACCCAAGACCCATAAAAATCTCAACCACCCTCACCACAAATACATTAAAAACTACCTGAGGTCTACCTTACACTGGACTGGAAAATTTCCCACATTTTCTCAGTTTGAGAGGAAAAGGGAATGTCTTAGCCTATGACTAAAATAAAAATTAGAGCTCCCACTAAGAAAAAGTATGGATTTGTGAGTCATAAAGTACTGGATTTAAATACCAATTCACCTTGGAGTGCCTGGGTGGCTCAGTTGGTTAAGCATCTGATTCTTAATTTCTGCTTAGGTCATGATCTCATGGTTTGTGAGTTCGAGCCTTGCATCAGGCTCTGATCTGGAAGTGCAGAGCCTGCTTGGGATTTGGAATTCTCTCTCTTCCTCTCTCTCTCTGCCTCTCCCTTGCTCATGCTGTCTCTAAATAAATAAATAAATAAATAAACCAATTTATCTTTATTACTTGTATAATTTTGAGCAAACTTCTTGATTTCTCCAGTCTCACTTTCATTGTGAATGAAATCATAATATCTGTGCTGACAGCACAGAGCCTGCTTGGGATTCTCTCTCTCCCTCTCTTTCTGCCCTCCCCCTTGTACTCTCTCTTTTTCAAAACAAATAAATAAACATTAAAAAAAAAGAATAGTCACTAATACCTCTGATAGGTTTGCTGTGGTGATTAAAAAAATTAATGGAGTGTTTTCCAAATCTCAGTCTTTCTTATAATGACTCCAAGTTTTATTCAAAAATACTATTAGTATTATTTAACTGTTATTTTTTCCTTAAATTTATGTATTTAAAAAGAAAACTTTGTATCATTATCATAAATTATCACTTATCATAAATAGAAAGCATCAGAAAGATTAATACATATCTACTAAAATTAGGGGGGCCCCATTTTTTTAGTTGCCTGGACAATTCATTTCTGTTGTCCTGGTGTAATTATTAATAGCATAAAAAATAAATAAATAAATACATACATATGGGGATCCTGAATGGCTCAGAGGGTTGAGCTTCCAACTCTTGATTTAGAGTTTAGGTCATGATCCAGAGTCATGGAATCGAGCCCTACATTGGGCTCCACCCTGAGTGTGGAGCCTGCTTGAGATTCTTTCTCTCCCTCTCCCTCTCTCCCCCATTCACGTGACTCTCTCCATCTCTCTCTCTCTCTCTCTCTCTCTCTCTCTCTCTCAAAAAAAAGGCATTCCTTTTATTCACAAAAGTATTTCAGTCTAGACAATAAATGATGGGGTCCCTCCACCTAAAATTATCTGTATTCCCCCAGGAATGTACTTAATATTGGGAAATACGGACTCACATGCGTGAAATGCCCAACAAAATGCCTGGCACATGTAAAGAACTAACCAACCTTGAGAATTATCTTCCATCCCTGGAGTGCATGTGAGATGGTAATCATGGTGCGAACATCTCCAAAGGCCTGGCGGGAGGGGAACAAACACTGTGGGAAAGCAGGACACAGAGACAGCAACAGATGTGGCCACTAATCCTTTCATGTCCTTGAATCCTTGCATGCTAATCAAAAACAGATGTGCATTGGATACTGGGTAATTTTGATGTAGGTGTATTAATGTATAAGCGTGCATGATTTAGCATCCCAAAGGTGAAAAGGTGATATTTAATAAAACACCTACAAACAGAGCAAATTTCCAGTTACATGATAAATAAATACTAGGGATGTAAAGTACAATACAATGACTACAGTTAACATACCTGTATGGTATATGTGAAAATTGTTGAGAGAATAGATCCTAAGAGTTTTTATCACAAGGAAAAAAAACACTTTTTTTTGGTATCTATATGAAATGATGGATGTTAACTAAACTTACTATGGTAATCATGTCACAATTTATGTGAATGAAATTATTATGCTATACACCTTAAACTTACACAATAGTGTGATATGTCAATTATATCTCAATAAGACTGGAAAAATAATTTTAAAAAACACCTGAAAACACAATAAATTAACAAGGTATCTCTCTTTTCTCTCTTTGTGTGTGTGTATGTTTATATTGTGTGTATGTGTGTATATATGTATATATATGTACATATAAATGTATATACGTGGCTATCATATATGTAATACATATCAGTAACATACATATATATGTATATGTACATATACCTGGAATAAAGAAAAAAATGGGAATTTGTGAAGCTCTAGAAATTGTGACAAAAATACAATCATTTTAATCTGAGCTCTGACAGAGTTAACAAATTTGGTGATGGCTGAGAAGGATTGATTTTAGATTCTCTCTTAGATTTTCTAAGATTTCATAGATGATAATCGTACAAGAATCAAACAAGTCAACTAAAGTTTTCTTAGCATCTGAATCTATTTCCTTTACAGTTTAAAAAATATTTTCTTGAAATTATGAATTACCACTGCTATTATAGTTAAAACAGAAAATATTATGACAATAATTATTGAAAGCAAAACCTGAAGTAGGGATATAAACCATTCTGAGAGACTGTTTGCATAACTCTAGTTTTCCAGTGGGAGTTGTAACCTTTACAAGTAACATCCTGATATTGGCAGTAAGTACCAAGTACCCTTGCTAAGGCAAAAAGAATGTTTCTAAGAATACAGAGTAAAATGAGTAAATCTTAAAATTGATCCCATGTGTCTAGATATAGAGCATAAAGTAATATTTTTAACTCATAGGAAAATTTCCTTTTTCATTCAGCAACTATCTCAATTCCATGAAATATGGATTCTGGATTGTTCTGTTAGTAAGGGTGTTGAGTGGCACTTTTCTTCTTTTAATATATGCTGAGTGTTACAAAATCGTGCTCTAAATAAAAACACTATACATGCAAATATGCCAAACACCAAAAAAGTAACAGAAATAACTAGATGACTAACAAACAAAAACAGATAAAGGAAAATATGAGCATTTCAAAAGGTCAAAGAAAAATTCAAGTAGCTAGAGTTCTGTGCATTTACCCTCTGAGGCTTTCTGAAAACTCCTTGAGGGGCAAAACACCTTTCCAAGTGAAGTAGTTTTGCAAGTGGTTTCAACTCCTCTGATGTGTTACTGTCTAAATCAAGAAAACACTTCCTTTGTCTGCTTATCAGTAGGTACTTGAGTATGCAGAAAGGATGAGGTTCCAAGTGGAAGGTACTTCCCCAATACCTTGTAACCTGTAGTTCTAAATGCTGGGCTGTTTGCACATTCAAAAGGTAGTTTTTATAACAAGCATAGACATTTTGTGTAAAAAGATATCCTCTGTGGTTTTTCTTTAGAATAGAGGGGGAAAAAGATTGTAAGATACACTTCACTATAAGCTAGGATCTTAGGTACAGATTAGTTTTTTGTTGTTGCTATTCTCTTAGAGGAAATTTTTATTCAAGGTTAAATTAAGGCTACCTCTAAGCAAAATAATGGAAATAAGAATGGAGATGGAATTCATGGTAGGCCTTTTTCTGTTTTTATTGCTAAATTTCACTCATGGATACCATCACTATAATACTCATAATTTGTTACCTTTTCCAGAAGCATTTAAATTCTAAAGATGCTTCCTAGGTCCAAATTGATCTAGAGGTTTAGTACAATCATGATGAAAATTTCCAGAAGTTTTTATCAAAACAAGCTAATTTTGAAAATTATTTGAAAATGCAAATGACCTAGACTCATCAAAATAATTTTTAAAAAGAACAAAGCTGCAAGAATTATACTACCTGATTTCAAGATTTATTATAAAGCTATGTAATCAAGACATGTAGTAACTGCAAACATTGGCCATATAGGGAATAGGAAGGAAAGTCCAGAAATAGCCTTGCAAGTAAGGTCATTGGATTTTAAGCAAAAGTGCCAAGCCAAGTCTTTTCAAAAAACTGGAACAATTGAAGATATGTATGAAAAACAATAACAGCCTTGAACTTATCTCATGTTATACACAAAACGTAAATGGACCTTAGATCTAAACGTAAAAGCTAAACTATAAAAATTATAGAATAAAACATATAAGAAAATCCCTTTGACCCTGATTTCGGCAAATATAATCTTAGACAACACATACACACATAGACACATGCACGTGTGCGCGAGCGTGCGTGCGTGCGCGCGCGCACACACAATCAGCATAACCCATAAAAGAAAACAGAAAGTCAAGCCACAGATTATGCATTATCTAATAAAAGATTTGTATTCAGAATATACAAAGAGCTTTTACAACTTGTAATTTTAAAAGCAAGAATGGGCAAAAGATTAACAGACACTTCACACAAATAACAAGTCAATCCCAGATCTTGACACTAACAGTGGTGGTCTTAACCTTGTCGACTCTCATTGTCATGTCCTAGACTCATATAGAATAATGTACATACATAGCGGCTTGATTCATAATTATCAGAAACTGAAACCAACACAAAATCTACCAAAAGATTCATGGATAAACAAAATGCAATATATATATATATATATATATATATGCACAATGTAATAATACTCAACAATAAAAGAAATGAAGTACTGATTATATGCAACAATGCAGTTGAAGCTGAAAATCGGTATGCTGAGTTATAAAAGTATATAGAATACTTATTGTGGGGTCAGGGAGAGTAGAAGAGAAGAAGCTGGGACTAGATAGGTAAGAGGGGCAATATTGTGAATATCTTATATGAAAATGACTTTGAATTTATCACAGAAGCCAGTTAAGAATTGGGCAACAAAATGCTATAATGAGTTCTAGCGGGAGGAAGACTAGTTAAAACAGTATTATGTATTCAAATTATAAAAAAATAAAACAAGAGAATAATACAACATTCAAGATAGTTGTTACCTCTAGAGAAGGAGGATATAGGCTAAGACAGAGGCAGCACATAGGTCATTGTCCTAGTCTTGAGTTAGATGATTTTCATTGTTGGAAGATTGCTTTATATTTTGGTACATGAAACATATTGTACCTTGTATAGGCCAAACATTATGTTATTATAAAATAAAGCTACATGGAATGATTATAAAGAAAAAAAACCTACAGGAAAAGTTTGTAAAAGATATAATAAGGCTGCTGTAGATTGGAGGTGGTGGTAATGGGAATGGGTAGTAATAAGATTATTAAATGGGAAAGGGTGGAGAATGAAGGAAAAGGAAAAGTTAGAGATGACTTCTAGGACACTAGCTCAGGAAATTGTATGAAAGGGAAAGCCATTTGATTATGAAAACATATTTGAGAAAGGTGCTTCTCTAAGTCTTTCAAAGTCATATGATAAACATGACCATCTACTCGAACTGTACAGAGTTATCCAGGATCCTATAAAACTTCAAGTGTATAGGGCTATTATAAACACAGGCAATAATATCACTACAAGTATATATATATATATATATAATACATTATAATGCAATTATAATAGCACAGATTATAAGAAATCCTTCCATCTGCAAAGGTGACTATAATTCCCCCTCTTTCAGGATATTATTCTATATATACTATTCAGAATAATATATCTGAATCAATATATTAAGTGGCCTGGCTCTTAGACTCAAGTCAACTATGCCACATACCAAGAAATCTAAAACTGACAGGCTGAAAATAGACTGTCAAATTTCAGGGCATGTGAAAACTCACATTCCTATAAAAGGACTGCAATAAAGGCTCTGTTGAATCATATCAGGCTTTCACTCCTCAACTGTGAGTTAAAAACAGCACCTTCCTTAGTCTTACTTGCCCTGCTCATGGCTTCACAGAAATGAATAAGGAAAATCAAGGAGTTTTTAAAAGATGATGGGAAGATTACCAAGAAAATTTATTCTGATCAAATTCTCAAAGCAGGTTCACATTTTACTTAACAATAGAAGTGCTCTCTTTTGCTTTCATTAGAGATTTTGGTGCCAAAAGCCTACCTACTTTTGATAACAAAAGTCTATCCGAGATCTTGACACTAATAATGGGGGTTTTAACCCTGTCAACTCCTGTTGCCATGTCTTAAAGTCATATAGATTAAGAAGTGTTGATACACACTGGCTGCTGTATGGAATTGTTGAATCACTATATTGTACATCTGAAAAAGATATAATACTATATGTTAACTAAGCTGGAATGAAATTAAGGAAATACATTAAATTTTAAAAAGTATCAAGGTAGACACGCATTTAACACATCTGTCAAGGTTTCATTTTGAGGATGCATCTTGAGATGCTTGAAAGAAGTTTGAAAATACTAGTTTTAATTATACTCTTATTAACAGACGAAAAACTTTGGACTTGTGTTCAAGCCTCGTTACAGGTTATTTTGTTTTACATTAAAAGCGTACAGTAATTTGGCAGGTGTCAAGAAATCTTGGATTCTAAATGGATGGAAAAGCGTGGGTAGGCCCTTCATTATAAAAACTCCTAATTGGCATATATGCAGATTAAGCACTACACTTACAAAAATTAATTTACCTTTCATTTCCTTTTTAAAATTTGTTTTAGTTCCTCAGACAGTGATTCATTTTTTTTTCCTTTCTGTAGTCCTTTTTATTTCTACAAGTTGAATAAATAATAGTTCTAGCAATCTTGAGTTTTTGTGTCACTGTTGTTTCACATGCACACACACACACACACACACACACACACACACCCAAAACAGGAAGAATCTAATGTGTTAACAGCTCTGTCTATATGACTCTTTCCAATCATACAGTGACTATGCCTATACAATTTCAGATTTCTATTTAGTGGGCTCATTTATTAAAAATACATTTTAGGGCAACTATTGGCATAAATTATAATCATTTCAAAGCAAATAAGCTAACGAACTTGTGTTTTATGAACTTATTTTGATCCATTTTAATCTAACCTTTACTGAACTTTTTAATAACACATGATATTTAGCTAGAAACTACAAAGACTATTTAAAAAGTGAGATTCTTTAATCTGCTACTTCAAGAAGTTATAATCTGATGACAAGTAAAGGACATGGATACATTTAAGATAATGCAGAATAAATGATATACCTGAGAGAATGTGAACAAAAATTTATCAGTGTGAAGACAACAAGAAAACAAAGTCTTTGATTATAGCTTAGGAAGTTATTCATGAAGTTCAGGAGCATCTCCTTAACTCATTCCTGGGACTTAGAATTTAGTTTCAAAGATAAAATCAAAGCCTAAATAAAAATGTTAGTAAGGTTGGTATCTTAGTCAGTTTGGACTACCATAAAAAATTATTATAGACTAGTGGCTTAAACAACAAACCTTTAATTATTCACAGTTAAAAAGGCTGGAAAGTCCAAGAGAGAGCCACTGGAAGATTTGGTATCTGCTACGAGCCCATTTCTTGGTTCATAGATGGCTGTGTCCTCACATGGCAGAAAACTGAGAGAGATCTCTGTGATGTCTTTTATAAATGCACCAATCCCATTCATGAGGGCTCTCTTTTCATAACCTAACAATCTCCCAAAGGCCCCATCTCCTAACACTGTCACAATGGGAGTTATGATTTCAACATATTAATTTTTTAGTGACACAATAATCTTAATATGGGCTCTGAGGTTTTAATTTAAATAATGAAACAGTTATTGGATCTATCATCCCTAAAGGCTAACCCAAAGAGTCATTAAAAACTGGTTGAGGACTTGCAACTTCTCCTTCATTTTTGTGGTACAGGAAGGGAACTCTTCACCAGGGGAATCCTTTCAAAGTCCTACCTGATCCTTAATCCACAGATAGGTCTTCGGTGAGATTTATTTCAGAGACTGGTTGATAAACTGTGCATTTGTGTATAATTTAGTAACTTGGTTATGAATTTTAACTTAGGTCTATAAAAAGTATATCATAGTTTTAAAAAATAAAAGCTGCATTGATGGTTCTCCCTGCATAGGACCTACCTACCTTTTATTTTCTCCTCAATCCTCAATAGGACCTGCTCTGGTAGTTTCGGTGCGATAAGATGACTTTATATATTGAAAACCATTTTTGGTCATGGATTTTGTCATATGGAGCCAGAACCATTTGAAAAGGAGGTGACAGTGTTGGTCTAACAGGCTCCTGAACTGTTCTCTGACTGGGATTATTGCTCCTCCCGGGCAGGAAACCATGACATGTGGCTCAACTGATTTACCAGAAGCTGTAATTGTTTCATGTGAAGGTTGTCAAGTTTCATTTTCCTGGAGCTGCTGTGCTTGCAGGAAGTTGGCTAGTGAGTTAGAGAAAAAGCCAACTGGGAGAAGAAATCAATGCCACTTGAGTGCCACCTCGCAACCCCCAAGACACCTCTTAAAATGCTCTGCCCCTTGGCCTTTTGTTATGCTCCTTAGCTCCCTTTGTCGGCTTTCTTGGACTTCACAGTCTTCAATTCAAAGCCCTCCTTGAACGTTCCAAAAGGTACAAGTACCTACCTTTACATTTCCTGATACCTGCTAGGTAATTCCACCTGGTGGTGCCATTAGAATCTCAATCCCAAGATAACTAAATTTAAACCAATTACCTTTCCTGAAAAATCGGCTCCCTTTCCTGACTTCTATATCCCTGCAAGTTGCCAATATCATATATATGGCTACTCAGGCAAGAGTCTTCAAAATAACTTTTGACAGTTTAAAGGGAATTAATTTGTTAGAAGAGTAAGGAAAGCCATCAAAGTGAAATTTGAAGTAGCAGAAGTCACACAAAACTCAGGAGACTTTCTACATTTTACTCTGCCTCATGAATAGACTGTAAATATGTTGCACACACCAGATCATGGCCCAAATTTAGTTCAAAATAATTCTCAAAAATCTTTAGTTTCTCAAATATCTCAGTTATTTTCAGCATCAGTGTAACAGGAGGTTGGTAGAATAAAGAAACATGAGTGTTTAAAAGTAGGAATTTGTCAAAAAATTTTTAATACTTTTGATGAAAGAAGATGCCCTGAATGTGAAAGTTTGTTTTAAATATCTTGCCAGACATCCACTGACAGTAGAAAGGGATGCATTAATCTGTCATTACTTTATTATACTGGTGGTCATTTAGACATCAAAACTCCTCCTCCAATTTGTTGTCTTTTTATTAATTATTTCCACTTAAATTAACATAACATGCAGGCAGCAAAACAAATGATAATGCCATCTACTGTGAGTATCATGAGAATTCAGTCAACGTTCCTGGATGAATTCAGACTAAGAGCTGGATGTCTGGTGTGTGGCATAAGCAATGTATTTGTGCCGTCATCACAAGTAACATCTTCACATCTGTTTGCCAATTCCACTGTTTCTGCGGGGGCATGGAGGGCTGTTTGATACTTGGAGCAGTGCCACACAATTTCACATTTTACATTAAATTGGTACGATCTTGAAACCTCACTTGCCAGTTTGAGAGGAAGTCCAGTAATAATAAGTTCAAACCTCTACTGCTGAATCTGGGACTAGGCCAGTGCTAAAAGGTAGTCTGGTACTTCTACTTTTAAGGAGGCAGGTGCCCCAGAATCTCTCAGTCTGCAGTTGCTATTATACGATTGCACTTTGCTGCCTCATGAGGAAGGGACTGGATGCTAGCTCTCCTAGATCTAATCTGCCCAAACCTGCAATTCTAAGTCTAAGAAAATCCCTGCCAAGGCAAGCCTGGACCTTTAAGAGAAAACTATTACCCAGCATCTCTACTCAATCTGGACCAAGCTTAGCCACATGTGCCACATGCCCAAGATCCCAAGGCTACCACTCAAGGGGCACTGTTCCTGTGGTCCTATACACAGCCTATTTCATCTCAGCCCCACCACCTATCCACCATAGCTCCATTCTTCTGATGGAGTCTGAAATCATCATTTCTCTTTCCAACTTTGTGTTTCTATTACGGGGCAGACTGCTTTCCTTTTTGTCCACCTCTTCCTCTTTCTATGGTAATAGTTTTAACTACCTATCAAAGTTTCAAGATCTCAGTCTTCAGAAACTCAAAAAAGCATATGTCTTCCTTAGGGACAAAAAGGATATAGGTCTTAGAAATACATTTTACGTTGGATAATATTCTTTTTTCTTTCTTTCCATATGTGTCTCAAGAACAGATTGGAGGTCTTCTTGCAGCAGAGAAAAAAACAAAACACAACAATACACACACAAGTAAACTTCTAAATGGGTCATCCTGATACAGAGATGTAAGAGCATCTAATGTTAATTTCCAAATGGGTCACACTTCTCCTGAAATAAAAAGTGTATGACAAATCTGAGGCAGTATTAGAAGCTAAATTGCATGGATAAAGGGTAGGCATTTGGAGATAATTCACCATAAAGAAGTTGGCTGAATATCTGGACTCAAAAACAAGGTTGACGTCAGGAGATTGGTTGTTTGGGGAACAGTTTGGAGTGATCTGGGCCAACCTATTGGCTTTGCATCCTAGGAAAGTAAAAGGTTGTGTGTGTGTGTCTGTGTGTGTGCATGCTCAGAACAAAGCAAACGAATTTTAAAAAAAGATTTTACTCATTGGCCTAAACAACTCTGGTAGAGGAATAAAATGTAGAGAAGTGGATAGAAGTTTCCTACCTAAGGACTAAGGATAAGCTGTGGAGCTTCATAATACGCAAGAAGGTTCAGTAATATACAGCTAGAAGCAAGAGGGGCAGAGTGAAACCAAGAGGAGCATGCTAGTGACTAGAGGAGCATTGTCTGTGGGAGATACAAATGATGGCTTAGTCAAGTCAACAGCTACCTAAGCAAAGTCAATAATGCTGGCAAATTGAAAGTGGTAGCTTGAGCAAATTCACCTACTCAGCAGAACCCAAGAGTCTTTCCAAAGTCACACAATTAAAGCCAAGATGGAGGCACTTGCTCAATAGGTCAGGAAATAGACTATATGGACTCTTAGAGAGAGGCTAGAAATGAAGGCAAATAGTAAATGGTTGAGTCTTGGTACCATGTAAGTGGGGTTTAAGGTTAAGGAGACAGCCATCATCAGATCAAACAAGTAATTTTATTTGAACCCACAAACAGGTGAAGCCTGCTGAAATAATATTTACATATTTAAATATCTCTAACATAGAAGAATTTAAGCAAACTTTCATTTATTTACTTCCCCTGTAATATTTTTCCTTGCAAGCTGTCAAATAAAAAATTAGCCTTCTCATTTAGTGTGTTGGAGGGGGGGTTGTCAGTTTCCCTTAGCTGGTTTACTTCTGGCCCAACTGGTAAAATTACTGGTTTTTGGAAACTACAAGTTCAGAATCCAAACCTAGAGGCATTGTACACCAAGAAGCATTCATATGAGGGGAGGGCCATGAGATACCTAGTGAGTCTTCCTTCACAATTTCCCTTTAATTCATTTTCTCCACTCCCTATTGTCATAAGCATAATCCAGGCCCTAATTAACTCCTTTATCTATCCAGTGAATCCTAAACACTGCTTCCATTGTGCCTTTTCTAACTCCATTACTTCTACATGAAATGCCTCTAAACTTGCCATATTTCAAGGTTTAGCTTCATGAAGATTTTCCACATCATCCACCCAGATATTAACTATTCCTTCCAGGAAGCCTTATGGCAGTGTACTTATGTTACACAAATAGGACTTCTTTACCCTCTTTTTTTTGGCAGTTAGTGTGTATGGAGATCATGTGGGTATGGGTGTGTATATTACCTTATAATACTCACTAAGGATTTGGAAAGTTCCTAACAAGTACCACACCTTTACTTCTTGCATTGTGTTCTCTGCCCATGTAAAGCCTTTGCTCCCACCTTGTTTGTCACCCATCTCAGGATGTCTTTTGTATTTTTACTTTTTTTTTTTTTTCCTTTCAGGGCTATTCTCAATGCCTATATAAACTAATGTCATATATACATAAAAGTATGGGAGTTTTGAGAGGGGACAAGATTAGAAAAAACTATTTGATTTTCATCAAATCATATACTCCCTCAATCAGGAATGTATTTGACCCCCTCAACGCCCTTAAATTTTAATAACTTTTTTCAATTATATTCAAATCCCCCCCATTATCCATAATCATAAAAGCCTGGAGGAAGCATAAAATAATGATAAATGATTCCTATGAGATTCTCCTTTTTACCTAGAGCTTCCATTACATGAATAATATTTGATGAACATCATGTTGATGACTCACGGCAGATAATTTATCATCAACCAAACAAATAAAGTCAAAGGTAAATAGTCATGCTTTCATGTCAATGTTGCAAATTATACTATGCCTAAAAATGCCTTTCAGTACCAATTAGTTAAGTGAAATGAACCATCATTTAAAGCTAAACTTTAAGGAGGACCAATTTTCATGGTCTTTCAATAGGCAGGTTCAAATGTACAACAAGACATTCCTTCAGTATTTGTGCATGTGAGAATTCTGTAAAGCCTCTACAGTCTTGCCAAATTCAAGTCTATAATTTAACTAGACAAAAAAATCAAATAGTGAAACTGAATCCACCGAAGGAAAATATATCTCATAGACAGTGGTTCTAGAATGAAACAATTTTCATTCAAGTTTCAGTCATTCAAATTATAAGATAATTGATCCTGAGCCATCAAAATAAATCTAAGCTGGCCTCACTCCAGTTTCTAGAAGCTTCACTTACTCACTGTGACATTGGCCATACTACACTGTGCTCCAGGTTCCTCATCTGAAAAATGGACATTAAAATTATACCTGCTTCACAGAGTTCTTATGAGAATTGAAATAACCTATATAACTCTGTCTAAGCCAGTAATGCTTGATAAAAGTCATCTATTATTACTATGTGATAACTCTTACATTTATGCAAACACTGTGTTTATGCAATATCAACAAAACTGATGAAAGTAAAAATATCAACTATGAATTTTACTCTAGAAACTAAACTTTGAAGAATGAATGGATAAGCAAGCATGAATTTAAAAAGCTGCAATGCGGGGCACCTGGGTGGCTCAGTGGGTTGAGCGTCTGACTTCAGCCCAGGTCATGATCTCACGGTTCATGACTTCGAGCCCCACATCTGGCTCTGTGTTGACAGCTCATAGCCTGGAGCCTGCTTTGGATTCTGTGTCTCCCTCTCTCTCTGTCCCTCCCCACTCATGTTCTGTCTCTCAAAAAAAATATAACATTAAATTTTTTTTAAAAAAGCTGCAATGCTTTTCTAGGACTCAAATGTTTTGAATTTCATATTTATTTATTTTGGTTTAGAACATATGAATCTATTTTAAGTGCTAATCATTTGTGCCCTTGAAGAAGATCAGTATGTAAACCTTCCAAGTGATCTTGAGTTTCAGTAAGAAAATAATATTTGAAATTTGCACAGGGAATAAACTTTTAGCATGCTATCTCTGCTGTACCTCTATGACAAATCAAGCTAATGTGGGACAATGCATTTTAAAAACAGCAGTTCAAAATCATATGATCTTGTGCTTGGTTCTTTCTGCTACAAACATTAACTTTCAGTCCTTATGTCCTCATTTTTACAAATTTACAGATGTATTGATGATTCACTGAATTTTTTCATTTTCTATTTGAATATATTGGTGTCATTAGAGTAAGCATAATATAAACCTCATAAATGACTTACTGATGGGGACAATAAGCATTTAAATAAACAATTTATATTGCTGATAGTCACACTGATACCTCTTTAAAAGAGAGCAAGTCAAAACATTAAAAAACAAACTTCATTTCCTCTTATTATTAATTGAAATGATTTTCATTAATGGTGATAGAATAAATGCATTTACTAGTTAGACTACTATGTGTCCATTATCATGTGCTAATAAGCTGCAAGAAATTGCCCTTCAGTAGCAGTGTAACCTGAATGCTTTCTGCACTTCCATCAGCTCAGATAAGGTTCACCAAATTATCTTTCCAACTGCAGTTGTGTCACCTGAATGCAATTAACACCTTATTAAGTGTTAAGGCATTTCTACGGGTAATAAATTAGTCATGACTCAGTACTCTGCAACACTTCTTTGGTACAGTACTTGATACACTCACTGTAGGCTATGGAAAATGCTAAAAAAAATTAAATTCTTTAAAGCAATACAATTACAGAGATAATTTTATATGTGTCTTAGTCATACTATTACATAAGAAGTTAGAGGACAGAAGGCAATAAATCAAAGATGTCTCTTTTTATGATTGTTGGCGTTTCTTCTGGATTTAGACAAAGTTTTATGCCAGAAAACTAATAGTGTATTTTTGGAAATTTTTCAAATTTAAATCATTAAAAATTTCCTTTATAAATTTTCCCCACTTTTTTCCCTACACTGAACATCTTAAGACATCAAAAATTAACTAATCATTTTAGCTAAAGAATTGCAAGATGAATGTGAAGCAGTTCTTAATACTTAACATACACATAAAATTTTAAAATTTTGTAGCCACTTTATATATCTAAAAACTTTACCCATTTGAAAATATCCCTTCTCCATTTTTGTTCTACAAGTTAAAACCCAAATACTAACAACTTGTTCCATGAAGAAGAAGAAATGGATGAAATATCCTTAATAAATAAAAATATAAATACTGATAATTAAATAAGTTTTACCCCCCATACACACAAATTTTAAAATAATTTCTATTTGCATTTCTTCTGCAATTCAAATTTTGTTTCCTTTCCCTTCCCCTAAAGAATCATTATCAATGCCTAAAAGCAGGCACAGAACTTGTAATTTGTAACAACATCAGTTCTTCAAAGGAAACCAGAGAACTTTCCTTGGTTCAGATGATAGAAGTTGTAAGATATTTGATTTCCCCACTAAATATGAGCTCTAGTTCTACTACTGTAGAAGGGAGTTTGCACTATATATGCACACAGTAGTAAAGAATTCAAAGGTTATTTGCAAGTAAGCATCTCTTTAGAATTTGTCTCCATGTAGTTTTTTAAATGTAAGTGATATGATTATTTTTTCTTTCCTTGTCAGGAAACTAGGCACTAGTATTAAGTGCCACATAAATAGCTAATTGGGTGGAATGATCAGAAGATTACATAAACCGCTTCTCAGGTTGGAACCTCTGAGACAAAGTACAGAGAAATGTGGGTCAAATGTTTAATCACCCTTTTCTGTGCATATAAGGTTAATATTTCTTAATGAACTCCAACTGGGCAGTTTTCAGCTTTTCCACTAAACTATAAATCAGACCATGATCACAAAACGTATTAGGAGGTGAACATCACTCTAGTCCACTTCCTCATATTACAGGTAAGAAACTAAAATCTAAAGCGGTAAATCTTGCTCAAGGTCACATAGTGAGAATCCAGATCTTATGATGCCTCATCTGGAGCTTCTATCACTACATTAGTGGCATGTACCATCCAAAGAGCCTTTGGGCACTATGTTCTATTACTTATCTCTAGGAATAGAAGTTGGTAGATTAAAGGATATTTTTATATACACACAGTATCAAATTTAAATACTCTTGTTAGTTAGAACCCAGTGACTCATCACTTACATATAATACCCAGTGCTCATCCCAAGTGCCTTCCTTAATTCTCATCACCCATTTAGCCCATCCCCCACACACTGACGCTCCAGGAACCCTCAGTTTATTCTCTATTTAAGGGTCTCTTATTCTTTGCCTCCCTCTCTGCTTTCATCTTATTTTTTCTTCCCTTCCCATATGTTCATCTGTTGTGTTTCTTAAATTCCATGTATGAGTGAAATCATATGATATTTTCTTTCTCTGACTTATTTCGCTTAACATAACACACTCTACTTCCATCCATGTTGTGGCAAATCGCAATATTTCATTCTTTTTGAATGTCAAGTAATATTCCATTTATATCTATACCACATCTTCTTTATCCCTTCATCAGTCAATGGACATTGGGCTCTTCCCATAATTTGGCTGTCGTTGATAGTGCTGCTATAAACATTGGGGTGCATGTGCCCCTTCAAATCAGCATTTTTGTATCCTTTGGATAAATATCTAGTGGTGCAATTGCTGGGTTGTAGGGTAGTTCTATTTTTCATTTTTCGAACAATCTCCATATGGTTTTCCAGAGTGGCTGCACCAGTTTGCATTCCCACTGACTGCAAGAGTGTTCCCCTTCTGCACATCCTCACCAACATCTGTTGTTCCCTGAGTTGTTCATTTTAGCCATTCTGACAACTATGAGGTAGTACCTCATGGTGGTTTTGATTTATATTTCTCTCAAAATGAGTGGTGTTGAGCATTTTTTCATGTGTCTGTTAGCCATCTGGATGTCTTCTTAGGAAAGGGTCTATTCATGTCTTCTGCCCAACTGATCTTCGACAAAGCAGGAAAGAACATCCAATGGAAAAAGACAGTCTCTTCCCAGCAAATGGTGCTGGGAAAACTGGACAGCTGTGTGCAGAAGAATGAAACTCTACCACTTTCTTACACCATACACAAACATAAATTCAAAATGGATGAAATACCTAAATGTGAGACAGGAAACCATCAAAATTTTACAGGAGAAAACAGGCAGCAACCTCTTTGACTTCGGCTGCAGCAACTTCTTACTGCACATATCTCCAGAGGCAAGGGAGACAAAAGCAAAATGAACTATTGGAATCTCATCAGTATATCCTAAATTTATACTGATTTTGCTTTGATCTACATTAGAGAAGTTATAACAGTATAAAATACTTGTCCTATATTGTGACATTCTAATCCTATCTGAGGTTTCAGAATATTTTTCCATTTTTTAATATATCTCAGGAGTAAGACATTAGATTTTTCACAATGTTTCAGCATTATTAAAATTGTTCTTGAGGCACCTGGGTGAGTCAGTCAGTTAATCATCCAATTCTTGATTTCAGTTCAGGTCATGGTTCATGAGATTGAGCTGACAGTGCAGAGCCTGCTTGGGATTCTTTCTTTCCTCCCTCTACTCCTTCCTCTCTCTCTCTCTCTCTCTCTCTCTCTCTCTCTCTCTCTCTCTCTCAATAAAAAAATAACTTAAAAACATTGTTCTTACAACTTTCAATTTAAGGTGAGTTTGTCAGTTTTATCTTAAATTTTTCTTGTGTGACTAATCAAATCCTAAAATCAACTGAAATTAAGCTATATTTCTTTTTTCTCAAATGCAAAGCCTTCCATAACATAATAAATAGTTGAAGATATCTATGAAAAAAAAGAAGTAAAGGCATCATTTAAATAATAGTCATAAAATACTAAGAAAAACTATTTTAAAAAGATTCTGCAACTTTTACATTCAGGGTGCTAACTGCATGATTTTTCCACAGTATTCAAATAATGAAGTTTAAATAGCATTTGTAAAAGCATCCCTTTCATTGCAGTTAGTTCAGAATAGGTTAAGGGATGCTATGCTTCAGAATTACTAATGTTTAATTATTCCTTTGAATCAGTGATATTTTTTTCCTTGTAGCAATTATTGGCATCTATAGGAATGGTTAGTTATATGGTAAACAAGTGCCTATATGCAAGCCTACTCTCACCATTGTCCTTTGATGACAACACTGAGATTTGATAAATGACAAAAAACATTAAAAACTGTTTTTCTTGAACATCCAAGGTAAGGTGCCTACATTACTTTCAGCAAATTATTAACCAATTTATTTATGAAAATACACACTGACTATGGTTGAGTGCTATTTTTCTGTACAATGATTATAAGTCCCACTGTTTATGTAATTACATTTCTAGAAATACATGTTATGGAAATCAAGATGTAGTCAAATATTTATGAAAAAAAATTTATTGTAGCATTATCTAAAATAAGCAACAATGAATGAAAAGTGAATGAAAAATGAAAAATGAATGAAAAAATCCTTAGAAGCTAGAAAATTGTATCAAGTAAATCATAGAACATAGTTTTACCTTATTACTTTTCTTTTTTTAAGTAGGCCTCACACCTAGTGCAGAGCCCAATGCAGGGCTTGAAGTCAATGACCCTGAGATCAAGACCTGAGCTGAGATCAAGAGTCAGATGCTTAACTGACTGAGCCACCCAGGTGCCCCTACATTATTCTGCTTATTTTTCAAGCTTCCCTTAAAAAATATCTAAAGGCTTTATAAATATTTTAAAATGTCCTTTAACAATAATAAAATTAAAGGGTTAAATAGAACCACAATATTGTACATGCCAGTGTCAGAAGCTATGTTGTAAACGTATGCCAAGATAGACTGTATTTTCCAAAGAGGGGCACAGCACTGTACTTCATCTTACATGCTCTTCTTATTACATGACATCCAGTGGTGATGCCTAAGTCCCCTTTCTATGAATTTTCCCTGACATTTATTAGCACCTCTACCAACAGAGTACATTGAAACCATAGTTCATTGCAATCTTTCTGATTTCTAAGGTTAGGTCATAAATATGTCATTCATATCTACCTCAGTTGTTTGTTTGTTTGTTTTGAGAATATTCTTACTTCAAACTCTGCCACCACCATGCTATGAGGAAATCCAGTCTAACCCACGTAGAGATACCACATATTGATGCCTCATATAGATTTTCTGGATAACAGCTCCAGCTAAGGTCCCCCAAAATAGCCAACATCAACCACCAGATATATGAATGAACAAGCCTAAAGATGAATTCATCCTCCAGCTATCAAATCATTTTTCTTTGAATTTTCCCAGTGGAAACACCAAACAAATTATTCTTTCTGTGTCCTTTCTGAAATCGTGAAATACATAATCTGTAAGCAGTAAAACGGTTATTGTTTTTGCACTACTAAGTTCAGGAGGGTTTATTTTGCATCAATAAATATTTGGAACATATGCCTCCTCCAAAGAGAAATAGTTACTTTCCACTAAGAGAAAGCAAATAAATCAATAAGGTGTTCAACTTCCAAATACTCAACAGAGCAAATAAAAAGTTTGCAAACAACATTTTGAGTTAATAAAAATAAAACTGATATGTTTAAAAGAGTAGTCAAACCATCTTGCTTTAAATGCTTAGAATCAAAATTGAATTTTCAAGAAAGATTTTGAATACTTAGTGAATCCCTTACTGTAAAAGAAAAGTCACTAAACTTCACTCTAAGTGTTCAAGACCTTGATTTCAGCCTCAATTATACATAACAAAGACTACCAAAATATGAGAAAAGAGAAATACCACATTTTTACTCTGATTGAGAATATATACTGTAGTACATAAGAAATTGCTACAATGGAATGAAACATGAGTTCTTGAGGATTAAGTCAATTATAAAAAGAAAAACAAAAAACCTTTAAAGATTATGTAAAGCTATACTTCCTAACAAGGTGAATAAAATGCAACATTTTTAGTACTAACATAGTGAGGAATTACTACATGTAATAATTTAGCATCTATCCTGTTAATATAGAACAAAATGTCCTCTTTTGCTATGAATGTGTCATTTGACACTCTGTGATACAATCTGAGTATAATTTACTTGTCCCTATGGGTGGGTGATTGTTGTCCCATCTGTACACATAAATGTCAGAAGGAGATGAAACTAATTAAGTACATCTTTTCTATAATAGAGTCATAAGCTAAAAGGCCATTAAATCATTCATTCATACAGTGGGATACACATTTAATATAAAGACTAAGTATAGAGTATTAAAAGATATCCAACAAAGTCTTAGGTTGGGAATAGATGAAAAGGTCTATGTTGGTTTCCCCAAAGAGATCATGTTTAAGCTGATACCTGAACAGTGAATAAGACTGCAGCAGATAAAGAGACAAATGGTAAAACAAGTAGAATTACAGCCAATATAAGTGCTCAGAGGAGAAGAAATGTATGGTATTTTGAGGAAATTCAAATGATTTGGTTTGTCTGGATCTTAGACTATTAGGAGGGGAGTGGCAGCACTTGAGACTGAAATAGGAAGCAGGGTTGGGACATGATGTGACCCACATATCATTCTGTATCTAGGTTTTATGCTATGACTGTGAAGTGTTTTAGCTAAGAAAATGCCATCGTCAAACTGACTTCTATCAAGATCTCTTAGTATAGAAGCAGAAAGATCAAATAGATGGTAGTTTGTATTGATCTAGAGAAAGGACATTAGTAGCCTCAAATAAAATAGAGACAACAAAAATCCAGAGGAGTGGATTAAAAGAAGCCATGTTAAGGTAGAAACATCAATAATATTTGTTGATTTATTGATTGTAAGGCTGAAGAAGAGATTTGGAATTGAGAATGTACCAGAGTATCTGGCTCTGAATCAAAAAAACACAAGCAGAATATTTGGTTTGTGTGGCATTAAGAAAATGAATAAACTTTTAGATATGATGACTTTGAGATGACTATAAAGCACCCAGGCAGAGGTATTAAGGATATTCCTGTATATGGAGCTCATGGAAACAATTCATTCTAGAGCTACTGAGTTGGAGAGCAATGGTTTACAAATGGTACTTGAAACATCATGAGCAAGTGAGATCATCTTGGGAGAGTATGTCAAGTGAGTGGTGTACAGGATTAAGTATGTGATCACCAACATTATTTATGGATAAGGTAGAAAAAGGAGAACATTCAGCAGGTGGATAAGAGGAACAATCATAAAGATGAGAGGATGTCCAGCAGGGAGTGGAGTCACAGAAGTAAAGAAAATAGAACTGTTTACTAAAGAAGGATTTGTCAATAGTTCAAATGCTACAGACAAATAAGCAAAAGGAACACTGGAAGGGTTCCACTGAATTTTGCCTGTCTTTTTGCTAGCCCCAAACTTTCTATATGGTTGCTTCATCAATGTCTTCAGGTTTCTACTAACTTCAGAAGGAGAACCTGTTTAATTAAGTAATCATACCTACAGGGACATTCAGGATAATTGGGGATGATGATGATAATGTTGATGATGATGATGATGACAATGACAATGATGATGATGCCGTTCAAAATATATTGGATAGAAAAAAGTATGGTACAAAATTTTCCCCTAAAATTGCCTCTGTAAGTTATCTTCATAATAAATTTAATTTAATAGTTATGTATTTGCTAAAAGTTTCTACTTTGAAAATAGGTAAACTAAGACAGGATCATTTAGGTATCACCTAAGGCTTATAGGAAATGGTCTTTAAACAGGGACTCATATTCTGATGCAGAGTCCTATGAACCAGGCTCTAAAAAGCACAGGCAAAGCAAATATCTTATTAATTTCTGGTGGAACATTTTTATAATATCACATTATTCAGCCTTTATCATTTTTAAATAGACATAAACAACTTCAGAGTTTCATATAATTAAAAGTTTTACACTTTGTGTGTGATTCCTTAAAGCCCTCATCAGTTTGTCAATTAACAAACAAAAAATCTCATTTATTCTGGTTATGCCTGGAAGCTGATGTTTCTACTAAAAAGGCTTCCTACATAAATAAAAGTAAGTGCCTTAAAGAATTTACTTTCTCCAACTTCCAGAATTATAAACCAGTTATTGCTCTTCCTGAGTACATTCAATACTTTCTAAGTGCAAAACAGAAAGAGAATTTGTTAATCCCTTCTGCACTATAATATTTCTGTGTTTAACCACACTGATCTATGTACTATTCCAGCAGCTGAATAACAATGGTAGATGTGCAAACCAAACTGACTCACAACTGCTGCGGATACCTGCTATATATTTGTCAAGACTCATTCACCACATCCTGTGGAAAATAAATCAAGGGTATGGTCAGCAAAATGCATTCATGTGCCACATTCAGGCCTGAGCAACTAGAAGAGATAGGTAAAAGAGGGAAGGTAGTGTCCACTGCTTTAAAGTCCAACATGTTTTATTCAAATAAAACACATAAATGAAATAAATTCAACATTCTAACATTAGCATAAGAGACGAAGAGGTGGCAACACCAGATAGGGCCATACCTTAGGATAACTCTTAAAAATCAACAACCACCAGCACAACAAAAACGATAATCGTTCATTATTTCAATGGATATTTTCTGAGTTTCTATCCTTAGTGCTATGTGAAAAAGTCATGATCTCACCCTTGAGGATTTACTAGAATGTCAAGTGGGAAACTGAATCACAAAGGAAAGCACTGGAAAGTACCTTAGCATAATACAGCATTTCAGGAGACACTCTTGGCTGCCCACCCAATGATCATCACCTTTCAACCCTTGCTCCCTTTTTTCCCCAGACATTTGCCCCCTATCTCCAGCCAAGACTTCAAGAGAGGGTAGCCTCAGACCCAGTTCCAAAGAGTGAATCTTAATTGGTAGAAGGCAATCATCCTGTTCCGATTCCTCTGGCCATGATTGGTGTCAACATGGGCACATGATACAAGTTTATCCAATGAGATCAAGGAATTCTGCCAGCATCTTCTGGAAAATGGTTCCTCAATAATAATGAGAATTATACAGGAAGAGAAAGTCCCTCATTCCACTGGAAGTTGCATCTTGACAGGATATCTCATTTTTTTCTTCCATTTTATGGCCATGATGCCTTCCAGCCTACATACTAGTAAACCTCCTGAGAACTCTAGGGAAAGGAAAAGACACACACACACACACACACACATACTACACACACACACACACACACACACCAGCTCCCAATGAAGTCTTCTAGCCACTAACTTTTTCTTATGGTAGATGATAAATTGTCTACATTGTTTAAACCATATGGATCAGTTTTCTGATTATTGCTATCAAATGTATCCTAACCAATACACATACTCTCAATTCACAGTAGAGGTAATACAGACCCTGTGAATTAAAGAGATCTTCCAGATGTCAGATAACTAACTATATCTAGTGTTTTTATTTCTTCTTAAATCAATGGCCATCACATTTGAGATGGTTACTCCCCACCTATGCTAACCTGACCATGCCAAGTTAAGGAAATGCTCTTCTGTTCCTGACCCATTGTCTTGATTTGGAAAACAACATTCCCATTAATAAACAGAGAAGAATTTGAAAGCTTGATGAGGAACAGAATATTATATAGTTACAAAGTACCATGTCAAAAAACACTTAACAATTACAAAAAGAATAAAAAGTAACTTTACAATGGAGAAGACTGGCAGGCACCACCTTAATCAAAAAATCAAAGTGAATATCATCAGTAATGGGATAAATCAAAATTGTGCACTGATAGAATGCAGTGAGAAGAACACATTATTACTCTGTGACATCTCTATTAAAAATGCATAATCTGAATCTAATATTATGAGGAGATTGTTTTAAAATATAGGTTTATTATTAGTATTCAGGGATGGTGAGGTCAACATAGCAAAAGATGATTACCATCAAAAGACAGTTTGTTATGCACACTTCCTAAGGGGTGGGGGCAAGCCATATCATGCAAGGCTACACAGGGAAGCACCAGCGTTGGATAGGAGACAGAAAGAGCAAGGAGAAAGCATGGGCATGTGCCTTTACTGTAGTCTTTTCCAGGAAGGTAAGGCAAGGCAACATAAGCAGGTTTAGGATTGGCTACTTTGAATAATTTGCATAATACAGCATGTCTGGAGACACTCTTGGCTGTACACCCAGCAATCATCACCTTTCAACCCTTTCTCTCTTTTTTTTTACCGCAGACATCTGTCCTCCTATCTCCAGCCAAGACTTCAAGAGAGGGAAGCCTCAGTCCCAGTTCTGAGAGTATAGGGGCTATCTCTAGTCATCTTGTACCTGGCTGGCTCTGGGATGATTAGCGAAAAGGAATATTGCTTCCTTGAGTGTGAGAACCAGATACAGGAGGTGGTTCTCCATACTAGGTGGACCCTAGCAGTATGAGCTCTAAATAGATTGGTTTGCATATGAAAGACATACTTGGCATTTGAGGTCTCCTTGCCAGGGGAGAGACCATCCCTCCTGGGGAAGAAGAGTTGCTTCCTATCTCTAAGGACTAGCCTTCCCCACGAGGGGGAGTCTCTTCCCAGTCAGCAAGACCCCAAAGGCCAAGTATCAAAAATATACAAACAAAACAAGATAGTTAATATAGAGATTTCAGACAAACTCATATCGAGGGACATTAAAAAAATAAATTGCAATATTCAAAAGTGCCAAAATCATGAAAGTCAAAGGAAGACTTACAAACTGCTCCAGATGGAAGACTAGAGACCTGACAACTAAATGCAATGTGTGAAGTGAATCTTTTTGCTATAAAGAACAGTACTAGAACCACTGGTCACAACTGAATTGGGTGTGAGCATTATATGATAGCACTGGATCAGTCTCTGATTTTGATGGTTTATTGTGGTTATGTAGGAGAATGCCTTTGTTTCTAGGAGATCAAATTGTTCAGTGGGGGGAGGGAGTTATTTGTTTTATACTTGTACCTTTTCTGCAAATATAATTTATGCAGTATAATTTTAATTATATTTAAAAATATAACACAAAATAGTAAAGATATATTAAATTGGTGTATTTTAAATTCAGAGAATATTCTTAGAACTCTTATCTTGAATCTTGAATTTTTTCTTACACATTAAAACTGTTTCAGACACATTATGTATTACATTTGTTTCACAGCATGACTATAGGTACTTCAATTTCCAGCGTGGGATGACAAAACAAAACAAAACAACAACAACAACAACAAAAAGTTAAGGGAGTATGGATGGAGTAAATTTCAGTCAAGCAAAAATGCTAACCAAGGTTCAGGCTGCTCTGGTAAATACCTCAGAAGTTTGCAGTCTGTGCTAGGATAAACTACTACAATGCCACCCCAAAGCAGGCACAAAGTGAGGCACAAAGAATAAGTAGCAGCTATAGACTTCAAGGAGGTATAGGAATACAGGTAATACTCCACCACTTCCTTATCTCCATGATATTCTTCCCTTTTTATGTGGACAGAGCCAAGCTCTCTTTGACCATCCCAATCCCATATTTTCAGAGTTGTTGACTGCCTGTGACTATACTCTATTACTTTACAACTATTTCTCCTCGGTTGGAACATAAAAAAAAAACTGGAAAAAAGATTTGCCAGCAGGCTGATTTTTGCTGATTCCTAGGGATAACTGAAGAAGATGTGATTTCTCCCTAGGCTTGGATCTTTAATACAAACCTATCTTTGTTTTTTTTTTTTTTATCCTAGGCCTTTTTTTTATATAAAAATGGAATTAATTGGGGAAAAATAATTTTCTGTGCATTAACTAATATCACATATTACTTGTGGCAGGATAACACTTCTCCCCTTATACACATCTAACATAGCACAACCCTATAACACAGCACAACTCACATCCAATCTTGGAGACCATAACATTCATTTATTAAGCAATAATTTCCTAAGCATCTACTATAATCCAGGTACTGTACTAAGCATTCAGGATATATCAGTGAGTGAAACAGAAACAATGCACTGCTCATTTGGCGTTTATATTTAGCAGAAAAGAAAATAAATAAGCAAAAAACACAATTAATAAGTAAATTATGGTATATGCTATAGGTAGTAAATATTATGGGAAAAAATGTAGATCAGGATAAGGGAGATTAAAATTACAGGGTTTGGAATATGCAAATAGCAATTTTAAAAGCCAAACTAATAACAGAAGGGATTTTTACATTGTCAGGAAAAAATATATAGTATTACATAAGATGGTGATAAGAAGTAGTCAATTTTAATAATACAAAGGTTTGTTTTGTCATCAAGTATTTATCCCCAGGTCCATGGAGGGGAAAATGGAACTGAGGCAGGGCAAGAGCAGAAGAATCGGCAGAACTTTGCAAAGATAGCAGAGGGATAAGGAGGCTGAGGGGACTGTAAAGGAGGAAGAGATAAGGAAGGAAGATCTTGGAGGAGGAATTCCTCTGTGTCATCCAAGATGAACTCAGAATCATCTGATGGGTAGTAGCACAGACATCTTTGCACCATTCCCTAGACTCCACCAGTCTTCTTGATTGCAGATTAATAAGGTTTTTCTGGAAAAGAACCATGTCTTCCTTTCCTATATTACTTATCAAGGCCACTAATGACCTCCAGTTTACCATATGTAATGGTCAATTCTGTCTTCACCTTATTTGAATTCTCAGTAACATTTGTGTAACTATTCCTTCCCATTCAATATCCTCTACTCACTTGGCTTCTGAGTCTCCACATATTCTCTGCTGCCCTCCAGACAGACTCTCTGTCCCCATTTCTCAGTGTCCTTTGTTGATTCTGTATCTTTTCAACCTTGAAGCATTATAGTAATCCAGTCCTCTGTATCTATAGTCATACCTGAAGAAACTTGTATCCAGGCTCATGTTTCTGTTTTTTTTTTAAGTTCATTTATTTATTTTGAGAGCGGCAAACACAATGCAAGTGAGGGAGGGGCAGAGAAAGAGGGAGAGACAGAATCCCAATCAGGCTCCACACTGTCAGCACAGAGCTCAATGCGGGGCTCGAACTCATGAAACTGCAATATCATGACCTGACCAGAAACCAAGAGACAGATGTTTAACCATCTGAGCCACCCAGGCACCACCAGACTCAAGGTTTTAACTATAATCTCTGGGGCACCTGGGTGGCTCAGTTGGTTGAGTGTCTGCCTCGATTTTAGCTCAGGTCATGATTCCAGGGTTGTGGGATCAGGCCCCATTTTGGGTTCCATGTTGAGCAAGGAGCCCATTTAAGATTCTCTTTCTCTTTCTCTCTTTCTTCTTTCTATGTCTCACTCCCCCCACTCTTTCTCTTCCTCTGCCCCTCTCCCCCACTTGTATGCACTCTCTCCCAATAAATAAATAAATAAATAAATAAATATCATTTGAATGATGATTGCTGCCAAATTAATATCTTCAGTCTGAACTTGGCCTACTACTCAGTATTTCCACTTGGAATTCTAATGGCCATCTCAAACTGAACATGTCCAAAACCAGACTCTTGATTTTTCCCATACATACTTCTAGACTTTTCCATCATAGTAAATTACAATTTTATTCACCTAATTGCCAAGCCTAAAACTCTTAGCATCATTCCTGATACTCTTCAAGCATATTAAGAACACCCCTTTCTCAGGGACTTGGCATGCACTGACCCCTATGCTTAGAACTTCTTTCTCTCCCTCCATCTACATAGCTCACTCCTTTCCCTTCCATCTCTGCTCAAATGTTGCCTTCTCAAAGAGGTCTTTTCTAATTACCCTCCTAAAAGTAAGATCCTCTTCATTACGTAGACCTTTGTTTTATTTTTCTTCACAAAACTTTCATTACTTGATATATCATATTGTTTGTTTATTTATTTATTTAGCACCTCTATCTCCTTTTAGCAATGAAGCTCCATGAAAGCCAGAATTTTAAGTTTGTGTATCCCTACAGCCAAGACTAGTGCCTGCCATATAGACAACGAGTGCAAATTTTTAGAATGAATGAACAAGAGAAATGATGTCATATAATGTAGATATAGAATGTGTACAGAGCTACGCTGAGTTTTTTTTATTGAGATCAAGATAGTTCCTGTGCTATCTGAAAGCAAAACCACATGGAACTTGTGATGACTGCAACAAAAACTGTAAGTAAATCTTAATGAATGCCCATAATCTTTAGGAACACTTCTGACTGTAGATCTTTGCTTATAATATGGTAGCATTTAGCCACACGTGGCTTTTAAATTTAAATTAATTAAAATTAAACAAAATTAAAAATTCATCTTCTTACTGTACTCACAACATTTCAAGTGCTCAATAACCCCAGGAAACTAGTGCTTACAGTATGGGTATTTTCATCATGACAGAAAGTTCTATTGAACAGCACCCCTGTAGATTAACACTTGCTTTCATCACATTTCAAGATTACAGTTACTTAGATCTTTTCCTCACTCACAATTTGCAAAATGTCAAAAAGTCTCTCATTTAGGTATTTCAGTGTTTATTTCTGGAGGTTTCATAACCTTTCAAGGGATCCACTTCCATATACACAGAAACACACACATGCGTTTTTTTCCAAAGAGGAAAAAAAATGCTTACTTCAGTGTTTTGCTGCTATAAATTCTATAAAATTTTAATTCACTGAACCTACATATATTTATTGAATGCCTCCTGTGTTAAGAGCCCGTTGTTTATCCTTCAAGAGATAAAAAGTGAGCAAGTAACAATTAAAGCTGCTAGATGGCTTAAGGAAGGGAACACGTGGAGATGTTTAAGCCTGTTATACTATATCCAGTGACCTAAACTAAAATGGTGGCTTAGTAAATGAATCAAAGAACCTTCAGAGATATTAAAGAAAAATAAAGGAAAAGTCAACAAGACATAAGGACTGAATGGACATGGATAACATGGAGGAATAAATATCAGCTGTAACTCTTGAGTCATGTGGGTTCCTACTATGTGCACTGTGCTGACGTTAGAAGCAGCCAAAGCTTAGGGCATTAAAGTATTACTGATGCAAACAAACAAATCATGTGAGAAAGAAAATTTTTTAGGAGATTTAACAATGTTGTTTTTGAAACAATAATAGTAAGGTATTCAAACAAGAATATCCAGCCAGCAGCTGGAATGGAGAGTAAAAGGTTTGGAAATTATCTCTAAAAATCTGTAAGAATGAATGAAAATGCCAAAGACAAGAAGGGAAAAATAAATGGCATTTGTCCTCTTCATGGGCACCAGCACCTTCAGATATTTTCAGCCTAGAAATATGTCCTTCTCACCATCCCCTAGTCAATGTTTTGTCAATTTTCATTAGCCTCTTCTCCAGGCTTTCACTGTAAATCAAAAATTCTATTCATAGCATTATGGTATTGTGTACTCCAGTGAATTCTCATAATGTGTCTACCTCTTTGTACAATCTCCTAATTACCCTTATGAACAGAAAAGTACTTTTATACTGTGGAAATGTACATGCAAAGTTTGTATATTTTGGAACATAGCCCAGTTAAACTGCACTAACATAACCCATTAATGTATAGTTGTTTACATGCATCTCAGGCAGTTAAGAGTGTCTTTCAGGTTTAACAAGTACTACAAAAGCAACTGGGAGTTTGTAGTATAAATTCTGTCAACTGATGGTTGCTTTTGATGTTGAACCTGAGAAACAGCATTTTAAAAAAAGAAGTGAGAAGGGTAAAGTGCTCTATTTTTTCTAAAAACAAGTGATGTCTACATATTTCTCTGAGGTTGTCATAGGGCAAATTAAATTAAATTTTTATGTTTAATGTGTATTTATTTGTACATTTTTACTTTTAATGTAACTTCCTTTTAAGAACCTAGTCCAACAGGACCATCAGTAAACCATAATTCAATTGGCCATGGTCTACTTCAAAAGAAGCAAAACCAAAACAATATAAATACAAACAAAAATAAATAAAACTTCAGATCATTTCTATGCTATTTAGGAATACTGCAAAATTAAGGTCATTCATTCATTGTTGAATGAGTTATTTTTATAATCAAAGTACAGAGTGCCAAGGAACTACAGAAAAGGGAAGCTTAGCCTTGTTTAGGGCATCAGAGAAGCTCCCCAGAAAGTAATTTTTCAACTGAGTCCTGAAGAATGAGTAGGAGCAATCCAAAAGAAGAGGAAGAAGGAAAAGTATCTAGGAACAGGCAACAGATCCTATTACCACAAAATAAAGCCATAACTGTAGCCTTTCTGAACTTATGTGAACCACTTGAAAAGTAAAATCATGAGTATAAAAATGCAGGGTACAATTAAATAAAATTATATAAAATTTAAAATGTTCAAATGATCTTAATGTATGAGATGTATAGGGGTAAAATAACTACTCCAAAAATTGGAAAGAATCATAAAAGTGCAACAAACAGACTAAAACACCTTTCTTGGGACTTTTGAAATGGCAGCAATTAACAGGAGAACTTCATTTTCTACCCTTGCTCATATTTATCAAAGATTAAAATCATCTCTAAAGGACAAGAAAAGAATATGATAAAACTACGATCTTCTCCTGCAGAAAATATCCTGACTCGTAAGATTCCAACCCCCAGCTTGAAAAATATTATTCTAAATCTCTGGAAAGAATTGATAGACATATCTAAATACTAACAAAAGTAAACAGCAACTTTAGGTATGATTTCAGTTGCTTTTACATAAATCAGGTAACTATACTATTGCAATCTTCCTGCTGATTCTAGACTATCAAAATAATTAAAAGCATTACAATTTTTTTAATGTTTATTTTTGAGAGCGTGAGAGAGAGCGAGAGAGAGCATTAGAGGGGGAGGGGCAGAGAGAGATGGAGACAAAGAATCTGAGGCAGGCTCCAGGCTCTGAGCTGTCAGCACAAAGCCCAATGCAGGGCTCAAACCCACAGACCATGAGATCTTGACCTGAGCTGAAGTCAGACTCTTAACCAACTGAGCCACCCAGGAGCCCCATTAAAAGCATTTTTAAATCCAACCTACATTAGCAAATGTGATTCTGATCTCTTTGTCCAAGGAAAGAGACTATCATTATTAGAAAAAGAAAAATCGTTTAAAGTTTTGCCATATTATTATAACACTTAAAATCATAACTATAAAAACAGCAAAAACAAAATTAAATGAAACACATTTATTTATTTATTTAATATAGTTTATTGTCAAGTTACTTTCCATATAACACCCAGTGCTCATCCCAACAAGTGTCCTCCTTCATGCCCATCACCCATTTTCCCCTCTCCTCCACCTCCCATCAATCCTCAGTTTGTTCTCAGTATTTAAGAGTCTCTTATGATTTGCCTCCCTCCCTTTCCTTAACTATTTTTTCCCCTTCCCCTCCCCTATGGTCCTCTGTTAAGTTTCTCCTGTTTCACATATGAGTGAAAACATATGGTATCCTTCTCTGCCTGACTTATTTCACTTAGCATAATACCTTCTAGATCCATCCATGTTGCTATAAATGGTCAGATTTCATTCTTTCTCTTTGCCATGTAGTAAGTATTCCATTGTATATATGAACCACATCTTCTTGATCCATTCATCAGTTGATGGACATTTAGGCTCTTTCCATGATTTGGCTATTGTTGAAAGTGCTGCTATGAACTTTGGGGTACATGTGCCCCTATGCATCAGCACTTCTGTATCCCTTGGGTAAATCCCTAGCAGTGTTATTGCTGGGTCATAGGGGAGTTCTACTGTTAATTTTTTGAGGAACCTCCACACTGTTTTCCAGAGCGGCTGCACCAGTTTACATTCCACCAACAGTGTTAAGAGGGTGCCTGTTTCTCCACATCCTCGCCAGCACCTATAGTCTCCTTATTTGTTCATTTTAGCCACCCTGACTGGCATGAGGTGGTATCTCAGTGTGAAACACAATTTTTTAAATGTTATCAAGCTTACAATTTAACTAGAAAAAATAAACACAACCAACCTTATAAAACCAAATCATTTAAATAAAACACCGGCTATGGCTTTGAATCCCTCTCCCATCTAGCTACGTGACTTTGTGAGAGTTGCCTCATCTTCTTGAACTTTAGTTTCTTAATCTATAACACAAAGGAAATAATCTCTAATCTGCAGATTTTCATTGATAATAGACAATAAATTATATAAAGTACCAATACAATTTAGGGCAATAAACATTAATGCCTTTTCCTCTCCTTTTCTCTGAAGTGTTATGTTGAATTCCATTAATGACAATAAAATCCAGTACTAAAAAGGGGAAATCAATATGTAGTAAGGACCACATTATAAACATACTTGATCTCCTCCATAATTGAATTAATCTCGATTATTGATTTGAAAAATCCTATTCTTTCATAAAATATTATCTTGTATTGATGTCCAAATTAATATCTACTTATTAAGACATAGCTGATAAATTGAAAGAGCACTTAAAATATTTGTGAATATTCGCACATTTTTTTTTTGTTTCTTCAGTCAGCATATGAAGCATGAGAAGTTTTCTAAGGACAAATTTCAGGATGAAAGCAACATAGTCATTATATTTTCCTCAAATGTTTTCACAGAGTTAGAATTATAAAATATACTTCCATTTATTTATAGAGAAAGTCCTTTAGAAACACATAGGTTTGACTGGTTTCTGAAACTTCAAAATGACACTTCTCAAGTAATTACTACTGCCTTTTTTGGTCTTAGAGTTGCCTGGGGCTACAGCTTCATTGATATCCACCAAAATTTCATTAGTTAAAAGTCTATAGGAGTGGTGCCTGGGTGGCTCAGTCAGGTGAGCGTTTGACTTTGGCTCAGGTCATGACCTCACTGCTCCTGGGTTTGAGCCCCGCATCGGACTCTGTACTGACAGCTCAGAGCCTGGAGCCTGGAGCCTGCTTCAGATTTTGTGTCTTCCCCTCTCTCTTCCCCTCTCTCTGCCCCTCCCATGTTCATGCTCTGTCTCTCTCTGTTTCTCAATAAAAAATAAATGTTAAAAAAATTTTTTTAAGTCTATAGGATATATTATGTATACTACCAAAGGGTATCAAGGTAGTCCACTCAAAAAGATGTGGTAAAGATTTGTGACTTTGTCAGAGATCATAAACATCTGATTTGTTTTCAAGGTACTTTGTATGTTCATTTAGATCCAATTTAGATCTCTCATATCTACAGTGAGATTTTAGTATAAAAATGAGCCCCCCAAATTACTGAAGCCTACAAACTTTACGATAATTTTATAGAAGATAATAAACTGGAATTTAAAAAGACACGAGAGGCATAATAATTTTTACAAAAGTGTTCATTTTTATCACAAATTTAAAATAAATATAAATTGAGGCACCTGGGTGGCTCAGTTGGTTAAGCAACCAACTTCGGCTCAGGTCATGATCTCACAGTTTGTGGGTTTGAGCCCCGCGTCGGGCTCTGTGCTGACAGCTCAGAGCCTGGAGCCTGCTTCGGATTCTGTGTCTCCCTCTCTCTCTGTCCCTCCCCGACTCATGTTGTTTCTCTCTGTCTCAATAATAAACATTAAAAAAATAAAATAAAATAAAATAAAATAAGACTTGGATAAAAATTAGAGACCATGACAAATTAGCTATAATCTGTCTATAATGGATCTACTGACTCCAAATGATGCCCATTTATTATATCCCTTCTATGACCTTATACACAGTGTTCAGAATATATTTTATTATTTACTTGGCACAATACAGCTACACGATGGGAATGATAATCCTTATTTTACAAATCAACTGAAGCTCAAGGATTAAAAAATTTCTCAAGATCTCACAGCTAGGAACTGAAGAAATCAGATCTGCATTCAGGTTTTTCTAATTCTCCAGATCTTCCTATCTCCAATATTAAGAGCAAACATAATTTTTCAGTGTTTTTGAAAATGGATCTTATGGCCACAAAATCAAAACCACTAAAGAACTAAGTATATTTGTTGTATATTACAAAGATTCTATGTTATAAAGAAATTATAGAGTCTGGGTCCAGGAACTCGTTCTAATCTAAAGATTTTTATGTAATATAATTCTTACAGTTATTACTAATTGTGTGAATTTCAACCAGGCAATTAACTTGAGAAGAAACCTTATTACTAACAATCTAGTTCAGTCTATCCAAGTGCCAAAATTCTATTACATACATGTGATTTTCTAGATATTTTCCCTAGATTTTAAGTTCTGTAATGTTTAAAAATTATACAACCAATATGTGCTCCTGGTAAATATAAATAATAAAGGTCTAAAATTAAAATTAAAATTTCTTCTCTCCTAGTCTCTAGTCCCAGTCATTAGGCAAACATTAAAGTTTCCTTTGTATGTATCCAGAAAATCAATTTTCTACGATAATGCTCTAAAAGTTTTTATTAATTATAACATATATAAAGAACAGTGCACAATTAGTAAATAGATAGCTGATGAAGTATGATATTGTGAACACACCCAGGTAATCATCCCCCAGATTCAGAAATGGAATATTACAAGTATCCCAGAAGCCCCCTTTACATCATCTCTCGAACAAAACTCTCTCCTTCCTCCACAGAGATAACACTTATCCTGAATCCCAACACCATAAATCACTTTTCCTGGGTAAAAGAGACCATACAAAATGTGTTCTGCATCAGGCTATTTACTCTCAACATTATGTTTGTAAAATCTATCCAAGATATTGCTTGTAGCAGTAATTTATTTACTTACTGTATTACAATAAAACTTCTAATACATAGAAATATAAAAGATGTATATACTACATTTAATATATAAACATATCACAATTTATGTATCCAACCTACTGTTGATGGACATTTGGAATGTTTCCAGGTTTGGGTTATTATGTATAATGCTGCTATAAACAGTTTTTCTCAAGTCTTTTGATGCACATATGTTTGAATTACTCTTAGGTATTTATATAGAGGTATAATTCCTGGGTCAAACCATTTGTTATGCCACTAACTTTAGGAGACAATAACAATTTTTCAAAGTTTTATAATGTAGTCTCCCACCAGCTATGAATGTGAGAGGTCCAGTTTTTCTACATTGTCTCCAACTGTATTAAACTAATTTCTTTAATTAGCCCATTTTTGTGGCTGCAGAGAAGTATCTCATGTGATTTTAATGTTTCTTTTCCTAATAATTATTTTTTCTCATGTTTATTGGCACTTTGGATATTCACATATTTAGCCTATTTAAAAAAATGTGTCTATTGTCTACTTGTCTATTGCTTTGTCTATATAATATTTGAATTGTTAAATGTAAGTACTATGTGTCTTTTCTTACCAGTTTTAATGATGTTACTTGATAATGAGAAATTTCTCCATAAATTGGTAAAGACTGGTTAATCTGCCTACATTAAATTTACCATTATAATTTATAACATAATTGCATCAAAAACAAACTATGTAGGAATAAATCTAATGAAAGCCGTAAAAGACTTATTCTCAGCCAACTAACTATATACCAGTATTGAGAGAAATTTAAAAAGACCTAAATGAATGGAAGGATATGCCAGAGTCATAGTAGGGGAGGCTCAATATTGTTAACGTGTCAATTGCCCCCAATTGATGCATGTAATCAAAATTTTTAAATGAATAAGTAAAATTTTTAAATTTTTAAATTTCACCTTTTATGTGAGGTTGGAATTAACCAATTAGAAAATTTTTATGGAAATACAAGGAGCCAAGAATATCCAAGGTAATCTTAAAAAAAGTAGAGAGAAGTTGATTCTGTATACCAAAACTTATTATAAAGCTAAAACATTTAAGACAATGTAGTATTGGCATAAGGATAGACAAGTAGACAAATAGAACAGAATAGCAAGGGGTTCCTGGGTGGCTCAGTCAGTTGGGCATCTGACTTCAGCTCATGTCATGATCTCACACTTCATAGGTTCGAGTCCCATGTCAGGCTCTGTGTTGACAGCTCAGAGCCTGGAGCCTGCTTTGGATACTGTGTCTCCATCTCTCTCTCTGCCCCTCCCCCACTCATGGTCTGTCTGTCTCTGTTGCTCAAAAATAAACAAATGTTTAAAAAAATTAAAAAAAAAAGAAAAAAGAACAGAATAGTGAGCCCAGAATCAGCCACATTTATATTCACTGTTAAATTATAACAAAGGTGACACTGTAGAGCAGTGGAAAAAGGAATATCTTTTCAATAAAGGATGGTGGGCCAACTGGCTATCTAAATGAAAATACATGCTGTTTCAAACTTTCCCTTCTTTCTACTGAACAACATATTTTAGCAATCTTTCCACATCAACACTTACAAATCTAACATTTTTAATTGGTGCACAATAGTCCATTTTATGAATATCATCCATTCCCCTCTCGACTGATATTTAACTTGTTTCCATTTTTCTTCTGTGGACCGTTTTGGAAGTATATCTGTAGTAAAAACATTCTAGAAATAGAATGCTGGATCAGAGTATATGAATTTAAAGTTATTGACATTTCCCTCCAAAAAGGCCACTGCTATGTATGCTCTTACCAAGAGTTTATGAAAGTGCCCAGATTGAAACATAAATGACAGATGCTCCACATTTCCCACTTCTACTATCCCTGACTCACAAAGGACTTTGTGAACAAATTAAATCAATCACATTGACCACCAATAAGTTATAATGAAAGTAATGCCACCTCTGCAGAGATCAAATTTAGGGCTGACAGAGCAAACAGGGTGAGCCACTCTATGATCTGTTGAAGGAACTGGTCTTATGGCATGGGTTGTGAAAGCATAGAAACCGCTTCCTGAAAAGAAGGCCACAGGACCAGTAGCCACTCCTGAGTTGAGCAGAGAATGCTAACTCAAGAGTCAATATGCTGACTAGAAGTAAAGTGTCCTCAATTTCTATGCTGATTAAATTACACCCAATTGCAAGAGATTGAGTAAATTGTCATGTCATCAAGGAATTCTGCAGTACTGAATATTGTGTGGTATTTAAATAAGTGGGTCATCTGCTGGGATGCAGAAATCTCATTAAAGCTTTTCATTGGAATGGTATTTTTGTAACTGGATTGGACTTTTATCACACCCACGCAATTCAGCTAGTGCTGTCTTCCTTGAAAAAAATGACTCCTTTCTCTCAAATTATACAGATTCTCCTCCCATCTTTCAAAGTTCATCTCAAGCCTCATTTTCTCCCTGAAACTCCATTCCATATTGACTGAATTTTTCTTACAAGTCAGCATTGCACTTTATCAAGCAGTTTTGTAGTGTTCTTTCACTGTTTCATATCTAATTGCAACACACACACATTGAGTTTCCCAAAGTTTACTATGAAAGAAATGTGAGATGGGAACCTACTTTGCACCTTTACTGTTCCAGGCCCTTTAGTGTCATATGTGTAACCTTTGCAGCTACTCCCTAAGGTCTATATTAATATCGGCATTTTTCAGATGAGAAAATAGAATTCCAGAGATCTTATATGCCTTGCTTGGATAAACACCTACTTAAGTGCCACTCTAGAATTCAAACTCATCTTTTATTTCAAAGTCACTTACCACAATATCTTCCCAAAGACTGTTCTGTAGGCTTTTTGTGTTATTGAAATTGTACCTAGGTCTGGAGGCATTTGAATCTGCCCTATTAGCATCATCCCCATCACTAAAATGGAAGCATCATGGGCTTCATGTACTGGAAAGGAGAGTTCCAATCCTGATCATACTACTCTGAACACCATTCCTTTCTCTTTTGGGGAAATACATACATAAAATTTATCCAACTTCCAAAAGATGTGATCAGTCTACAGGTATTACATTTAATTCTGTGCATTTTTTCAGAAGTACTATAACATAGTGTTTAAATTAAACTTTGAAGTAAAAAGATTCTGAGCTTGAATCCAGAATCTGTCATTATTAAATCATCCTAATTTCAGCAAGTTTTTTAAAATTATGAGTAAAACATTAGGACTCAGTTCATAAACACATATACATTTTAAGAATCCTGTATATTAGCTAAAACAATGAAAACATAAAATTATCTTATTTTCTCACCTTTGCCTGCATGTAAGCAATGAAAATAAAGCTAGACAGACCTAGAACTAGTAAAACTAACTCAGGTTAAAAATGGTGAACATAGATTTTATTTCTTTTACTGAGAAGGGTTAAAAAAAAAAACTTCAAGAAAATACATTACTTTTATTTATTTATTTGTTTGTTTTTGTTTGTTTGAGAGACAGAGAGAGCACACAAGCAGGGGTGCCTTGGGGCAGAGGAAGAAAGGGAGAGAATCTTAAGCAGGCTCCATGCTCAACACAGAGCCTGATGCGGGGCTCAATCCCATGACCCTGAGATCATGAACTGAGCAGAAGTGAAGAGTTGGACACTCAACCAACTGAGCCACTGAAGTACCACAGAAAATACGTTATTTTTAAATGAGCTCTTTATATGTGACTTACATTGTGGATGCATTTTTCATGAGGAAATATATCAAACTTCTCTTAAACACATTGGAAGTATTTAAAGGATGTAGATGCAACTGAGTCCAACTTTACTCAAAAGCCTGTACACTTGTTTGCAAGAACTTCATTTGAATGCTGGCCTATCAAGTCAATAACAGCTATTTTAGAAAAAAAAAAAGGACAGCAGGAGTTAAATTTGATGTTCATTAACATGAAGGAAATTTCTTGCCCCATTTAACTAATATGTTAGTTGGTACAGTCACAACAAACAAAATTTAGCTGTTAAAATCTGTTATACCTGCTTTAAATTGCATCTCCCTGTAGCCAGAGGCTCAATAGTTGGTTAAATTCAATTTTAATTGCCAGAGGCTGTTAATGGGTAGGTTTTTCTATTTGTTCTCTTAATTGTTCTCTATCTAAATTATCATTGATGATGAAATCTTATGTGACTACATTCCCACATAATAAGAAAGTCTAAATAATTTTTCCTCTTCAGGATAATGATATGGAACTAAAGGCCCATAAAAACCTTCAGGGACGGTGTTGTTGTTGTTCTTGTTGTTGTTGCTTTTAAATGTGTCACATTTAACTTCAAAATAAATAATTCTGCTTGGGCTTCAACAACATTAAAAAAATTACAAATAATAAATAAATCTAACTGAAAGTAATAATTGTTAAGCCCATAGTAGGCTCTTAATAAATGTATAAAAGAGTATTGATAGACTATTGCAGTATATTTCTAGCATTAGGATGCCCTTCTAAACTTTTAAAATGCAATTTTTTCTGTCTCGAGTACCTTTTTATTAATGTGTTATGTGTATGACATGACACTGATATTTCATTCTTTAATTAGTTAGTGAGTTTATGGTATAATAGCCACAATAAAACACAATGAATCGCAAAGGAAACTTTTTCCCAACTTTCCCAGCAGAGGTCTCTAGAGAGCAACTAAAGTTATGGAAATAAGGTCTATATGTTCAGTAATTTACATAGAAAATTTAACTCTTCATCTTTATATGAGCCCTTTCTTTTCACCCACGCCCCTTTCTCTTTTGATGTCTGTACTCCTTCATCAGATAAAAGGCTGTCTAAAAAACTGATCAGAAGTAGACACAAGAGAACAGGTTAATCCCAAGTGCACCGGTGTAATGTGTCACAAAACAGACAATGTAATTATCTCAGCAGCCTGTTTAACCAGCTAATTCGGCAGCTTTGCATACCAGGGGTGAGCTCATCTGTTCACTATATTACCAGCCAGGACGTTTTTCACCAAGATTACTACAGTTTTACAAAAGCTTGTAAAAGCCTGAGAATTGAGTATTTCCTTGAATGTTGTATAACAGCTTTTTGCGATCTTTTATTTATAGAGAAGCAACAGACTAACAAAGAGAATAAAATGCAGATTAGTATTGCCCAATACCAGAAAAATGAAGTCAATGATATAAATCTCTATACATGCTCATTTAAAATGAAATACCCTCTCTTTACTGAGAATCTCTGGGGAAATGCTAAATGACTTAACAGAAATGTGATTTTGATGGCAAAGATTTATAAGCTTGGCTTTCCTTTTCTTAGAAGTAAATTTATTTGTCCCAAACGCATTCTGCATTTTGCTAATACTAGAACTGTTTAGGAAAGTCAGTGTGGGCTTTACAGTCACACTGACCTGGACTTGAATCCTGGTTCTTCAATTTGATTAATTCCTGGTCTTGCGCAAATTAACCCCACAGTTTCTCTGTCATTAATATGTGAATAATACCTACATATTGCATGGTTATTGGGGGCTTAAATCATATGTTAGGAAAATGCCTGGCACAAAAATATAGCTAAGTAAATGGTAGCTATTTTCTTTTTTTTAAGTTTATTTATTTATTTTGAGAGCGGGGAGGGAGGCAGAGAGAGAAGGAGAGATAGAATCCTAAGCAGGCTCCATGCTGTCAGTGCAGAGTCCGATGCAGGACTCGATCTGATGAACCCTGAAATCATGACCTGAGCTGAAATCAAGAGTTGGACGCTTAACGAACTGAGTCACCAAGGCATCCCAGTAACTATTTTATTATGTGATATACACACATGTGTATATATAAACATACATACATAACACACACACATACACAGACACATATATAATACATTATACTTATATAACTCTAAAAATGTTAATTAACCAAAACCACAGGAAACATTCAGGTGTTATTCCAAGTCTTTTTCTTAAAATGACTATCCATTGACCATAGCAATAACCACACAACATGCAGGTCCTATAGCTAGCACAGTGCTTTGCGTGCTCAATAATATTTGTTGAATAAAAATAAGCATAACAGACTGAGGGAAGAAAAATACTGCAGCATATATAAATTTAGTCAACAGTATTGACAATACTTTAAAGTGATGTGTTTTGCTGTTCAATATTTTCAGCAAATTAAGCTTCTACATCAAAGGACAGTAAGGTCTGCGTCTAACAGCTTAGATGTAGGTTATACCTTTGATGTCACATGTCTCATCATTTGACATAATGAAATGACAACAGTGCCTGAGTCAGAGAATAATGAAAATAGTCTTGAAGGTGAGGCAAAGATAAAGGAAGGTTCTGATTTATAGTAAAGCCTGTGGAAGTGCCTATTATTATACTAAAGTGATGAGAAAACACAGATGAATTGCACTTGAGGTGCAAAATGCCCAAGGAGATGGGGTAGCACCTCCAGAGCCAAGGATGTGATCAGGAGATAGATTTCAGAGTGAACCAACCACCACCTCTCAAAGTCTCATGGCAGAGAGGTCTCTGTTCTTCAACAGCAAGTTCAAAGTCCAGGGAAAAAAGAACCAGACAGTCCCTATCTTTGGCTTCCACTTGATTCCCCCATAGAGCTTGTTTGCTACATAACTGAAATGAAAATTGGGTTATGCAGCTTCTTTACTCCAAATCCTCCTACATCAAATCCTTTGATCTACATATTCCAGTTTGTTTCAAACCATTTTTATTTCAAATCCTCTACCGAGACAATATTGGCCTCATTGTCATTTTTTTTTTCCAACAAAAGCCTGGGGTCATTTTTACCTACCATCAACTGTCTCTTCCTCTCTAACTTTTGTAAGGTGTGCTTCCTCATTCCACTTCCCCAGGACCCTACTCAAATGTCACTTCCTTACAAAGCAGCTGACCACCTATTTGGAAACAGCAACTCTATTCATTCTCTGTATTTTATGCTGCTTTCTTCTTCTTTTTCATACCACTTACCTAAACCTCAGTTTACATTATTTATTTGCTTATATGTTAACTGTCTCTCACCCCATTGGAATATTAGTTCAGTAATGCCAGGAATTTATTTCATTCACTGGTCTATCCCCAGTGCCTAGAAAGGTCCCTAACACATAGCAGTCACTTGGTACGTATATTTGTTGAATAATTAGTGGAAAAAGAGGTCAGTAGCTGAATGTCTTTGTTTCCACCACATTTTGTTCATTCTAGCTTCCTATTGTACAGTGATTATGAATTTCCATATTCTAGGGCCACCATTAGTCTGCCAGCTCCTTAAGTATTGTAGAGCCTAGATCTTAATTGAATTTTGACTATAAGGTCTGGCATACTGCAGCTCCTGAGAGAATAGTTGTCAGGTAAACATAAATTTCAAAATTGAACAAAAAAGACTAAATATGAAAGCTATTGAAGTTTTTAAAATTGAGAATCATAGTGCATTTCTAAAAATAATTAAACATGTCAAGATAATACTGCTGTGATATCAAAACTGGTCCAGTAACAAATATCTCTCTGTCTCAGCCATTAATAAAAAGTACCAGACACTGATTTTATCTTGTAGAAATCTCAATATACCCCTTCAGGGTCCCGTTATTATCATTCTTAACTTACAGGTAGGGAAATTGAGGTGAAAAATTGTTAGGCATCTTGTCCACAATCACCAGCTAATAAATGCTAGGATTTGAATTCTAGTCATACTAACAGCTGTCTTTGGGAGTCCTTTAATATCTACTCTTCAGACTGATCTTCTGATATTTCAAATATTATTTTCTCCATTTCCTTTTATCATGAATCCCCATTTCCTATTGCTCTCTTCTAACAATCAAGTTAATATCACTAATTTAAGAACTTAAACATTGCAAAGCTTTAATAAGGTTTGGATGCCAAACTCTTAAAACATACTTAATAATAAATATGTATCCCTTTCCAAAAAGGGAGGCTAACAAAGGTTAATGTTGTCCTTGGGGTGGTAAAATTTAAATTTCATTAGAGTCTCCTAAGCTTATTTTAGAGGAAAAAAATGTTACACTCTTTTCATAAAACCTGCATTTCAAGGCACTTCTATGATTTATGAATTTCTCTCCCATAGAAAAAGAGTGATATATAGCTGGAGTCTAATTCATTCCAACTCATCAGATGTATTTTGTAACTCCATATCACCTTTCGAAATCAATAGGCATTTAATAAGGAGAAGATGTATTTAGGTTTGAAAGAAGATAAAAATTAGACTGTGAGCTATTCCTTATATGGAATCCTGTTAACATATTTTCATATGGTGTCAGATCAAGACCTTAACTTTTTTTTTTAGACTCATTGCCCACTATTCTTTAGCTCCTGTATAATTTACTCTTACACTATGCTTATAGGCAATATTAATTTGCATGTGTTAAAAAGGGTCATTAGTGTATTACTAAGTATTTGTATGGCTTTTGGCAAAGATAAAGTGTTATAAGTAGTAACAGTGTGTACCAAATTAATATTTCCTCCTTCAGAACCTTTAATTTTAAAGTTTTTTTATATTTATTTTGTTATCAGATAACTTATATGGTTCTGTTCATAAAACTCATTATTTTGAAGTATTTTTCCTTTATTCACATATTTATTTATTTACTCAACAAATACATACAGAGAGCCTATTTATTTTAACAGGTTCTAATCTTGTACTGGGAATACTATGGGGGGAAAAACAAACACAAAGAGTGAAAAACAATCTGCAGAGGCATCTTTGAATGTCATTATAATTATAAAATTAAATTAATAGTTACAACTTATTGTCAGCTATTACATACTGGCCAGGTCCTGTGGTTGAGGAAATGATGTAATACTTTCAGGGTTACATCAACTCTCTCCATTAACTATAGTACCATTTAAAATATATATACAATGTAAATCTATTATCTGTTCCAATATCTGAGCATGCAGATTATAAATATACAGGTTGCTTCACATTTTAGTAAGTTACTGAGGCAGATTTTGAATTTATTTCTGTGAAGTCTTTGAAAAAAGAAATTGTTCTTATCTTTTGGTTATGGTTTAGGTTTTGCTTGGGATGAAAGAGAGAGGAATGGGTCAATTTTTTAACCAAAATAGTCCTGGCATTCCAAGCAGAAGAAACCATATGAGATGAGGCAGGGGGTCTGTGTGCCCAGGACAGCAATTAATCTCATTGGTTAGGGCATAATGGTAGTGAAGAACAGTGGGAGATAATGTTGAAAATGCAGTTTGGCAGGGGTGTTGAGAATTGTACTTAGCAAGTCAAAAAGTTGACAGTTCTTGTGCAGGAGAGTAACATGATCAAAACTGGGCTCTGAAGAGATTGATCTGACAACAACGTGGAAAATGAATTGGGAGAGGGGACAGAGGAGAAAGAGATGCTAATGGAAGACATAAATGTCAAACCTAGAAGAGGACTGAACTAGAAGAGCTGATGTAAGAATGTGGATGTTAGAAAAGGTGCTGCAGAAAGACAATCAACAGCACTGGGAAACAGATTGGATTTGGACCAAGAGGAATCTGCTCACAAAATAGGGCAAGTTTTTTAGAATTTGTCTCATTAAAGTTTCTGATAATGACAAATCAATACAAGGGGTTTTAAGATTTCCTCATCTAAGGTAACTGCCTCTGTAGAAAATGTTAATATTTATTAATAATGAAATATCATACAAAATCATATGCTAAATATTATATTTATAAATATTTATTAAAATTATTTTAGTAATAAACATTTATCAAATACTTATCAGATAGCATGTTAAAATGTACCAGATGGCATGTTAAAGATGTTACATATTACGTTTATTATCTAGTTGAAACCACAACAAACCTACTGGGAGGTTCTGTTGTTATCCCCTTTTCACAACTGAGAAAATTGAAAATCAGAGAACTGAAGCAGCATTAATCCAGAATTTGGACTCAGCTCTGCCAGACTCTGCAGCATGAGCACTTAGCCAAATTTACACATGAAAGAATAATAATTACTTTACCCTGAAGACCAAAGAAGTTAACAGATTTTGTACTACTTACTTATCAAGATGAAATGTTGAAGACTTTCACTCAAATAGGACAAATGTCTACCATCTGAGTATGCACTATGTGCCAACCTCTGTTTTACATGCTTAGATACTAGATTCTTAGGTACTGAATTCTTACATGACAAGGATAAAGAAAAATATATATAAACATTCAGAGAATATTTTCATTCCTATTGCTCAGCTACTTAGACACATTACTGACTGGGGGAAGTAGCGGAGAGAAACTTTGGAGAGAGCTAAGAGGCAAACCTATTTCACCTATGAAGCAGCATAGGACTGCCCAGTGAAGAAGAAAAAAAGCGCTGGAATGAAGAAGTAAGGACTAAGATTGGAATTCTTATATGCTAAGGCTTTGCAGGAAAAGAGGACACATTAAACTATGGTGCTGGATATTAAGCTATTTATGGTATTTGAGGGAAAAGGAGATGTTCAAAGGAAATGTTTTAGAAAATTTTACTCAATGGTGTGCTATGCAATCACTTCATTAATATTCTCAAGAAACATTTAGGGAAGACACATATTAAATTTCAAGGCTTTGGAGGATTGGATTTTTGTTAACTATGGACACATCACCATGCTAACCAGAATATACTTAGAGAAAGCAGCCTCGACTTTTTACATACACACTGAATTATGCATCACGCCTGTTCTGAGTTATGGTCCAATGTAATCTATTTCTAATAATCTTTAAAGTACCAAAGATTAAGAATAGACAAATTCCTGAAGCACCTGGAGGGCTCAGTCTGTTGAGCGTCTGACTCTTGATTTCAGCTCAGGTCATGATCTCACAGTTCGTGAGATCAAGCCCCATATTGGGCTCTAACCATCAGCATGGAGCCTGCTTGGGATCCTCTCTCTCCTTTTCTCTCTGCCCGTCCACTACTCAGTCTCTCTCTCTCTCTCTCTCTCTCTCTCTCAAAATAAATAAACACTTAAAAAAGAATAAATAAATTCCACTTTATTTATTAGATTATAATTAATATACAATGTATAATATACAATTAGACTAGATTCAAGAATATCCCTATAATAATATTGTCACTCATTTAATTTCTGAAATTGTTTATTTTTCTTTTTTTAAGAGGGTGACATTGAGGTGGAGGCATTACAAGCAGGAAGGTAGTCAAATCGAACCTATATAGAATACAGAATGGCAATTACAATCATCTACCATAACAGAGTTTAAAGATTAAAATAATCTTCTTGGGTGGAAAGGAGTAGGAAATCCAGTGTGAGAGTGGGAAATCAGGGATTGAGAATGGCAACTTTAGATAGAGCTCCCACTAACTGGTAATGACCACCCACCTCTCTGTCTCCAAATTTTATAATCCTATACTCAACCTGCCCTCAAATTCTAGTACTGTGCCCATATTTAGATGGCACATAAGAAACATTAGATCCATAGCTCACTAAGAAAAATCCCAAATTACTTCTCATCCTCCTCTACCTTCGTATTTCAGGAAATAATTGGAGTTTTTTGTTTTGTTTTGTTTTGTTTTGTTTTGACTTGAATCTCATTTTCCCTGAAAACAGCCTTTTCTTCTCATGTTCTTCCAAAATATCACCAATGGATTCAATCTCTTAAACCATAACCTAAACTCTGATAAAGGTTTAAAAAAAAGGTATGTGAAAAGGAAAAAAAAACCTCTGACAAAGATTATTGAACATAATATCCTACCTGACGTTTTTTCTATGAATTGATCTTCAAGCATCAAACCCATTTTTAGGTTTGGATTCCTGTGTAATTCCTTAAAGAGCTTACCCTGGTTTTTTTTTTATTTTTTTTATTTTTTTAATGTTTATTTATTTTTGAAAGACAGAGACAGAGCATGAGCAGGGGAGAGGAAGACACACACACACACACACACATACACACACACACACACACACACACAGAATCTGAAGCAGGCTCCAGGCTCTGAGCTGTTAGCACAGAGCCTGATGCGGGGCTTGAACTCACAAACTGTGAGATCATGACCTGAGCTGAAGTCAGATGCTTAACCAACTGAGCCACCCAGGTGTCCCTAACTTATCTTGTTTTTATTTTCAGTTGTGAATATTGTCTTTACCTTTGTCCCATTTTCACTTCTGTTTTTGTTCATCCATCTCGTGGCCAGGTATGCCTCTCTTCTAGACTACGGAACAACTCTAGCCTTGCTTTGTTTCTAATACACCATTCTCCAAACCAACCCCACCCTCAGTTCTCCTTTTATTTTACTGCTAAGTCCCCAGGGATCTGAGGAAGCTCATGCCAGAACATGAACACTAGCTCAGCAGGATGCGAAGGAAGTGTGGCATATAGGAGCTCATGTCTTTAGAAATTCATACGGTCAGGAGCCATGGGATTCAGAAATTTATTCAGGAAGAATCTTAGTTGGCATCCAAGTTAGATATAACCAAAAGAGACTCATAAGACACAGGGTTTGAGTCAGCCACCTGAAGTTGACTATGGACATAGATACAAGCTAGTCATGGTAAAACAAGCTGTAGATGGTCAGAAACCAGATTAAAACAGTGATGGGCAGGATGAGGTACTGGATAGAATATGGATCAGGAAACCTGAAAATCATTTTGTTGTGGTATAAACCAGCCCAAACAGGAATAGAGAGGAGATGAATGATCCTAGGGCAGGCACAGGGTACCCCCTACTCTAGTTATAAATGTCCTTCCTGGTATACATAATCTTGATTACTTTGCAGAGTGAGTTGGCATTATAAAATACTTTCTGCTAATAATTTTAACATAAAAGCTACAGACTTTTATGTAACACTCATCACTAACTTTCATAGTCATTATGTATCCAAATACATAATCTATTTGCCTTATTTCCCTATTGATAGTTTCTTCCCCCAAAGCATTTGAGCATTTTTTGTATATAATGTCTGCTTATTCAGAAATTAACCATAATTGAATATAAACTGAATAGTTATTATTTACTCTATATTGAAGAAGTTTGTCTAATTTTTTCAAGTAATTTCTCACAAAACAAAATGTTAAATGATATCATTGGACAAATGGTATGCATATTTTGTAACCTAATGGTGGGGTCAAGAATGGATAGGTAAGGAGGTTGAAGGAAAAGAAATTGTTGCCTCCAGTTCTAAATGACAGTTACAGTGAAGAAAGCAGATTTTGTCCTCCTCTTTGCCAGCACTGCTGATGTTAAATATGCTGCATTAT
>CM053578.1:83777748-83793327 GCA_028646485.1 Cryptoprocta ferox
TTTTCTTTCTTTCTTTCTTTCTTTCTTTTTTTGTTTTCTAATAAAGAGGCTTCTGGCACACTTAGTCCTGCATGTTAAATTACCACACTATCACAGGAGTTTGATGAGTTTCCATTGATTTGAGCCAGCACTCAATATAAAACAATAGAGGCTAACCTGGCACATGAGGATAGGACAGTCATTTTTACGTTGGCAAAAAAAAAGGCGGGGGGTGGGGAGGTAAAGCTTGCTTCTCTTCTTAAACAATTTAGTGATATCTCCTTATTTTGTTTCTATTAACTTTTTTCCACTGAACAGTATTTTTAAAAAGGATGGAATATCATGAAAGTCTGAAATGATAAACACATCCAGTGGCTCAGTCAGTTAGCATCTGACTCTTGATTCAGCTCACTTCATGATCTCATGGTTCTTGAGATCAGCCATGCATCAAGGCTCTGTGTTGACAGCACAGAGCCTGCTTGGGCTTCTCACTGTTTCCCTCGCTCTCTGCCCCTCCCCATTCATTCTCACTCTCTCCCAAAATAAATATTAAAATTTTTAATATTTAAATTCAAATTTTAAATTTTAATATTAAAAAATAATAAATAAATACATCCAAAGCAGACATACAAGTGTCATGAACAGTTGTATGAAAAGGTGTTCACTATCACTCATCATCAGGGAAATGTGAATCAGGTACAATGAAATATCACCTCGCATGTTAAGATGGTTACTATAAGGGGTGCCTGGGTGGCTCAGTCCATTAAGCCTCTGGCTTTGGCTCAAGTCATGATCTCATGATTCACAAGTTAGAGAGCCCTGCAGTGACTCTGTGCTGATAGCTCAGAGCCTGGAGCCTGCTTGGATTCTGTGTCTCCCTCTTTCTCTGCCTCTTCCCCATTCTCTCTCTCTCTCTCTCTCTCAAAATGAATAAACATTATTTTTTAATTAAAATTAAAATTAAAAAATATTGCTACAATCAAAAAGGTAGGAGATAACAAGAGTTGGTAAGGGTGTGGATAAAAGGGAACCCTGTACACTGTTGATGGGAATGCAAATTGGTATAGCCATTTTGGAAAACAGTATGGAGGTTCATCAAAATATTACAAATAGAACTATCATATGATCCAGCAATCCCACTTCTGGGTATCTATCCAAAGGAAATAAAATCAGTATCTCAAAAAGATAGATATCTATCACTCTTACATTCACTGTGGCATTAATTAATAATCACCCAGATATGGAAATAATCTAAGTGTCTGTTAATGGATAAATAGAAAAAGGAAAATGTGGTGTGTGTGTGTGTCTGTGTGTGTATATATATATATATATGGAAAATTATTCAGCCATAAAAAAGAAGGAAATCCTTCCATTTGTGACAACATGGATGAGCCTGGAGTACATTATGCTGAGTGAAATAAGTCAGACATAGAAAGACAAATTCTATTATGATTCCATATATATGTAGAATCTTAAAAAGCCACCTCAAGAGTGGTTGCCAGGGGTTGGGGGAAGCGGAAAGTGGGGAGACGTTGGTCAAAGAGTACAAACTGTCAATTATAAAATGAATAAAATCTGGGAATCTGAAGTACAGCATTGTGACTATAGTTAATAATACTGTATGAGAGTAGATCTTAATTGTTCTTATCACACACACACACACACACACAACTATGTGAGGTGATAGATGTGTTAATTAACTTGATTATGGTAATCATTTCACAATGTGTATGTATATTAAAACATCACATGTGCCACTGTATACCCTAAACAATTACAAATGTATATTAATAGGTTGTTTTCTCTATCAATATTAACTAACATGTTTTTAAAAAGTAGATTTAGGATTGGAAGCCTTAGAAACACTAAAATATATGGGGTGAGCTGAGGAAGAATCAGCCATAAAGGCACAGAGAAAGAATGGTCAGGGAAGCTCACAGATAGCCACAGAGAGTTTGTCATGGAAGCCAAAGAGTTATAGATTTTTCACTAGAAGAGTATGTTAGGTATGGTGGAGTGAACATGCTCAATAAAGCAATAAAGAAATTAAATATGAAAAGGCTTGAAAGTCACTGCTGGCACTGACAATTAGGATGATGTTAATTTCATCATAAAGTAGCTTTCACAGAGTCATAAGGTACATTGTGTGAATGTATGAGTAGAGGGGGTCTGGACTCCAGATGGAAATGGGAGTGGGCAAAATCAGGAAAATGACAGTGAAAGCCAAAGAGAATTCTAGTGAAGTGAGGTCAAGAAAGACATTTTTTAGGCCTTAGAGAAAGGAGTATATTCATTGCCCAAATGGAAGGAGCCAGCAGAAGAAAATCGACTGAAGACTTAGTTGAGAGAGAGGAGTTCTGGGTCCATTTTGAATTCTACCTATGTGTTTAGGTAGAAATTCTCTTTTTCCAAAGAGAATGTCATAAGCTTGAGGCTAGCATTTGAGTCTCAAGTCACCCTTGCTGATTTCTGCTACTTTCTGACTTTGTTACAAGTCCTAGTTCCTAGGCTCTGGCTTTATCCTTCGTGATCAAGTCCTAAACTTGAGCTATCATTCACACAAATTCTCCTATTCCAAGTTTCTACCTGGATTGATTTCTAAGATTGTTTGTTCCTCTCTCTAGGATTTAGATACTTGCCTCATATTTCACTTTTTTCCCTCAGGTATGCTATATACACTATGAACTGCTTATCCCCATTCCTTTCTTCCTGTATAACATAATCCCAAGTCTGCTCAACTATCAAGTGACCATATGTGTTAAGTGCAGTGAGCCCCTTCCCACCTCAGGAAGAATTTTACTTAGTCAAAGCTAGTTATATAAATTCTATTCCCCTTGATATTGATTTGTTTTCAAAGATAATGTGTCAAAATGTCAAGTTTGTTTTTTTTTAACTTAATATTACTCCATCTACATAGAATACTTAGTATGTGGACAGCCAGTGACCACAAAAGAACATAGGACTGGTGAGCAAGAAGAGGGAGATAAGAAGAGGGAGATTTATCATTGAGCCTCTGAATTTGTCACAGAATTACCTACCTTCAGTCTCATTATATGAGATTATCTGTCTCCCTACATATATTTTATTGGATTTTTCTCTTTCTTTAAATAAATAGTATATAAACGACATATTGCATAAGTAAAATCTATTAAAAAAGTGATTCCACTGAGGTCATACTACATGTCAGTTATTTTATATGCATTATTTGATTCAATTTTTACAACAACCCTGGGAGGTTCATATTTGATCCCCCAGGATTTAAGGGTAGGTCTGACTCAAAAGCCTACATTTTCCCCATGAAGTTGGAAGTCCTGACACAAAATTCTAGTATGCATCTTTTAGTGTTGCTTCTAGACTTTCCTGATACCGGTTTGTTAGACCTTAAACTTTTCTCTTATGAATATAAAAGTTCTGTAGTAGAACACAGGGCTATGAGTATAGTTTGAGAAATAAAACAGACTGTTCAAACCTTAGTACAGTTATTAGATGTGTAAACTAAAACACATTACTCAGGTTCTAGATTCTATATTATTATTTGTAAAAGACAATAATATTACCCCCAAAGGGTTGTGATAAGTATTAAGTTAGAGAATGCATATGTAACTTTTAGCCAATACAAATACCAATACCAATACCAATTTGGTCATATAACAAGTGTCTTTTTATTCATCTTACTACTGCTAGTGAAAAATGCAAGGTCAATTTTTAAAAATCACTTCATAGAATTTTAGGACTGTAAGAGGCTGCAGAGATGAAATTTTGTCATATCTGCCATCAAGAGGTAATCTTAACCTAATTAAAAAAGTAGCTCAGGGAAAAATATGTAACTGATCGTTTAATGATTTTTTAAAAAAGCTGAATAGAATGAATTTAATTACCATTATGAAACAATCATTTAGAATCAATGACCAGTTAACTAAATATTGCAATATAGCTACATGGGGGTAGGAAGAAGAGCACATCTAGTTAAAATTTAAGAACATGATCATCTCCACTACATTTTACTATACCTGGCTGACAACTTTGTAGTGTTGTATAGTTCAAAGAACACTGAACTTGGAATCAAAAGATGTAGCTGGGAAAAAGCCCATTCTCTATTATTTATTAAGTCTGTAACTTACCATCTCTAAATTTCTCCTTCTTTATCTTTAACATGGGGTGATGATTTAACCTTTTTCTTACCTCACAATATGATTCTAGAAATCAAAATATATGCAGAAGACATTTATACATTGAAATGTGCAGTATAAGTGAAAGGAAAATAAAAATTTCAGGGAACACAAATGGTGGAAACTTCAGACTTTGCATTCTATAACATGTTCTTCAAGGTTTTCTTCCCGCCTTGGGATATTTACTTATTATTTATTCTGAAGCATCAGCAGCCTTTCTGAAGCCTCACAGTACTAACACAGCACAGTGCCATGGATGGCTGTAGATTCAACCAGAGCCTTTTGATGATGATGATCTTTGAAGGTTTCCCATGTATAGAGCTACTCTCACTTTGCTCACTATAGTTGATAGAATCAAGCTATAGGCTTAACATATGATAGTCGGTTTGAGTCAAGGTTGGAAATCACTCAATCAAGAAACCACTCAGTTACTCTGTCTAGAAAACAAATGGATTAGAGAAGAAAAACCAAGATGACTCAGACCCAATTCTGAAAGTGTTTTTAATGGGGCATTGATTCAGCCTCTACTGAATATTTACTAAAAATAAAAAATAATATTGGCAACACTCTTTGTGGAGTCTTTTCCAGACAGCTGCGGCACCTAAGGAATACTTGGAACACTGCATATAAAAATTCTATAAATAATAGCATCATTCTTGTCTATGATTATTTTTCTCATTCTAAAAAGGCCTTGAATAAAATGAGCTATTTTTCAGGAATGTCAGAAAGCTCCAGAAATTAATAAATTGAGCACCACTAGTCATTAATCTATTATTGCAATTTTCAGTTAGTATGAAAGTTCAGAATCTTTTTCCCCATAGAAAATATACTTTATGTGCTGGTCATATTCTCAAACTGGCCCAAAACTTGACAGCAAACTCCATGTGACACAAAAATTGGAATGGGCTACTCAAAAAGCTAAGGTAATCACTGACAGCATTGACTGTGGACATTATACAAGAGGCAGAACAAACCAGGAACAAGAAGGCCATGGACCATTTCTGGTGGCCATGTCTGAGGAGGAATATGTCCAGAAAAGACCAGTAAATCATACAGAAACAACAATTTACCACCCTCTTTCCCTTCATAGCCAAGGATCCAAAAGGAATAGTCTACATTAATTGACTATGCAGCTACTCATTGAAAATTTGTTATATACTGTTTGATAATACTAAAGGAGATAACCAGTTTGGAGATATTACAAACTAGAGTATACATATAGGACTACTATCATTTGGTTTTAGGGAATGCAAATGCTCAACATTCCAAGAAAATGTCAAACTGCTTTCTTAAGTTATTTAACCAATTTACTATGCCACTGGCAGTACATAAATTTTCACACCCTTCTCTATCCTTTCCAATACTCATCAGATTTCTTGATTTTTGTCAGTCTAATGGGTATAAAATTATATCTGATTATGCTCTTAACTTGCATTTTCCTGGCTATTGAAGAGATTAAGCACCTTTTTTTTCATTTATTCCTCATTTTGTTTCATGTCTGTTCATGTTATTTGCTATTTTTCAATTAGGTTCCTTGTTTTTTTAATTGATTTATAAGGATTTTAGAAGAAAAAATATATATACATTAGAAATGAATCCTTAGTTAATTGTGTTGCAAATTTTGTCTTAAGTTTACTGATTGTCTCTTTTCTTTATTTATGTACCTTTTGATGAATAGCACCTCTTAAATCCAATGTAGTTAAATTTATCAGTCTTTTCTCTTATGTTAGCACTTTTTATTGTTTAAGAAGTCTGCCCTTACTCAGAAGGCATAAGATGGTCTCCTGTATTTTTTAAAAAAAGTTTTAAATATTTCATATTTAAATCCTTTATCTACCTGGAATTGATTTCTGAGTATGTGATCCACCAGTAACTTTTCAATTCATGTATTCTTAATTGTGCTGCAGTTTTCCCCAAACCAAAATTGCTCTGGTTCAAGTCATAACTGACCTTCATGTTATCAAATCCAATGAGTAATTTCCTGTCTCCATTTTCTGGGTGTTTTGTTTGTTTTGTTTTTTTATTTGTTTGTTTTGTTTATTGGTTTGTTTTTTGTTTTTTGTTTTTTGTTTGTTTTTGTTTTGCAGCATTTAGGAATCTCCAGAACCCTTTCTTCCTGAATCTGTCTTTCACTTCATCTTTTACTTCATGGCATTAGTCTTCCCAATTTTCCTTCTACCTCTTGATCTGATCTTTTTTCAGCCTTCATAACTTTCTCTATTTGCATCCTAAATGGTGGTGTGACCCAGGGCTCCATCTTCAACCACTCTTCTAATCTATTTAATAGTACCCAGTATTCTTCCTATATCCTTGTTTAATTAGAAACATATATTCTAATGAATTGCACATCCATTAAATCCAGCTCAGGCCTCTATTCATATTGCTAAGTCTCCTGACCCAACTGCCTACTGGAACTGCTGTTGGAGATATCCCAAAGACATCTCAAAATAATCATTTTTAAAAGAAAACTTTTCTTTAATCTCTCTACTTTGCAAAATTTGTTCCTCTTGCTTTATTCTCTAACCTAGAAATTGATGCCACCCTCTACCTGGTTAACAAATCAGAAATAGAAAGCCATCCTACACTCTTGCCTTGCCATCAATCTCCATCCTCTGTATCTAATCAATCACCTAGTCCTATGGGTTCTTTTATTTACATATTTCTCATGGGTTCAGATCCCTCTAATGCTGCTTTAGTTCAAGGACCCATCATTTTTTACTTGGGTTTTTACAGTAGTCTTTCAAATAGTCTTCCTGGAGATCTGGTCCTCCAGAGCACCTGTTGGAGTGATCTTTACAAAATGCAAATCTGATCATGATGCAGAAAGGAAAAGCCCTATCTATATCTATATCTATATATCTATATCTATATATCTATCTATATCTATATCTATATCTATATCTATCTATATCTATATCTATATATAATATTCCTACACCCCTCAGCCCTCATACTGCTCCAGCCCACACTTCCAGGTGCATCACTCCACACAGAGATGACCATCAATCCTCCTGCAGTTACCATCATAGATTTTTCTGCTGAGCTATCAACCTTGGATTAAAGGGGATACTCTGCTTATCAGTCCTTACTTTTGCCAGTTTCTAGTCCACCCATCTGCCACCACAGTATGGATTCTCCTCTCAGCCTCTCTCCCTCTGTCCAAATCACCACTTTATTAGCCCTTTAACTCTGATCTCTGAATCTTCATTTCCACAATTAAAAAAGAATGAAAAACCTAAACCCTTTACAAAATTCTCTATATAGCTCCTCACCTGAGTTAAAATATGACACTCACCTAAAGCTATACAATCAACCACATGAAATCATGCTGGTCCATTTCTTACCCAACTGCTCCTGTGGGGTCTACATAAGGTTCATGTCATCCTTGCTCCTCACTACTACTTCTGAGTTGTGAATGTTGCATCTTTATACAAAGTACCCATTCCTTTGATGTCTGTATCATTCTTCTATGATATGATGGAATATGAACCTATATTACTAATTGTGGTTTTATCTACAAATTTTCTGATGCTCTCCCTATTCACTGACAATTTTTACATCTTCTCCCCATGAGAAGCCCTTCATCATTATAGGTATCATCAATATTTACATAAACAACACATCTAAACCTTGGCTCCTAATTTTTTGACCTAATCCCTAGAAACCTCCTAATTATCTCCACTATTTATCTCAGTCTATATACCCTCCCTCTGGACAATATTGTCCTCTCACATAGCTCTAAGTTCTTCCTATTTTACATTTCCTGCCAAAACTCTATTCCAACCAGACTCATGCTTTGAGCTTCAGATGTGTATAAGTAACTCCTCCTGGATATCTCCATTTGAATGTCTTCTAAACACCTTGAACTCAAAACTGAATTCACTATATGCATCTATTTTAAAACCTCTACACAAGATGAGAATAAGCCCCACATTAGGGGGTAGAGATTACTTTAAAAATAGGAGAAAGCCCAGTAGTTACCTACGTTCTCCTTTGAAGGTAGAATAGGATAGAAGAAACTGCTAGTGGGCAGGCCACCAGTAATCATTGGAAAACACAGCAGTGGCTTTCTCAATAGCCCAGAGTTGATGAAAGGAGATGCTGTAATAGAGCTGGGCTACTGAGTGTCAGTGGGGATGCTAGGATTCTGCAATAGCAGAGGCCAGATGGTGACAGTCACAGCAAAGAGCAATAAGGCCAAAATGATAACTATGGGTTTTGACCTATACATCTGAAGTAATGTCTAATATATTATTGGTGTTTCTAGTGAAGATATAGATGGTTAGCCTATGATTGTGTAATTTGACCATCACCAAAACAAAAAGATCAAGAACAGGTGAGAAAAAGGCTAATATCAACTACTGCAATAGAAAACATAATCCTATACCAAATTTCCCTAGTGGACCAGTGTTCAGATTCAGAACCCCTTAAGTAAATGACAGGATGGTTACCTTGAAAAAAGTCCCCAAAATGTCACAGCATATATACACAATAGCTTTTCCCAAAATACTTTCTCTTAGTGACCTAAGGCCATTAGCCAAAGTCACTCTACATTGGGAAAAAGAAAATAGACCTTCTGAGCCAAATGAATATAAGATCTAAAATGACATTGGTAGGAGGGTACCCAATATAACATCATGGTCCCTTATTAAATTGGAAGCAGACAGAAGTCAAATGATAAACAGAGCACTAATCAAAGGCCATCTTACTGTGAATCCATTGATCCTTTGGTCATTTATCTGAATCTTATGCATATAAATCTGTTGGATATATTTGGTTGCTGAGAGAACAACAGTTCATGGAGTTAGAGCCAGTGTTATAATAAAGGCTGAGTGGATACCCCTTAAACTATCTATCTCTGCAGGCCAAGTATAGTATTATTACATTCCAGGTAGAATGGCAAAGAATTGTGCCACCATCAAAGATTAAATAATGCAGGGATAGTGGTTCTCATTCAATTCCATTTAACTCCCTGATATGATCCTGTAAAACTAGATGGATCAAGGTATTTAAAAGTGAAAGATCATATATATATATATATATATATATATATATATATATATACCTGCCCCCAGTGCCTAGCATAAAGCTCCCTAAAACCCTTGTAATTTCCTAAGCGATAATAGCACTAGGAGCACCTTTTGTTTTAAAATTTGGTGTTTGACCCTGGCTATACCCACAGGGTTCCTAAATCTCTTGGTTATTTCCTGGATGATAGCAGGTGTCTTTTGTTGTTATGAGGCAATGTTTGGTGGGCTCCTGGATATGAGCTGGTCACCAGAAAGATCAAGACATGATTAAAAGACCAAGACATGATTGGGGCACCTGGGTGGTTCAGTTTGGTTAACCGTCCAACTTTGGCTCAGGTCATGATCTCACAGTTCGTGGGTTCCAGCCCCACGTTGGGCTCTGTGCTGACAGCTTGGAGCCTGGAGGCTGCTTCAGATTCTGTGTCTCCCTCTCTCTCTGCCCCTCCCCAACTTGCACTCTGTCTCTCTCTCAAAAATAAATAAACATAAAAAAATATAAAGATATGATTAAAAGCTTGGAATTTTCTCACTCCCCATTCTCCAGAGAAGGGAGAGGGGTGAGAAATAAGTTAATAATCCATCAAGCCTACATTATAAAGCCTCCATAAAAATCAGAAAAGTATGAGATTCAAAGAGCTTTCAGGTTTATAAACATGTGGAGGTGCTGGGAGAGTGGTGCACTTGGAGAGAACATGGAAGCTCCTAGAGTTTCCCGTATACTTTGTCCTATGTATCTGTTCCATCTGGATGTTCATCTCTACTTTTTATTGTATCCTTTCATAATAAGCTGGTATGAAAAGAAGTGAACCATTTTCTTGAGCTCTGTGAGGTTCAAATTAATTGAATCTAAGGAAGGAAGTCATGTGTCCAATTTATAACTGAACTTTTATAAGCACAGGTGATAACCTGGACTTCTAAGTCCAGGGTTATCTGGCATCTGAAGTGGGGTGCAGGGCAGTCTTGTGGGACTGATCCCTTAAAATATGGGATCTGATGCTATCTCCATGTAGACAGTATCAGAATTGAGTTAAAATGTAGGATTCCCAGCTGGTGTCATATAATTTCTTGGTATGGGAAAAACCCCCACACATCTGATGTCAGCAATATGGTGAATATAGTAGTCATGTGAGAATAAAAGAAAATTCTGGAATAGGATGAGTTTTCTACACAGAGGCCCAACTGCAGGTGCTTTTCCAAATGTGATATCAAGGCTTTGGAACGTGATAGGAGGCTATTCATCTAGAGATTACATTATTTTCAATCTCATCAAAAAAGAAGGATTAAGAGAAGTTTGCTTTCACCTGGAGTGGACAACAATACATATTTATAGTCTTATTTCAAGCCTAAGTTAACCCTCTTACTCTGTATCATAATATAGCCTTGATAATCTTGACATTTTCACAAACATCACACTAACCTATTATTTTAATGGATCTGAAGAGCAGGAAATGACATAAATATGTGCCACTGATAAGATACCTGTGCACCAGAGGGTGACAGACATACTCTAAAATGATTCAAGATACTGCCATATTGGTGAGGTTTTTAGAGATTCATTATCTGGAGGTATTCTTGGATATCTACTCAAAGTGAAAGGATAAGTTCACACATGTTGCCCCTTCTACTTCTATATGTTAGATACAGCAAATGCTATATTTGGAACTACTGCTCCTACACATTTATATGGTAATATGGAAGTGAGAATTGGGTCCTAAAAGGCCCACATGATACAAATTAACATAAATAAGTAGCTCATACCTACCCTTCTCCTTCAATTCACATATATAATCCAATAGGGAAATTCTAGGCTATCTCAATATATTTAGGTGGGCCACAAATTTACTGCTAAAACACAACAGCCCAAGTCCAGATGGCCTTGAAAGACCATGATAAAGGCAAATTGAATAGTACACCTAATCGTCAACTTCATGTGGAAAGGGAACGAAATGATTAGACTACTTGGGAATGAAGGGAAGACGTTCTGGGTAATCCTACCAGACAAGCAATTTGGAACAGTGAGAGTTGACCAAGATGAGAGGACTCTAGAATAACTGGTAGAAGACAAAAATCATATATTTCAAATTTTGCCTTGGGATTAAGTAGCAGCAAAGACTATAGTTGTCCCAGTATCTCTTCATTAAGTTTGTTTGTTTGTTTGTATGTTTTAACTGTGACCAATAACTTTGAGGTCCACTGAGAGCAGAGAGGACTCAGTATGGGACACTGTACCTAAACACATTTTATTTCAAATGCCTTTGACTCTTCGTGAGAGCTTTCTCTGGCTATAAGAGCCTGTTTGACCTATATGCTAGCCAACATAGAAATTCTGGGGAGTTAACATCCCTAAGAACAGCCTTCAATCAATTGCAGATAGAATTTGATAAATAAATACCCTGGCTTCCTCACCTTTCAGGTATCACAATTCTGAGGCATGTTCTATGTTTTCCAGAGTCCCACAGTGAGAGTGAGCCTCAATGTTCAAAGAAGTAACCTGGTCATGAATGCATCCTGTACTGAGTTTCTTACCTTCCCAATCTTCTTGTCCACTTTTCTCTGTGTTCTAAATAAGCTACTTTCATTGAAACTCATGTCTCGGGATTTACTACTGAGGAATCCAACCAAATAAAATATGAACTTTATTTTGGATGCTAAAATATTCCTGTTCTGTTTCCTCTTCCAGTACACTGTTCCCACCCTATGAACCTCTACCTCCCAGGTTCTTCTAGGTAAGCTTTATTTATCTTTATAGTTTTAGCATAATGGGTATGCCCCTTAGAAAGGTGATTGCAATCCCAGAACAAATTAGATTTCAGAAATACATGCTCTCATAGATTTTCATATATCCCTTACCATAGTTACCAGACTCGTTACTGTGTCTTTATTTTCCAATTAACTGTTATTGTTAAGAAGACACGGATGATGTCTTTGTTCTTAACAAATCTCAAATGTCTAGCAGAATGCTAGTATAGTCACTCAATAAATATTTGTTGCCACTTACAATGGCTTTAGTTTGCCACTTACAAACTAAATTTATTACAATGGCTTCCCTCAATTTCAGTCAGTATAAGACAGAAAGTCATGTTGCCTATAATCTCATTTCCAACTATTTCCCTAGATGCACCCTTCACTCCAGGGAATTAAAGTACTTGCAGCTCCCTATACAAACTTAGTCATACAGTCAACCCTGTGCCCATTTGTTTCTCCTGCTATTATAGTATGTTCTTCATCTCCAGGTAGCTTATTTCTACCCATACTGCAAAACCATCTAGAGAAATTCTCCCCTAATAGCCCACTAATATCTACAAGTCTCTCTCTACTAAAGAAACTAAAGCATAATTCTGTTATAATTCTTCAAATACTAAAATATTTTAAACTTATTTTTCTCTCCCCTCACATAAACTCCCCAGGAAATTAATCTTTTGAGTGTTTTATTTTGATATAGTGCCTAGCACAGTGCCTGGGCGAAAAGTAAGTGCTCAATAAATATTTTCTGGCTGATGATGAATATGAAGTATTATTAAGGAACTAGGGATATTTAGCCTGGAAAGGAGAAGTCTTAAGGAAATCAGGGTATCTGATCTCAAGTGTACAAGGGATATCTAAAGAAAGAAGTAAACATCACAACAGAGATGCTTTTCTCAGTGTTTTATAGCTAATTGCTTTCTGAGTTTGCAGAATTAGATGCTGGGAATGCTAAAAAGAAAAAAGAAAAAAAAGCTTGTTGGTTGCAACAACTGCTGATGTGTACAGTTCCTTATGTCAATTACTAAATACTGCTGTTGGTGGTTGTTAACAGTTTGATGTGTATCTGTACTTATTAATAGCAAAAGCCTTGGAATTTAGCTGCTTGGGTGTAAATACCAACTCAGTCTCTTAATAGCGGTACCACTTTGGGCAATTCAGTGCCTCAGTTTCCATATCTGTAAAATGGGAATAATAAAAGTACCTACTTCTTAGAGTTGTTGTGAGGATTAAATGTGAATGATCATATATGAAACACTTAAAATAATATGCGCTATGTAGATGTTTGTTATAGTAAATATTATTTTTAGTAAATCCACTAAGTCCAGAATGGCTGGGTGGCTCAGTCTGTTAAGCACTGACTCTTAATTTTGGCTTAGGTCATTATCTCACTATTTAGCCTGCTTGGGATTCTCTAGCTCCCTCTTGCAATGCCCGTCTCCCACACATGCCCTCTCTCTCTCTCTCTCTCAAAATAAATAAACATTAAAAATAAATAAATAAATAAATAAATAAATCCATTAGGCCAAAGCAGCCTCACAATGAGTGCAAGTGTTAGAAAGCAAATTTTTTTTCAATCTAAAAATGACTTTCTGACCATTTAAGTTATCCAACTGTGGAATTAACTGTCTTGGAATAGTAAATGTTACACCACTAGAAATTAAATCATCCAATCAAGCTGCAGCTACCTACTCTGGAATAGAGTAGAGATTATTTTTTAATACTAAAATATTCTATGACTTCCCCAGCACCACATTATGATAGCACATGCCAATTTGTATATAATGTCTTTATTAGGAACCTCAAATCCCTTGTATTTTAAAACTTTCTTTCCCATTTAAGAGGTAGAAAACTTAATATTGATCCAAGAATGCAAAAGAGAACATTATCATTAACTCTTTCTTATGTATCTCTTCCAAATAGATAAAGCCGTAACTATTCAGCTAAAAATGATACTACTAAAGTCTGGCTAGAACCATAAGAATTAGAATATAAGTATCCACTTTCTGTCTGCCAACATCATTCCTTAGTTAAGACACTTCTTGGGTTTCATGGTCTAGAAAATACATATGAGAGGATCATAACAGTGCTACTCAGTCTACCACATGCATAGGTTGGGGGATCCTGGAGAAAAGGAAGCTTGAGAAACATGAAAAAGCATAAGAAATATCTAAATTCTCATTTATTTTGCAAGAATCTGCATGCCCCCAAAAGAGAAGTTAAATAATCCTTTACTAAGGCCTGCCTTTGAGGTTTGATCTGGAAACACAGTATTTTTCCCCCATATTATTTAGCACCCCCTGGCCCACTCCCCGGGATATCTATCTAACCATGGCCACACAGGAACTATATGTAGAAATAGATGTCTATTTTTTTCCTGACAAAACCATTACATGAGATTGTATTCTTTGTTTCATTTTTGTTCCTTCTAGGAGTATTTTGGGTTAAATAAGCCCAACACTTGGGAAAAGAAATTGATACAGAGATTGAATTGAATCACTCAAGCAGAATGGTCACATTGAAAGTTCTCTAATGACATTAGTATAAGAACTGGAACTCAACAATAAAGTTTTTTAAAAAAAATTGTAGGTCTTATTGCATTTTTCTTGACCATTCTTTAAAGGCAAACTGTGTAGAAAACTAAAACCTCAATTAGCACAGAATTTTTCTCTCCTAAATTCATGCAGACAAGTTGTAGCTCCAAAAGGACAACTTTATAAAGTTTATTGCACATTTTTTAAAACTTGTCACCATATTCTTTTGACCTCTGTTGTGTATTATTTAAAATTTGGTCTTAAAAAAACACTACTTGGAGTTTTCTTTTGGAATTCTTAAGTGATATTTATAAGGTGGTTTAACCCTAGACCAAATCCATATAATAACCCATTTCTTGTCTTACAGTCTCTCCATTGTGGCATTCTTGTCATTTGTGTATATATTAAAAGCTGAGTATGTGGGACTTGCCCTTCTAAAAAGGTAAACCAACTAGTTTAACTTCCCAGAGCAATTACATGAGAAAACTCTCAAACTCTCTTTGTCAGGTAAACTTTTCAATTGCTTTCTTTCTTTCTGAGAGAGAGAGAGAGAGAGAGAGAGAGAAACAGACAGACAGACAGAAAGAAAGAAAGAAAGAAAGGAGGGAGGAAGGGAGGAAACTCTTTAAGTAAACAAAGGATAAAATAATTATAATTGACAGAAATGTCCTTAATATTAAGTTATTAAGTACTGTATAAAAATCTTTTAGACCATTAGTTCAGTGAGTCTATAAATATCTTTTTCTTACTTCTAATCTTTTGAGTTTATGTTATAACCTTGAGTAAATCTTTTCACCTCAACCCTTTCTCAAATCCTTCGTTCCTTATGCCATACAAAAATAAAAGGGAAATGGAAGCCTAAGCTCATAGAATGTTTTGAGAATTCAAAATTAAGGCCACTAGTAGACAAGTTCTCAAACTTCAGTCTTTGTACCAGGAATGTTTGTCCTGGTGAGGCACACCCCCTGGGGCACACGTGTCAGCTTCTTGCCAGCTCATTGTCCTAATTATCCATTACTTCTTGTATTTCATTAAATATTCCAGATAAACAGGTATTGAAAGTATGGGAGGATCGGCCTGCCTCACATGGAAATCCACAGTTCAACGGGGGGGGGGGGGGGGGGG